>VZSZ01010124.1:259596-277188 GCA_013398815.1 Ibidorhyncha struthersii
AAAAAAAAAAAAAGACGCCTTGATAATTTAAGAGCTGGCATTTCAGAACGAGAATGTCAAGCAGTTTAGATCTTGTTGACGTTGAACCCTGGGGCTCTTCCTCCCTCCTTCTTTTTCTTCATGTTTAAAGCAGGCAGAGTGATCCTATGTTAAGGGCGCGTAGTCAGATACCTCTGCTGGGGATTCTTCTGACCGGCTTCAAGCACACAGCGGTGACTGAAGTCCATGGAGACAAGGATCTGTGGATATAATGCCGGCATTGTCTACACTTTCATTTCTGCCGTAGGCTGGCCCCTCTCCTCCTCTGCATTCATTGTCACTGTTACATTTATCTTGGGAGAGAGGCCATCGTCGGCTGCATATTTATTAATCATTCTTACCTGCTTCTCTTTTTGTTCTTTACTCTCGTTCTTCTCTGTGTAGGGAGACAGAAAGACAGTAGTGTATCATAGCAGAAGTACTTACACAGCACTTTTTTTATCCACAGATCTCAAAGTGCTCTACACAGGTAAGTGCTAATATAACAATTATCATCCCTGTTTGTCAAATTATAGAAGCGAGGCTAAGAGAGAAACCCAAGGGCACACAGCAGCCAGGTGATACAGGGTGGAAGAGACCTTACCGCTTCCATACAGCATGTTGGGGTTTATGCTATGTGCCTCCTAAGCCAAGTAGCCTGCTGGAAAGGCCTCCCTTGTTTTTAATCAGAGGCATTTTGACCAGCAGAAGACACCCTTTTAAGCAGCAATTCTGAGAGCCGCAGCACTGCATGCTTTGGTGGACAAGGCAGTGCAGTGTCATATTATTTGCACTGTAGTAATAGAGTTACTTTTGTCTCAGGACTTTGCAAAATGCCTTCCCAACCACTGCTTCCCATAGAGATTACGAGGCTGGCTGGGTCAGCAAGCTGCAAAGCGTGCATAGGGATCAGGAAATCAATATATACATCAGGAGATTTAGAAGAGGTTACTAAACGCCTGATTATTAGAAACTACCTGTAAACACCCCTCCCTCCCAGAGCCAGGGTCCAGCCACCCCAGGAAGGCAGAGCTTTCCCCGATTACACAGGCACAGCAGCAAAATTTTGATTTCCCTGAAAGTAGTGGTGTCTGCATAATATCACGCTGCTGATTTTTATATCTCGATTTCAGCTTTGTTTATCTTCTGAGAAAAGTTATAGAAATAAAATCCAGATTTATTTTTAAGTGCTGATGAGGATGGGAGTCTGGATGTCTCAGGGATTAGGTAATGGGAGAGAGAGTCTTTGGCTTGAAGTCACCCATTCAACTGCAGTCAGGTCAGCCGTGTGTTAGCATTTATTTTGTCCGCTATCCCATGTACTGAGAAGTTGGTGGTCTTATTCTGATGTGTAACTCCAAAGGAACATTTTACTTGCAATGTGAAGAGGATTTATTAGCAACAAGGCTGAGGAGTACATGAGCATGGGAAATTAAGCAGACCTGAAACTTCTGGGCTGTGTCAGGATTTCAGTACACTGGAAGATGCTATGGATAATGCTGACCATGCTGCACATCTTTTGCAGGTAATGGATCTAGGGAAAAGCCTTCATTGCAATCAATCCAGCACCTTCTCAAAGGTGGTATCATCACTTTAAAAGAGGCTGAACATAAGTATTGTTTTCCTTTGATAACTGAAAGTTTCAGTAGATTCAAGATTTAGCCTACTCCTTTTTGGTTCGTACCAGCATATGAACTCCATGCAATTTTGTATCTTATTATCTCCACTGAAAATATTATGTGGTTTCTTTTTCCCTCCTGGTATTAGTACAATATCTATAACGCAGTACTTGCAGCCACTGCCAGGGCCTTGGACAGTTGTGGGGGGAAATGTGAATTAAAAGTGGATTTGAAAAAAAAAGAAGAAATCCCTTCCTTAATGGTACCTTTGTAACTGATTAGATTTGGTAATGGACTTGCAAATGAAGTTTAAACATTAATCTAAGAGCTCAATTAGGTAAGGTATGATGGCGCAGCAGAGATTTCCTCCATTCCCCAAGCAGGTGAAAAAAACCTTGGAAATGAAGACAAAATCGGCTTCTTTTCTTTCTTGTCTTTTGAGAGGTTTAGCAGAGGTTGTTACTGAATTAATGAAATGCTATTGATTTGTATATCCTTTCTAATACGTGAAATGGAGGGGGATATCACTTAGGTTTCCTGCAGCAGTTTCACACTGCAACTGGTGACACCATTGAACCCCCATAGGCCTGAAAATCCGCAAGCAAATCAGATCTCTCTGGAGGTCACCTGCTGACCAGAGACACATTAGCGAGCCATCTGACTTTTTTTAATAAACTGTTAAGCCTTCACTTTGCACTGGGAGTCATAAAGTACACTCTTCAGTACGACCAAGTTACTGGACCCCATAGTGTTTGCTCACAAAAGTTCAAACTCAAAGTCGCACTTAACCGTATGTTTAAATGGGAATTAAGCATATTATTAAAGTTAAGTGTGTGCTTAAGTACTGCTCTAAATAGAAATGCTTTCCTGAATCCGGAATAGCAGTGAAGAGTAATTCCTTCCACTGGGGGCCTTGCAGGGTGGAATGCCATAACCTACATTATGCAGGAGGTCAGACGGGATGGTTGGCTGTAGTCATCCTGTTTGGACCTCCAGCCTGCGAACAGGACACATTGTTGATCAAATACCAACTTTCCAGCTGGACTATGTCCAGCACAAGTGAGTAGTGGTTAGAATTATAAGAAGGAAATAAAGACAGGCTGGGGTAATTAAACACAGGGGAGATTTTTTCCATTCACAAGCCTCAGCCATCAGTGTTTTGGATAACTTGTTCTATTAAAAAGCTATCTTGCTACAATGTATTTGAACAGTCCTTTATTCTGCTCATTCTATTAAGGTTGCTCTAAAATTATTCCACTGAGTATTGCCAGCAGCTTTGAGACCTTTAGCATACAGCATTAAGTAGAAATGAATAAAGACTTGGCTAAAATAACACATGGCGACTCACTTAAAAGGCACTGTCAAGACATTTTATACACCTTTCCTTTTACTCTGCTTTGTTTATAATATTCCTCCGAGAAGCCTGAAGCTACTTGATTCTTCACACTGGCGTTTGGTTCCTTACTCTGTGCAAACAGAGGTTGTCTTCAATGGCAGAGTGAGTGAGCCTGGCTCTTTCCTTTTCAGACTCCCAGCTTGCGTAGTCCGCTGCGCTGCTGGACCATCTTCGTTGCGGACCAGCGGTAGAGGTGTCCCAATAATTGCTCCTATGCAGCCGTGCAATGAAAGGAGCACCTGAAATGCAGAAGTGGTGGTCCATATAAACTAATGACTGTAAGACTATTAAATGTCAGCTCTTGGCAAGTAACACATCATATTTGCATTCAGGCATTAAAACGTCCTCACAGTACACGCACTCAGGAGATGCTGGGTTTGTTCAAGAGTGCAGCTGTCCACTGCTGTTTCCCACCGCAAGAGCCACGTTCAGTGAGAGACACTCATCCCACACGTACCTAGTGATGTCTTGCAACAGATGTCCTTCAGCTACTGCAGGGAGGACAGCCTGAGCAGGAGGACCGTTTTGCTGGCTGTGACCGTTCATCAGTGGGATGGCAGCACTAACAGCACCTCAGGTATACAAGACTCACAGCATTAGCACGGGCACATGTAGTGGGGTGAGTACTGAGCAACTCAGCGTACCCATCCAAACCATCTCCTTCAGATGTGGGCTGACAGTCTCTGCTGCGTCACTTTGTGCGAGGTAGAAGTCTTCCCCGGGTCGTGCTTTGAAGCAGAGAACTGCTTGTCTCGTCCCCCATCTTCTTGCACTCTGGTGCTTTTGCAACACATTCATCACAACTCCTCCTTCCCCCTCTCACTGTCATTTGGCTGCCTCGGGGGAAGCGGGAATGTGGAGCCAAGTGACTACGTTGCTGATTCAGTTGTCTCTGAGGTAGCACCAGCGCTCTGCCAGCGTTAATTACGTGAAAAAAAATTGTTTAGAAACGTGGGGGCTTTTTATAAGCCCTAAGGTCAGATCCTCTTCTCATCTATACTGGCGTCAATCAGGAGGATGTCAACAAGAGCCAGTGAGTTCTGGTTTAAAGTACGGCCTTAATTCCTTTCCAAGTCTCCTAACAGAGTGTAGACGCCACTGCAGAAGAGTTGCCCGTCAGCAGCCAAACACAACCATGCTGGAAGTTGTTGCTAGGACCAGATATTAAAAAACTGATTCCATTAGTCCAAGGGCTATCTCGTCTCCCACCATCCTCTTTTCTGTTTCTCTACTGCCTCCCCATCCAGACCTGGAACCATCCAAAGTGACAGTTTTTGGTGACAGCACCCATCCCTGTGAGAAAAAAAAAAAAAAATCCAGCCCAGGAACATCCCAGGGAACAAAACTGGACATTTCTTGAATTCAGGAAGAAAAACCGTCCAGGGCAACTAAGATTTCAAAGTACTGTGAGGTGGGGCTTAGGGGGATTTCTGTCACACTTCACAGTTCTACTGAGAGCAAGGCTCTCTACCAGTGTTACTTCATCCGCCTTTAAGGAGAAAGGCAACAGCTGTTTAATAGCACTGTGTAACACTTCCTGACAGCTTATGACAAAATGGGAAGTGGAAATTGGACTTCTTTTTCAAAGATCATCGCCGCTACTTTACCCACCAATTCTCCCTAATGAATTGTGTGATACAGCCCCCAGAGACCTTGCTTGAAGAACAGTTCTCCCAAAGAAAGGTACTGTGAAAGCCCTTTTTGACAGTTTTTTTACAGATTTGACAATTTCCTTGGCATAAGAACCCCTCCTTCAACTTCTCACAAACCATGTGTGAGTATTGCTTGCTCTCTACTTTCCTTTCACCATCTTTCCATGAGAAGAATTAAAATGCTCTGTGCAAAGATCTCTCTGGAAGTTTTGTACCTCAAACACAGCCCTACTAATATGAATATTCAGGGGAAGCCTGAAGTACTTTTGCAATCTTTGTGCCTCAGATGCATTTTGAAGTGCTCATTGAAACTGACCTGTAACAGGTAACGGATATTTAAAGAAAAAAGACCCCCAGCTTCACTGAGGCTCTGGGTTCTCAAAGTACATCAGCCCCCATCTTGAGCCGATACAAATTTCCACTTTGATATACTTACAGAGATTTGGCCCCACCAGGGTCTCGTCCTTTATGTTTCCTTTGAATTAGCCTCATATCAGCTCTTTCCCTCAGAAACAAAGCTCAGACTCCTGCCTGCATTATGAGGCCCCCCAAATAGCCAGCCGTGAGATGGGAGATTGTGCCCATCCCTTGGCCCATTGTAAAAGGGAGGTAGCATGACTGATGAGTCAGATACTTCAAGTGAGGTATTACAGAGCAGCTCATGCATGGTGCCTCGCTAGCTGGGTCAAACGTGTCTGAGCACTTTACTATTTACAGGGTGCTTTTGAGACAATACAGTGGAGATTTATTTTAGAGTATTTGATTCAGGGCACACTGACGGAGTTAAATTTTGTCTCCATACCTCTATTGTTTATGTGTGCGCGCACCTGTGTATTTATATATGTGTATATATATATTGTAGGCACATTGCTTTGGTTGGCTGCTCTTCAGATTCAGAACACAAAATATCAACAGTTTCATAATTCACTATTAACATCCCCAGACCTTTCCAGCCTCCCAAACCATAACTGCTCCCCTTTTTGTAAGATCAGACGACAAGGACCACTGCCTCATAACGGTGCCTCATAACAGTGAGTATTGAAGTTGGACATTGCATTAGGTTGCAAAATTGCAGCCAGTAATCACGGCTCAAAGCATATCTCGGACATAAGCATAAATATTGCTCATTAAATATTATGGGAGAGGAATATAAAAATCTTACTTGGTCTCTCATTGAAGCAGTAAACGGCACAGCCAAAGCACCTGCTATAAACAGCTCTGTGAATGTTTCTATAAGGTAGGGCATCCAGCACTGAAGAATTAATTTGTCATCATGTTCAGCCACGTTTTGAGGAAAGCAAGAGGTTCCTGGGGAACCGAGTTTAAACTTTTCTGGTGATGCTCAGCCATGGGAACCTCAGCACCCTGTTTGAGATGTCTGTAATTCTCCATATGAGTGGAAGGCACGGCTGCTTCCAGTAGCCAACGCAGTGATATAAAACATGACAACTCCATCCTTTCCGTGGCAGATCCCCTGCTAAAGTCAATGAGAATTTGGCATCTGTATCAGCATCCAGTTTGGCCCTTCAAAATGAGGTACTGGTATGCAGTTTTCAAGTCAGTTGCCAGCAGGGATTTGTTTCTGTGGGAAAGGTTCCTGGATAAAAAAATAAATAAATCATGCTAGCGCTTTTGTTAGTTACATCAGTACAAAATCTGTGTATAGACCAAGCCAAAGGTTTAGGATTCAAAATATTCCTATTGGATGGTGTTAGTTCACTGGAAACTATATATTCAAAACTCTACTCCAGGCAAGATAAACCATACTTTAGCACTCACTAAGCTGATGAAACCGAAGCCTTGCAGGCACAGCGAGGCTCCGGTTCAGTGTTCATCTCCATGAAAGAGGGCAGACAGTCATGTGCTGCTCTGCCTGCACTCCAAGCCAGCCAGATGTGAGGCAGACAAGAAGTCCAAGTGAAGCATGTGTACTCGACCCAGTGTGTCATACGTACTCTTGATTAGTTTTCCATTTCCAGCCTTGGAAGACGTCCCTATCCATATGTGGATTAATTATGCATCACATGCTCCTTTTGCAATCAAGAAAGTAACATCAGCGTTTTCCTGCAGCTACAGAAACACCTTTACATTGAAACAATCTTGTAGGTCGGCACCTTTTCCTACAGCTAAGCTGGAAAGGTGGGAGGAAGGGAGAGGAGAAACAAACTTACTAGAAATTTTTCTTAGATTTAATTTTCTTACTGTAAGCTATGGACTTACATTTAAAATAATTAAACCAAAAATATCACATAGGTAGCTCACATAGGACTCCTTAATTTATACTGACCACATAAAAATGACCAGGTAGTAAGAGATGTTAAGTATCAGCACTTTTGGAAATCAAGCCACTTGATTTAGGCAGCTAAACAGGCACATTGGAAATGGTTTGCCTTAATTAGTTCCCCAAAGTTACATAGATTATTAGAAAAATAACTAAAGAAGCATTTTTATTCAGGAGGCAAAATATAGTGCAGTGTCAAACTATTAAGCGTAATTTGCATGAAACGTGGTGTGCACACACAACTGCCTCTGTTTGAACTTTACAGCCTTTCTATATAATATACCAGTAATAACTTCCCCCTTGTAATACTCGGTAGGTTTCTCTTGCTTTGGGGGATATTAGCTGAACTCTTTTGTAGGTAAAATGACAACTGCAAATGAATGGTAAGATTGTGTAGCTGAGTGGATAAAATACTTTAAATTATGGCACTATGATAAAGACACCGCTGCAAAGGTTGCAAATCATTTTTCACTTTAAGGTCAGTGTTCATGATTCCGCTAACATTTTTAGATAGGTTTAAGAACGAGGTTCATTCTGTTTAAATGTATCAGAGGGCTGTAACTGTAGAAAGCTTTCTGTGCCTGCAGAGAACCCTGCTGCTATTCCACGGCAAGGCAAGATATAACCCTCTATCTGGGAGAGCTCCTTGGGAAGTTCTTTAATTTGGCACTAAATATTTTGAATCCAATCTAGATTCTTTCTTCTCCAGATTAAGTGGTAAACTCGTTTCTTTCTAATCATAGGCCCAGCTTGCACTAATAATGAGGCCCACGAGCGTATGCGTAAGGAGGAGGATATTTTACCTTTGAAAGCTACCTCGTGCAAGATTGCTGGATTTCAAATTTGGGAATTTTCATGGAATTTATACAGGAGAATTATGCAAGCACTTAGGGGACTGTAAAATAAATCTCTCCCAAATGGATCACTACAGTATTAGGATATTAGCTTTCTACAGGGCTGTCTGCACTAGGAAAAATGATGTCCATTTTAAAGACAAGCTCAGCTGCAGTAGAGCACCGATAGGCTGTGCACAAGGGTAGACAGGACTTGGTCTTGTCATTCTGTCATGAAAACATGCTCTCACTACTGCTGTGAAACTAATACAACTTCTTCTTGTGGCTTAGCTCCATAAAAGCTGATGTTAGTTTTGTCTTGACAAATGCAATCTGAAAGCTGTGATTTCCTCTGCATCCTTAGGGAGACATGACTTCAGGAAGGTGCTTTGATGGGTTGGGAATTTTTCCCAGATTCTGCCCTCAGTTGACTTCTCAGAGAAAAGAGTAAAAAAAGCAAAAGCAAAAAAAAAAAGCATGGTGCCTCCAATTTCAAGAGGAATTTTTCAGGAAAGCATCCTAACTTCATGAATCTTGATGTTAATTTGGGCTGAGACCTGCGTCAAGCCTAAATGTGTAGCAGAAAGTTTGTGCACGAGGCCAAATTCTGCCCCTATTGCTCCGTGTAACATCACAGACTTTAATATCCTTCTCCTGAGCTTATACTGAAGAGGAGAGCTCGATCCTTTGGTCTTGTGATTTTATGGAGGTGTTCAAGGCCAGGCTGGATGGGGCTTTGAGCAACCTGGTCTAGTGGGAGGTGTCCCTGCCCATGGCAGGGGGGTTGGAACGAGATGATCTTTAAGGTCCCTTCCAACCTAAACCATTCTATGATTCTGTGATGAGATGGTAGTTGATGCTTTTCTATTTCACTTTTGGAAACAAAGACTTTTCCCCTGGCATGGCATTGCTCCCTCCACGGTTCTCCAAGCAGATATACAGCTAAATTCAGTGCTAGCGTAAGGGGCACAACTCTTCCTACCTCAGCTGGCTTGAGGAGCTCACACCAGCAGTGAACCTCCCGGGGTCTTTCAGTTCGAACACCTTATTTATTACTGGAAGCATCTTATTCATCACTGCTAGCGCTATAAATACATATTAAGATCCACGCGCTCCATCACTTCCCGGCAGCCGCATCCCCTTTAATTTATCTTAATTCTCCGTCCTAACCTCAACTCCAAAATAAAACCCCGCTTTCCCCTTTTCGGGCAGGAATTTGAGAAGGGCCCTATGGGCAGCTCAGCCGCAGTGGTGATTTTGCAGCGTTGCTAAATTAAGTTCCCGATTAAAGCCGGCGCGCTGCGAGCTCCCCCTCCTGTCGCCGAGCCGAGTCGGCTCGGCTCGGCTCGGCTCGGCTCGGCTCCGGCTCCTGTGGTACCTGCAGGAGGGCAGAAGGATGCTGGAGAAGGGGGCGGAGGGGGGGGTGGTGTTAATTGTGAATGAAGGAAACTGCGGAGAGGAACAGGGCACTGCCAAGGGAGGTCTGGCAGTTGAAAAACTGGCACGTCGGAAAGCAAAGCGGCTTTACGTTGTACGCTAGAGCCTTCATGGGCTGGGATGATAAAATTGTCTGGCGCGGGATAACGCTAGCCTTTGCCAGGACATCACTTATTTTAAACAATTGCATCTTTAAGAAGGAAATAAATGCTAAAATTACAAGAAAATCCCTTGTTCCTTTGCTATCTCTGTATCTTCCCTTGTAATGATTTAACTCAAAGGGCTTGGGATCTAGGAAGGAGAAAACAGAATTTTTCAGAGACTGTAAGCCTGCCCCTGAGGCAGAAAGGAAAAGTGAATACAGAGTAGTGTTGAGAGAGGGCACCACATGCATTGTAGTCAGAACAATTTTGTTCAGGCTCTCCCCATCTATGTTTTATAGATGCAGCATGTATTTATACAGCAGGAGGATGGGCAGAAGCTTGCATAGTATACTCTGGGCATGACGGATGGAGGAGCCAGATCCAGAAGTGCATTTTCTGTGAGCGCTACTGGAGCTCATCTTCACATACAGTGTCTTGAGAGCATTTTAAGAAGGAATGAGGTTTTCCAAGTGAAAGCTCTGCTGAGAAATCATCACCAGCCAGTGTTGCCAGCCAACACACAATCACTGTAGGTCTACCCTTGGGTCTGACGTAGTTTGGAGCCCAATCGCACAGTGAAGCTGAGAAGAATAAGTCCAGGAGTTTCCTTTTACTCTTTCTCAGGGGCAGGGTGTAATCCGGAGCAACTGTGAACCAGTGGCTCAAGGTATGTACCTGTTCCCTTGTTCACAAACCAGAGTCAATGGTCATTTGGAGGGAGGTGGAAAAAGAGGAAATTGGATTCAGGCCTCTCTTGAATGTGGGCTGAGAACTGTGACTAAAACGGAACAAGAGGAGCATCATTTTGGGGTGAAAGTGAACCCAGGCACAGGACAATTTCACCTGTGCCCTTCTGTCACTTCCCACTCCTGGCAGGCCCTGGAAGTGCCTGGAGGATGGTCTAAGGCATTGGGCTGGGGCAAGGAGGAGACAGGGGTGTTGACACACAAGGAAGGAGGCTGGGAGAGAGGCTCAACCCTGGAGCTGAAGTCATTCATTAAAGCTGTGCATATGGTACAATGAGTCAAGAAGCTATTCATTTAAGACTGGAGGTGGGAGTAAAGAATTTAGTACATTACTTGTGGGCTTTCTCCAAAGCCTAAGCAAAAGTCTGAGAGAGAGCAGTGTGTGTGTGCAGAGTTTGCAGCCTAGCCGGGGAAATCTGGCAGAGCTCAGGTTCCACAGGGTAGAAGTTTTCAAAAAATTCCTACTTCCATCCTCCCCACTCCCGTCTCTAAAACCCATCAAGGCCATTCTTAGGGCCCTATAGACTGTGGAGCACAGTTAGACCATAGGACAAAACACATTTGTTTTTCTAAGCAGAGACTGTGTATGTGTCTCTGGATGCAAATTATCGTGGGCTGGAGCTGTGAGCTGAGATGCATATAGGAAGCAGGGCAGAAGGAGACCACCATACGCGTAGGCAGAGAGAAACAGAGCTTTACACCTGGTGTGAAGGCTTTAACCCTTCCCAGATCAGGGGACCAGGTGGCGCAGTTTAGAACAGCCATAACCTCCATCAGGCAGTTGTTATGGGTGGAGGTGCTTGTGAGTACCCCATACACCTTGTCCTCTCCTCCTCCCCAACCATTCCATGCATCCTGCAAGTGCATCCTGTACGCCAGGGGCCAGGAGGGGCTGAGAAATTAAATTCTCACCCCTGTGAGCTGCTTCAAAACAGATTTATGTCACAAGGCCATTGAGAAATATTCATAGTGAGAGCCAGACCCTTCCTCTTACTCAGAACTCTACAAGAGGTAAGTTTGTTGGTTTCAGTCGGATGCTCGTGTTACTTAGTATGGTTTCTAAAAGTAAATCAGAGTTTTAATCTTAGAAATAAGCGCTGGGGAAACCTTCCAGTTGTCAAAGTGAGGTTTGACTCAAAAGGGAAGAAAGAACCCGGTTGTTCATAGACAGCCTCAGAAATCAAAGAAGCCAGAACCTCCACTTTCCCAGCCACCACCTTCACCCGTGCTGCCTTGGCACCAGGCTCCTCTCCTGAAAATGTGAGTGGGTGGAGTTGTATTTGCAGACTGGAGGGAGTTCCTGAGCTGACATGCTGCCAGGTTCGGGCTTTGTTAACCGTTGCTTTCACTGTCAGCTGCTGAGGTTATAACGGGAGCATTTTTAATAATGTGGGGGGCAAAAATTTAAAAGAGGCCATTAGATTAAGCAGCAACCCTGGGACAATTTGTAAGTCACAGTTAAGAGTGAGATATCTGGAAGATTTGCCAAGTTCAAAGGTCTTCATTATTAATGTTCCAGTAGCTGACTTGATGGATTGTCTCTAGTCTGTGTCCCCTTATTCCTTCCACCTTCTCTCCTAAAGACAAATGCTTAAGACAAATCTCTAGATGGAAGGATAGACTCTGTAATAGATTATTTCTTATTACTTAGAAATTGGTTAATAATTTACTAATTCAATTTCAGTGTTTCATCCCCCACATCAATTAATCTTCAGAATATAAAGTAAATGCTGTTCTTTGTTCTTCCAATGCTAATGAAGAAAGAAACTAATGAGGAGACCTGGCCTTGGTACCTTTCTAAAGATGATTTAGCTGCGTATGAGTTAATTTTCTTTTTTTTCTCTTCTTTTATTTACTTCAACTTATCAAACACAAAATCTAGCCATAAAACTGAAAGCTGTACAAGCTCGTTATGAGCCCAATTTCAAGTGTGTTACACAAGTCTTACTCTAGTAAAATTCCATTTTTTGGCAGAGTGTTACAGAAATTGTGCATACCTATACTCGGCCATTCTGTAGATAAATATGTTATAGAGATACTTTATACATAGTCAAATAAAACAAGATATAGGCACTTTTGTGTAGCGATTCAAACTGCTGTTTGCCACTCTGGAACGGTGCTTTAAGATGTAGCAGATGTAGAGAGTGATTTGTTTCTAACAAATTGTATCTGTGGCTCTGTGTCCATAATGCATTTCAAAGAGATTTTTTTTTAATCGCATCTGTCAGGAATTATACGAGTCTAGTCAGTCCAGCCTCCTGACATCCCTTCCAGCCCTGTTTCCTGTAATTTTATTGCCTTTTGTTTCTTACTTTTCTTCTGTTGTTTGTTCGTACCCTATCCCTCTCATCAGCACTCTGAGGAATGTTTTCAGCCCTGCCTATCGCACTGTACCCAGGATGCACGGGAGCCAGGGATTGATGGCTGCTTGTCTGCCAATGCACAGGTGCGAATCGGGAAACCAGTTCAGATTCCAGCCAACAGGCTTTTGTTCTTGCAGCACGCCGTGTCATCAGTGGCAAGCGTTTGGACGTAAACACTTAGGGCGCTAAATGACACATTCTAGTGTTCAGATGTTTTTTGCCAAGTGTGATTTCCCACCTTGGGGAACACAAAAAAAATCTGTCAACAAACCACCAAAGAGCAACATTTCTCTATTTTTACTTACCACAGAGTCCTTTTCCTTAAAAGAAATATTATGGTAGTAGTGTGCCGTCCAAGTTGATGAGCTTGCTTCATGTAATTGCCACTGATCCAGGAAGAAAACAGCCTTTTCCCCATACCTACAAGCTTGCTTCAGCCTCTCTCATTACACAACAACGGCAGCACATTAAGCCATTTAATAGGGGGATCAGAATACCGTCCGTGCAGTGAAGGTGAGCGACGGTGCTGTTCAGCATGGGCTCTGCTATGAGAAAGCCCATCAGTCAGGACAGGACTCCTCACAGCAGGCTGTTGGCATCCTTTTCACCGTGAACGAGAGCACTGCGACCTGTATTTGGCTGAAGTTTGCTTCTGAGGGCGGCGTAAGTGATGGCTGGCTGGAAGGCTGTATCCAGGGCTGCTACAGGCCAGCACTCATGAGCTTTTTGTCTTTGTACAGGGCAGGAAATTCCCTGTGCGTCTTATTCTCTACTTTGCCCTTGAGCACAAGAGGGCAGGGCTCGCTGTATAAAGTTTACTCTACAGATAACTAATTCTATTAAGCAAACACGTCTACACACCACAGAGCAGACCCCCAAATATATTAGAACTGTGAGTTGTCCCAGATCTTTGGCAGTAAGGGAGTAAGATTTTCCAAGTGACTGAGTAAATTGATGCCTCCAAAAGCACTGTAAACTGATCCATTGGGCTTGACTCTGAACTCCCTTTATTCCAGTGTAAATCTGGAGTAAGCCTGCTGAACTCAACAGAGTTATGCCAAGGCAAAACCAGAATCGCTCTCTTTGCTTTTTTATCTTTTACTGTGCTAGCTAATCCCACAGCTGCAATGAAACTGAAAAATCTATATATACAAACTCCATTGGCCAGGCTATCTTATTGTGAAACCTACAGTATATCTCAACCTTATAAAAAATCATTCAAGTGTGACACTGTCCTCTCTCTTGCTTTTCTGATAAGCAGAGAGGAAGGGCTGCCAATAACACAGAAACTTGAAGACAGGAAAATAATATTTCACAGCAGGGGAGAAAACATAGCAGAATGGAGATCAAGGCAGCTAAATTAAAGAAACCCACAATACCTGGGTAACATGGCCACAACACAACACATGGCTGCAGCGGAGACATTAAGGCAACTAAAGGATTCTCCCGATGGCAATCTTGGAGTTGCAGAAAGCAGCGGCATCTCCACTAATGAATTCCTTCCAAAAATCTGCTCCTATCCAATGGCTTGCTTTGAAACAGATTAAACTAGTGAAAAGAATCTTATTGGCTTCATCACTCAGTGCACGAGGCCTGATGAGTTTAAATAAAAGGTAAACCGGTGAAATGCTGTCATGATAAATGAACCCACAGTTTCCCAGACTGCAGATGATTGTACTGCATTGTTTGTCCTGTGTGACACTGTACATTTAGAAGGGTGAGTGTCATCTTTCTATGACAAAAAAAAAGGGCATCTTTTGAGGTTAGCAGATGTTTAAAACAGAAATAATGGCAGAATTTAGAAGTGGTTAGTGTCTGTGTTAGGTGTTAATCCTGTCTCTGCTATTTGAAAAATCCCAATTTCATTGCCAACAAATTCCTAGAAAAAATGGCAATATTCCATTTCATTATTAGCTCTTTTTAAAAAGTCATATGAATACGCCTTTCATATCAGCCCACCCTGTAAAGACTGCCTGTAGTTTGTAGTTTCAATACATAAATTCTGAGATTTGAAATGCAAATCTCATTTTTGAGGACACAGCAATTTGTGTTCATATCTTCAAAGAGGGACTGAAAAGATTTTTCTCTGTCTTCCTGACTATAACTGGTAGAGGAAGCACTCCTGACATCTGTTGTTCAGTGTCCTTTTTTTTTCAACCTCAGTTTTGCAAACAAACCCTTCCAGGGTGTGGTACGATTGCCACCCAAAGTACCACAGAACTGTGCAGTTTTACTGACACCTTAAACATCGTATTCTGTATAGGAGGCATATCCTTCTGATTTGCTTTAAGCAAATGATGGGATTCTTACCAGCCATGTGTCTCTAGGCTGGTAGATGTCTCACTAAGTCAGGTTCTATAAAAATATTTTTTGACTTGCAGTATCGTTCAAAAAAAAGAAGTTAAAACTCATGAAAAAAGAATTAAATTTCTGCAGTTATGTTATTTTGTCCTGTTCATATACTGGTAATGACTAAAGCCCAGTTATGCTATAGGAAGAAAAAGTTCATGCCCAGAGGACTCCTATTTTTATCGCGCCATCTGACGCAATAGGTAGTGGCTCTCAAACTGTGGCCACTGCAGACCAGTGAGGCTGCAAAGCATTTGCTGTGCTACTGGTCCGTTGAGAGAAAGCGGCTGGCACAGGCATTTGCAAGGCACTTCAAGGAGCAGCCTGTAAGCCTGAAATAAGAAAGCAATAAGGAGAAGGAACAAATGTAGTGGCATTTGCCAGAGAAGTAGCCACCATACTACCTGGAAGGAAGGGGAAGGAGGAGTTATTTGCCTATTTTGTATCCTCAGAGAAGATGGGAGGAAAAAAACCTTGGCTGACTGAACGCACTGGCCAACATTCAGGGAATCACTTGCAGGGTGTTCAGGAAAGCCAGAAACATGGAAGGGTGTAAAGAAGAAAAGGTGGAAAAGGTTAAAAAGAAGCAGAGAATAATGGCCAGGCAAACATGGAAAAAGAGAGTGCTTCAGGCCACGGGGAGAGGGAAAGAAAAGAAAAAGCCAAAAGGGGAGAAAAGGTGCAATGGATTCTTTGAGAAAAGATCACAAACACAACATCAAAGCAAGGTCCTCCTATTTCAGTTACAACTCAATGAAAATGTTGAATGAAAAGATTGGCAGAGCAACTTCATTACAGCATGAAATAGTTTCCCAAAACATGTCTGTGCAACAAAAAAGGTCATTATATTATGTAATGCTATATAATTATACTGGTATAGTTCCTCACGTGAGCACTCTAGAAGTGAGGGTTTTTCCAGTTTTGACTTATATTGCTCCTGAAAGGGGTTTAGCTGAACTGGAGACAGTATTTTTGTGTTGGGACAGGAGTTCACAGGTAGGGTTATGCTTGTTTAACTATATCTGTATAGTTGTGTTGATGTGAAGGGTGAAATGTGCTGGTAGGGACAAAGCCTGAGATATCTAGCTGTCCTTCAAGCCACAGACATGACATTCTTTAACTTAGCAAGAAAACACATTTCAAAGACATCTTTTATGATTGTATGGGAACAGAGTAGAATACCACAAGGTTATTTAATAGAAAAAAAGTCTTTTACAGGTCTTCAGAAATGTTTAGGTTTCCTAAGCTTGTACTTCCATGTAAGCAATTGCTGAAGACGCTACGTGGAAGTTTTGTGATCATGAATGCGAGATGGGATAATGAGAAAATATTATGTGTGAAGATTTAGTCCATGCTGTGAACACTTCTATAACCTTTGGCATAATCTGAGAGTTACCATGGCCTACATCAGAAAGAAAAAAAATAGACAATGGCATTTAAGAAGTCTTGAAATGAAGGTCTTTCTAATGCTGGAGTTTTTAATAGCATACACCTTTTTGTTTTAACTATGGACTTTACGTGGGAAATTAAGAATGCTTTGTCCCTCAATAAATATGAAAAATATATGATTCAAGCATTAAATATAGGAAATGGTTAACAATCAGGTGCATGTTCTATTCTTTGCTTCCATGTGCTGGTCAGACAAAAAAAAAGAAGAAAAGAAGTGCTATACATTGGTTTCTCAAGAATGCAGCATCAGGGATCTGTAAAAGTCTGAGTGATTCTATTGCTTCCTTTTGAAGGGCTCTAATAATAAGGAGGCCTAGGGAGAAAAATTGCAGTTGAAGACCATTGAAGTCTTGAACTGTAGTCAAGCCACAGAGTGAAATTACTGAGCCCTGAACACCTCTCCTGATCCTTCTCTGTTGAGAAGAACCTTTGTTAGATGAGGAGGCAGAGGTTGAAAGACTCAATTGAAATCCTCACTAAATACATTTTCCGAGAAGTTAGGACATGTGGATTTTTTCCCCACATGGATTTACAAATCCACAGAATTGGAGCAGACAGGGAATCACTCATTTTTTTAGTAGAAAGAATAAACTAGAATAAGAACATTAGCAATTCAGCATATGAGCAAGCAAAGCAGATTTTCTTGTACTAACCCATCTGAGCCAGAGTGACACATACTGTGACACTGGGAAGTATTTGAAAGGGCAGAAAAAAAAGGACTGTAGGTGTAAGTATTATTTATACGGTGAGAAACCCTTTTGTCTCGGATACTAGGAAAATTTGTCCATGTATTGCTGAGTTCTTAAATAACCCATTCAGTATACAATTGACTGACATTTTATATCTTATTGCAGATTTGCATCTCCACAGTGAGTGATTTTCCAGGATATGTCTTCAGAGTCTCTGGTCAACCTGTAACATTCTGGTGACTGTACGAAAAATACTGTCCTTTTCATCTGAATTTATCAAAGCACCCTACAAAGGCAGGGGCATAAACTGTGAGCGTATGCTATTAATAAGCAATCCCCAGCGGTTCTCCTCTCTGATTATTCTGTTGCAAGATGGAGGCACTCTGAGGTTAAGCTTACACGAGAAAAGGCTCTCTTGGGGTAGCTGTGCAGGCAAGACAGTTGTGCGGGCAAAACGCAACATCGGGAGGTGCAGTTTGTGCTGGCAAAACAGTCTTTTAGAGTGGCTTTTCCTGGGCTACACCTGGCATCGTGCCAGCATAGGAATGCCACAACCTAACTGTTTATTACTGTAGTGGAAACAGAATCACAGAATCACAGAATCACAGAATCACAGA
>VZSZ01010126.1:11070-69277 GCA_013398815.1 Ibidorhyncha struthersii
GCGGGCTCCCAACTCCTGTTGCCGTCTGTAGGGGTGAATTAACCTTAGGGCGCTTGCGGCTGAATTTGCACGGTCAGTAAAAGGCTCTCCTGGAAATAAGCTTTCACTTGTGTTATTTTTAAGCAAAATTTTCGGTAGAGACAATTTGAAAACTTTATTTCATCGTTACGTGTTGCCGACCTGCTGCTGTGAAGAGAAATTGCGTAGCATAACAGATTTTAAAAAAAAATCTAATTGGGGGGATTTATGGTCACGTTGATATTATAACTAAAGGGGTATTCGTGCTGAAGCGTTTAAGCCCACTTCCCCTTTCTCCTGGTTGCAGTGGATTTTTCTGATTGAAAGGTAAACAAACTTACATTTTATCGAGTAAGTGGGCGTAAATGTCTATTTTGCTTTACTGGGTTTTGGTTTGTTTTCTAAGGAATCCAGTCAACCAGCTTAATGTTATCTTATAGGTGGGTAAAGCCTGAGTGAAAATCCACATGCACTGCTTTTTAGTTTGCAGGACCGATACGAAGTAGGGAATGTTACTGGCATGACCCTTATTACTCGGGAAGGGAATGTATTACATTTTCATCCATAAAATATCTCTCACTTAGCATTTTGGTTGTGAAGAAAAAACTGCTTGGCCCTTGCTAAAGGGTAACTGTGACAATCCAAACCTGGTTTAGTAAAGCTGTGTTTTGATGGAACGTTAACGGCTTTTTCAGGGTAAAAGAAGTCTGGGTTTGTGGAGGAGCAAATTAAATACTTCGGCATAGTTTTTATTATTCCATTCAACAATTCTTTCCTCCTTAGAACTGCAAATACTGGTTTGTAGGCAGTGAACAATAATACAGGCTCTGGCTGTATCTTTGCACATACTTTAAGATGAAACACAGAATTGTCATCTTGCTCTGTTTCTTCCATACGACCGTGCCAGTAGTTGCAGTCTGAGTACCTGCATTTGGTATGTCAGAGCACAGCTATAAATCTTCATCTACGCTTTCCTCGGATGGCCAAATGTATTTTCCTTTTCCCGCTTCTCATTTTTTACCCTGTAAGTAGCATAAGTCAATTCTTAAGCTTTCCTTCAGTAATCAGTAAAAATTACAGAACATGAATTCGATCTCATTCTTTGGAAAGGTTTAAATTTCCTTTATGTGAAATACAATCCTATAAAACTGGTAAGAGTTGGCTGATACAATATGTGAGAATATTAGTTTTGTACTTAAATTAACACCTGCTTTATTAATAAAAATGGTTTGTTATATACACTTTAAATTACAGTCAGTATGACTGGCCTGGGTACGGTTTGGCATGAACAGTAATCAGTAATAGTAAAGCGCACGCAGCAAACGAAATCTGTCTTCAAAACTGTGTTTTTCAAAATGTGCCAGACAACCCAACACATTTGTTGATCCAGTATAATTCCATTACTGTAGAATTTAGTTCTGTTTTGAGTTCAGCAAAACCTCAAAAATAACACCTTGGGTTCTGTTGAGGCTTCAGAAGAAATAAACCCCAGTGTCTCTTCTGAAGCCACTGACGCCCCGTTGATGGCTGTGAAACCATTACCTGGCTAGTTTTGTGGTTTTAACCTTTCCCTTGGAAGTATCTGGGTTCCAAAGCTCGGTTCTAGGACTGTCTCTTGCATTTTATCCCACGTAGAAGAATTAGTGAATACAGTTCCTAAGCAGGGAGCAATGTGAAAATCAAGATCCATCACTCCAGTGTTTCCTGTTGACTTTACTAGTCAGTTCTCCACTGAGGAAGACTCTGGCAAGTTCTGGTGGACTCAATTGTTGTGGTTTTAAGATGTGAACACCCTGTGACAGGATGTTTCCATCAGTATCTTGCTCTCACCAGGTTATGGTCTGATGTTTTGTTGTGAGCTTCTCTTTGAGGGTACTGGAAGTGGTTAGGCTGGGATACGTGTGCCACAGCCATCTGGCTTTCTGTGGAGGAGGATAGGAAAGCAAATACTCATAGAGGGGCGAGACAGATGTCTGTGAGTGGCAAGGTTTTGAACTACTGCAGGTAAAGATAGGGGAGCCCTGGCTGAATGCTAACTCTTATACTGTTGTTTTATTTCTTTGAAGAGAACCTAGATGCCTACACCAGTCTAGGAGAGGGGTACCTAAATGTTTATTAACGTAATGCTGAGAGTACTGGTGCCTGTGTCTCTCTTTTGGCCTGGGTGCTGTCCTGAACAAGTGTGAAAGTTAAACTGGTATCAAAGATGGACCTCAGTGTGAGAATGTTAATAAATGGTTGTGGATCCTTGTTACTGTTGACCTTGTTTCAGTGTTTGAAATTGTTTTTGATACAGACATACAGACTGGTGCTTCTCACCCTTGCTTGGTAAATGATTCATCTTACGTTTTGTGTCTTCTGTCTTGAAATTCTTTTGTTCC
This sequence comes from Ibidorhyncha struthersii, assembly GCA_013398815.1. NCBI lineage: Eukaryota > Metazoa > Chordata > Aves > Charadriiformes > Charadriidae > Ibidorhyncha > Ibidorhyncha struthersii. The sequence continues at coordinate 13,470 of VZSZ01010126.1, forward strand.
TTTTCAGCACCCGGTCTCTACAGTCTACGGGGTAGGCTTGGCAGAATATACCTACTCGTTAACCAAGGTGGAAGAGTTGCATTTTTGTTGTGTGAGGTTCCCCCCTCCCCTTTTCCTCTGTATGGAACAGTATGGTCTCACTAGCGCTTTAATTGTTTTCCTGGCAGGATAGAGGAGTAACATCTGCATATTGACCAGCAATTGTCGGAGATGGATATTTGTTTTGCCAGCCTGCTGTTGTGTGTCAGGTGCCTCTGACAGGCCATGGGCTCAGAGAGCATGTAGCCAAAATAGATATCTGTGTAAAGTACAAATTCAGTTTCTTTTTTGGGTAAACTATGAGCATAATTTACTGTTTCTTGAATTATGAATGATTTAATGTTGCATTCATTTTCCCTCCTAGTGAAAAAGCTTGGAAAATATGATACTTTTTTCTTTACAGGAAAAGTTTGTTTATATAGCAACCTTCAAAATGCTTTATATGTAGGATATAGGATGCTATATAGGAACCTTCATGACTTTGCATCTTGCTGTTTTAAATCGGGAGTGAGAGACTGTGTTTGATTGGTTAAATCCACTCAAAAGTCACTTTTTCTTGTCCCTGTGAGCTTGCTACAATCAGACTGTGTTTCTGAATAAACGCTACTTCTGTGTCTTTCTGCCACATCTAGGCAAAACAGTAAAGTACGTCCTTACGTTCTGTCGATGTTCATGCACTGTATGTTTTCTGTGTGGCAAGACACGTGCTTTTACATTTGTTAAGCATCTGCTGATTTTGGCCTACTCTAGCATTTTACTAAGCATGTTTTGATCACGTTCATTCATGGAATACCTCTCATGAAGTATTGTGTATAGAAGACTACGTCACTGTAGAAGTATGAACATAACAGTTAAATATTTATGTATTCATTTCTAGCAAAAGCAGTTGGTATGTTGGTAATGCAGCGTCGCTGGTTATTTGTAGAAGTCTGTTGTACAAATTCTCTTCCTCAAAGAACAATACATGGAACATTTGTGGTAACAAGAGTATACAACAAAGAGTATACAAGAAAAAAAGTCTGCAAGAGAGGAAATAAGTTTGCCATAGTTTGGGGTCAGGAAGAAGTCAGGTGAGCAAATTGTGTTTACTTCAAGCAGGAAATCGGTGACAGCACTATTCTTGGAAAGAACAGGCAGAGAAATAAGGAACAGAATGAAACCTCACAGAGTTCAACTTACAAGCAGAACAAAAGTTGAGAATGCTAAAGCAGATTGAAATGACATCAGTTCTGTTTTTCATTAGGTGGTTTCAGTGCTATCTTCATTTTTTTAAATAAATTTTCTGTAGAGGTTTTGGAATTGGGAACATTTTCTTGAACTTTATATTTTGCAAGCAATTTTGTTGGAGATGATAAAAAGTCTCCTTTATCAGTATTTCTTACTCAAAATAAATTTAAAATTTCCCCATTTCTGAATTGCGTGGCTTGTATCTAGACTATTGAAAACATATACTTTCTACAGTTTTTAATTTTCAAGTGAAAAGTTACAACTTTTTTACCTCTAATACTATACAATTACACGTATATATATGTATGCATATAGTTTGCTGAATCTCATTTATAAAATAAATCACAAACCTGTGCACACCACACCCCCAAATTCTTAGAATTGAGAAGAAAAAATCTACAGCATTCATCAGTTGTGCAGGAAGCCTTACCTTTGACTTCTGACATTTTGAAATAATAAATTGGCTTGTTTTTCAGATCTAGCCCAGCTTGCTATAATCACAACCTTGTTCACGTGTTGTAACCTCATGAGTCTATCCCTGTTAGTGATCATGACACAGATCATTCATTACCTGTTGTATACAGGATGTCAAGCTAGATAAGCATATGACGCTTTCTGGTTATAAAATAAACTGAATTCTCTTTAGGCTTTAAATGATTTTCTAAAGTTAATAAGCAATTGTTAACTGATACCTTTAAATTTGTGTATCAGACTTGCTTGCAGTAATTCTTTTATCTTCTTTCTGTTTAAACTTACAAGAGAAATGTAATAGTATTTGCTCTTCTGCAGGCTGAAGAGATATTATTCAAAGAAACTGTATTTTCTTCCCAGGCTGTCAGTTCAGTTGTCACTTGGTGATTTTTCTGCATAATGATTATATATTTCCATGTAAAAAAAAAACCCAACTAAATAGTGTTGGTAATGCTGCTGTCTTTTAATAGCAGAGGTATTTGCATATCTAGTACTTTTAAACAACGGTATAGGTTGCTTGCCTGCCTATTTATATGTGGTCCATCTAGCTTTCTATAAATGCATGTATATTTTTTTAAAGATTTTCTGGGCAAACTCAGGTTATACCAGCTGTTAGATAATTCTGGGGCCTATGGTTTCATGCACTCTGACCTTAAACCCCTCACCTCAGTGAAATAATTCAGATCAAAATGTGCCAAGGTATTGAGGACATTTGAACGGCCAAAACAATGAGGCATAGATAGTAGAAAACATACATTTTACCGCTTTACATGTAAAACAGCATGAGGGGAGAAAAACCTTATGATGGTTGAGGTCAATACTGGACCTAAAGATGGAAATTAAGACTTAGATCTCCAAGTTTGCAGCTGTTCTGTCAGGCTGGACTTCTTTTTCTAATGAAAGCCCTTGCTGCTGGGGTAGAAGCTCTACCTAAGCCCCTAAACCCATTGAGCTTTACCTGCTGCTAATTTTACTTTGCATATTCTTAAGAATATGTGGAAAGTACATTGTATGGCTCTGAAATTAATTAGAATGACAGCTAATGCTACAAGCGTTTGGTCTGAATGTGGGCTGGTGACTAGAAGCACTAACAGGTGTGTACCTGCCTTTTGACTCCTGAAAGCTGCAAAAGCTGACAAGAGTTCAGATGGAAAGATGAATTTTCATGGCCGGTCAGTATGGTCAGCTGTCGGTTTGTCCTTCTCAGGTAGGACAGGAGGGGAACAAGGACCTGTTTGAAAACAAACCAGCTACACTATCAGCAGGCAAGGGAAAGCCTCTGATGGCTTTGGCTCCTGGTTGATGGGCCTTTTCCCCCTGGATGTGTTCTGTTGTATTTAATAGGTGGTTCTGCTTGTTCTAGTTGTAGCGAATTTGAAGCAGCATATAAGGGATTTAATGATTACAAAACGTTAGTACAAGAATATCTGACTAAATATGACAAGTAAATTGTAGGAGAAAAGGAGCGAACAAAAACTATTCCATATAAAACATTGTCAAAAATTGTTTAAATAGCATTGGTGACGGTTCAAGCTAATTCAGAAGTCAGTTTACTGCTTTGTTTTGATGTAACCCTTCAAGTCTACCTGTTGAAGCTACCGAAGGTGATCATTAGACTTGTTTTATTTTGAATGTGTCATTTCAGAAACAGAGCTATGCCATTTTTAAGTTCGTGTCAGTTTTTTTAGTGGCTTCTCACAAGGCAGTGTTGTTCTGTCAGTTAAATGCCACACGGGGAGGGGGAGGGAGGAGAGGCATAAAGCCTTCAAGCTGCAAAATAAACAAAAGCAAAACTTGAATTTGGTAAGGCTGCTGTATTTGTCTGTGTCATAGGGATTCTTTTGAGTAACTTTTTATTTTGGCGCTATAGTGAGGGGGGAAGCAATGCCAGTACAGAGAGGGCTGCAGCCTGTGGAGCAGGCTGTGGTGACCAGGGTGGTCCTGTCCCTCTCTTCCTTATGACTGGGAGGGGGTGGAAGAGCCCTTCTTCAGCAAAAATCATTCCTGTCACTGACACCAGATCTGTCCGTCAGTTACTCTGCGAGCAGTGCGTCTTTCCGGGCCTTGTTGGGACAAAAAGCTGCTGGAAGCTGCTCGGCTTTCCAAGCCTTCCCTGTTTCCTTTGGGAAAGAAATATGGCCGGTGCGGGTTGCCAGGGAGGGTTCCCCCGTGAGCTGGGCCTGTGAGGAGGGAGCGGGACATACCCCGCTGAGCAGAGGAGAGCTTGGGCTGGGCTGGCGCTTGGGCTCTGGGGCTGTGTCCTCCCTGGGAGGGGGGGGAAGAGGACTGTCTCCTTCCTCTTTCAACTTCTGAAGTGAACATATGGAAGGAATGGAGGGTGTTTTACCTCAGGAACGGCAGTGAGAAGGGGCGGTTGTTCTTGCCCGGCCACTTAAAACCTCTTCTCTTTGCTGCGCCGAGGCCGTGGCTTCAGGAGATGGTCACGCTGAGGGGAGAGCTGGCCAGGGGAACCGCTGTGTCCTGCTGCCGCTCGCCTCCCCTTCCCCATCACTGCGGCGGCACTGCTATTTGTGGAGCTGTGCTTTGAGACAGGATAAGGAAGTGATCTGATCGAGGCCTGCAAAAATAGATTATTCTAAAATGGTAACTAATTCATTTTAAAATGCTGTCCCACGAGCACTGTGTTGGCAGCGTTGCGGGGGCGATGTACTGATGCTGTGAAGATGGGAATGAGCACCTGGGGCAGAAATTTCTGAAGCTGTTGCTGGTGTGGAAGACTTCATGTAGTTTCACGGGCAAAGTTGGCTTAAAATCTTGCTGTGCCCTTGCTTGCTTCTTCAGGGTTAGGTGTTAATATTGGCGTACTCTTTCAGATGTATCAGTGCAGCTGTTTGTGGGGTTGTGCTGTATTTAAATCAGTGAAGTGTTGTGGTTTAAATAGAAAAAAAAAAAAGCCGCACGAAAAACTTACGAAGTAGCCTCCAAAATACCTTTAAAGGTTTGTTTTGGTGACGGTGGGTTTTTTTGCCCGCCACAACTGCCGGCACAATTGCAGAGATGGCTGTTTGTGGGGTGGATGGGAGCAAATCTCCAAGGGTAGCACAGGGGAATCTTTTAAAGACTTTGCTGCTGATAATATATAATGTGCTGTTTTCTCATGGTGCTTGCTGACATCCATTCTTCCGGTAGCGTATATGCTGAGCTCTGCTCAGTTTGTTCAAGCTGCCATCACGGTTGTCCATCACTGCTGATCAGTGTTGCCTTTACTTGACACTTGTTTCTTCAGAAACTTCTTTTGCTGAGCATCTGTTGATCAAAAAGCACACACAGTACTCTATGTTTAGTCCATTTTCCTCTAAAGCAGATAAAGGAAAGCAGGGAGTTATTTTATTTTGGGGGGGTTTGTTTGTTTGTGTGTTTGGAAGGTTTTTTTTGTTTGTTTTGTGATTTTTGGTTGATTTTTTTTTTTGCTGCTAATAGCTGTTGGGTCACATCTGGTTTGCTCTAGGCTTCGATGGTTGAAAAGAGAGTGGGGGACATCAAGGATAGAGTATTATAATCTGGTGCTTGACTGTTTTTTGTAACAGCTAAGTTCATTTAGGTGGTTAGGTATGTTTCAACTTAGTGCTCTTAGATTTGGAGGTAAGCAGGAAATATGTTGCTGGAGGTGCCACCTGAGGTTGCGGAGAAAAGTATGGCTCTTCCTCAGCTGGTCATTACAAAGATAAGCAGAGAGAGCTTAAAGTCTTACACCAAACTGGCATGTAGATGTTTGTTTGCTACAGTATGTTTTTGAAAAGCTTTAATGCATATTCTGAAATAGTTTCCCATGACCACGTTAGGTCATTGCTTGCAGTGGCAGTCTGCTTAATTATCCTTCAATTTTACGCTTGTATCATACAACCATAACTAAATTGCACTTTGTGCTAGAATAATATGCATTTGACTGTAAAATTAACGCACGTTTTGTGCAACAGAAGAGTTTCAGGGAGGGTCTTTCAAGACCTGTGGTCAGAAAATTATTAACGAAGGAAGAACAAAATAAGAATCTATGACATTTCACTGGCGGATATTGAATAAAGGCAGTGGACAGAAATTATGAGAAGATGAAACCAACGTTTTATATTTCCAGAGTTTTTAGATATATTTTTTTTGCATTGAAGGTCAAAGAATCAAACTTTTAACCTAAATCTTTGCGCTATAATACTTGTCTCAATTTGTTTTGTTAAAATGGTAGGAAACTGGAAGCCAAACCACAAGGAAAAAAAATGAAATCAAGGATTATGTTTGTAAGATGTAGTACTGTAAAGCCAGCCCCAAATCCGCAGGTTTAATATTAGGTTATTAACATTAGGTGTTGAAAATAAAACAGACTTTTCGGTACTCCCATGTGTTTCTAAAATAACTTATATCTATGTGAAAGTGCTAGCGGAGTCACTGTTTTTTCATGTTGGCCCATCCAGCCTATCACCACTGGTGATATTAGCATAGGAACTACCAAGGAAGTGGTTTTGTGACCACTGATCCTGGATCAGATTTACTATCAGATTATCTCCTAATGTAACTTTGATCAGGCAGGCAAACTATCACATTTCTTAAGTTAATAAGAGTACACAGTATATCATTTGCGCTGACTTAATGCCTGCAGTGGGAGGAAAGACAGTAACCATTTGGCATAAAGCCTTCCAATACAAAATCAGCCTGTCAAATCTAAACTGTATTTACTGTCTTTTCAAACCATGACCACATAGCAGATATTGGAACAATGAGTCAACTTGGTACATTGTGCTCTGTTTTATTTACAGAGGACAATAATATGGAATTATTACCTATTAAAATAATTTACTGAGCATGTGCAGTTAGATGTATTTTCCATTTATCTTGAAATCAAAGCTTTGTGTTTTTAACAGTAAGTTTGCTTGGGATGGGAAAGAAGTTGCAACAGCTTTCTTTTGGATGCTCTTCTGACACATAAAATATAGCAGAGTAATGACATTAATAGTCGTTGCAGGCATTTTAATGCGAGATTCATCCATCCACGTCAGAGTTATTTTTTATTTAATGGCATTGTTTGTGACATGTAATTCAAAGAGATACCACTTTCTTCCTTTGTATAAGTAGGAAAACGAAGTATGTTTTAAGTACACTAAAATAGACCCTTAATATTTTATGAAGAACCTCTTCAGTTGGGCAGAATCAAATTATTTTAGTAAGCTTCCCTCTCCTACTTTATTCATTCTTACCTAGTGCATCCTTCATAAATTCTTAAGATTATGAGATGGTGACCGTATTAAGCTAGGCAATTTTTTCTTTAAGTCAAAATACTATAGCTGGCAATTTACATTTTTTCTTAGTTTATTGTAAGATCATGCATTTAATGTAAAGTTCCAGAAGACTTTTAATTAAGTATTTAGATTAAGCACTTCATTTTTATTTTTGCCCCATATTGCTCTTCTAAATAGATTGTTAGGAAAAGATAGATCGATTGCATTAATTGAAAAATATAAGCAAATAAGTAATTAATTGATTTACAGATGTATTTCTAGATACATTACTTCTGCTTTAGTTAGAGTTATTAATCTTTATTTTCATCACTGTTGTTAAGGTAGCTTGATGGTGAATGGACAGCTTAACTGCTGATATACACTGTCCGCTCTCAGTGGTTCATAGCATGGCAGCGTAGTACTATTTGGTTCATTTTTCTCACTCAGATGATACATGGGAGCAAAGTGGGACAAAGGCTGGCTTAATGTGGTAGCACATATCCTGAACTGCCCCTGCTTTTCATGAAAATGCTGCATTTTGCTGGTTCTGACTCAAAATCACATTTGTGCCAGTTATTTCATACCCTTTTAATCATAACTTTTTAAATGTGGGTTTTCTTTTTAGGGGAAGTCTTTGTAAAAGGCAAGTAAAACATTCGCTTTGGTTTGCTCATGTTCTGTTTCCTCTTTCGTTGCAAATTACTGTTGAAACCGTTGCTCAATTCAACCTAATGTGGAAAAGGAAAAGGGATTGCAGAGATGAAGTTTTTGTTTAGTGTAAATTGGTGGCTGAAGAGAGAAGACACTGAAGTTAGTGCCCTTACTGGGAGGAAAAATACAGAAGTCGGCTAGCATGGGGTCTGTTTTGCAGCAGTCGGCCAGTTGCTGTGGATATAGTTTCATCGTACCTGTGGGATGTGCATTCTTTTACCTAGTCAAGGGGCCATAAAAGGTAGGGGGTTATCCTGACGGAGGGAAAAGGACACATTGATAGGAAAGCAAGCTTTTAACTGTGCTGCTCACAGAACTTTTCGTGTTAAACTTTTTAATGAGGAAGCTTAGAAATAACATGTCATTTGTCAGACAGACAAAGACGAATGCTAGGGTAGAAGGGAATAAGTCTAATAAATGTTCAAGATGAATTATTGTATCACATACATGATCTATTAATAGGGGAGAGAAAAGAAATAAATGCAACTTATTAATGACTTTCATGCTCAGTGGGAATAATCAAGTTGTCAGCTCAAAGTAGTATGTTGTTTTTATCAGTGTGCTGCATGGAAGACCAGATATTGGTGCTAAATTTAAAGCAAAAAGTAGGAAAATTTGAATTTTAATGCTTGATTAAGCTGGTTGTTTATCTAGCCCATTAAAATGTCATAGATATCTTGCATTAGCTTTGTTAGAAATGGTGAATCAAACCTTGTAATGGCTGTCTGGGAAGTAATCTAGACTTCGAGAACCAGGCAGGAAGACAATTGTAATAGTTGAGTTTTGCCCTGAGCCCATGAAATTAGGTCATTGTTTAACTATATGTAAGTAGCTGTGGTTATTTACATTCATATAATTACTTATAACTGTGAAGCTTTGAATAGAATTTAATGAAAAAATCTTGATACAAAGCAGTCTATTCTGTCTTTTTCTGAGTGGTGGTCGTGTTGCCTTTTTAAAATTGGGATAACAAATTGAATAAGGTATCCCAGATACTTCCACTTAAAGGGTTTTGTTTGTTTGTTTCCTTGTTTTACAACACGATGATTATGCAATCCAAAATTAAATTAGCATTTCTTTTCTACCCACTCACCTCTTTAATTGTGGAAAGCCAGGGTTTATTTGTAGTGCTGGGAAGCTCTTGTCTTCAACCAGAACACTGTGATACCAAGTGCTGCACAGCTGTGAAAGGATTTCAAAGGAGAAGAGCGTTATGCTTGATGCAGTAGTCCAGGCTCTCTCTGCAGGGGATGCAGAGAGAGAGGTGAAGTGATCAAAATAACCGGCTGGTTCTTTGCAGCACCATGCTGAACTAATACATGCAGTGAATTATTCTTTTTCAGCCTCACAGTAATTAAAACAAAAGAGGATATTAGCTTGGATGAATTTGGGCTGTACGGATAGATGGGACATATTTCTTATGACATGCAGAAAAATTTGGCAGGTCTTGTGCATAGTCTTGCCAAAGTCTATGAGAGCCCAGAGAAAACTAAATGAAAAATACTGTCTAGGTTTCCAGTCAGATTGTGCTATTGCACATGCTCAGAAAGTAGGTATTAGGTATAGCCGTACAGGTCAAGAACTCTGTTTTTGCCAAATTGTATTTCAGGTGAAGGCTGTGTCCAAGAAACAGCTAAAATTGGAATTGAAGACAGTTCTCAGGTGGGGGGACAAACCTGTGAGTCATCAGCACAGAGCTAGATGATGGCTGAATTTCTGTTGGCAGGTGTGGGATCTCTGAGCATAAAGGAGAAGCGGACGGGGGAAAAGGGGTCAGGGATGGAGGTGTACAAAGCTCCTACAGCAACTTAGAAGCAAAAAAATATCTGAAGACTGTGTTAAATGAGCAGCAGGAAGAAAACTGGAGGAAAATAAATGTTTTGTTGTATTTTGATTTGTAGTATTCTCTATTTTTGCTTTTGACTAAATTTAAGGCTAGAACAATTTCAACTACTCAGGAGTTTGTGTTTTCTCTCTCTTTTAAAAAAGAACTTAGTCCTTTTTAAAAGAGAACTGGTATAACACAGGTTGTATTGCACGGTTAAACAAATGGAATAAATGTCGGTACCATTTTGATGTGGTGTTATGGTATCAGGGTTTTACTGAGGCATTACTGATAATTTGTGGTATCAAAGATCCAATATCACACATGACATGCATAGGTGATTTCTATTTTTAAAAATTTTAGAAAATGTGTTTTTCTATGCTCCGCTTTCTCTGTTTTCTTCTCTCTGAAGCTAAAGCAAAACCATTTAGTTTCACAGCTTGCCTGCAGAAGCAGTGACAGGTTTTGTGTTTGTGTTTCTTGTAAACATACCTACAGAAAAGACACAAAGTTCCTCTAACAAGGACTAACTAGTCTTTTCTCTTTGTGTCCTAAGTGTACAGGTTGTCAGATAAAGGGAGACTTTGGTCTTTTTTTAGGATTTTTTTTAAAAATACCCTGATGTTTTAAGAATACAGGGGAGAGAGAATGAGTCTTAACAGTTTTAAGGTAGTGGTTTAACAGGAGCTTCAAGGAAAGTTTCAGAATATTATGTGGCATTGACCTACGTTTGCTCTAAGAAAGTGGGTTCTTGGTCTTAGGGCTCTTCCCCTTGTCCCTTGAATTTTGTCTCCTCAGGAGAAGGGACATGAGATTTACCAGGAGAATTTTATCTGACCTGTTCTTCTAAGTCGTCTCCTCCCTGTTAGCTATGTAGGACTGCATAGAGGCATGAGCTTTATTTGATGACTCGGGCCAGAACATCCTCCTATCTTCTCAGTGCTACATTGCGGCTGGTGAACTGAGAGGCTGTGGGGCAGCTGGGGGCTTATCAGCGTCCTCTGGGAGCTGGAGTTTAGAATTCCTTGGTGAAGACAGGGGTAGTTTGGCTGAACATGGCAGGTCAGCTTTGCCAGAGTATGGGCTTCATGAGAAGTTGAATCTCTTTTACCTTACTTTGGAAAAATAGGTGTCAGACTGCTACAGTTGCAGAAAGCTGAAAACTGCAGTGCAGGAACTGAGGGCAGATTGGAGAATGCTGGTAGGCAGTACATGTATGATTGTTGGAGAGGACATGATAGGGGCTGTTACAGGACACAGGAAAAGAGAGTAAAGAACATGAGTACTGAAAAGTTCTAGAGATATTGCTCTTAGTAAAACATTTTTTTTTTTTTTTTTTTTAGTTNNNAAGCAGTATGTTTTTGACAGCTATAGTGAAGAACTGGAAGACTGGTTAATTAACATACTAAAATGGAGCATTTACCAGTGGAGGTAAGACATTCTTTGAATGTACTGGGGTTTTGTTTCTTAGCATTGTCTTGCAGTTCCCAATACAAGTAGCTAGATTAATGGCACTGTTACACAAGCATTTCACTGAGAACAAAGCTGGTTTAGGAGATATCTGTACACCTCCATCTGTCTTTTCATTGCACTCACAGGTGCTCTGATGCAGCTGCTCTGAAGTATCACTAAAATGATAAATTTAGAAAAAAACAGAATCAAGAAACACTTTTTCCTTCTGATGGTCTTTTAAAATCTGATATCCAGTGATCCATTTTGTGTTGTGACCTCAGAAAAGATTAGTTTTGGTAACTAAAGAAGTGGTGAGCTAGCGTGGGGACAGCTTGGACTGGTCAGGATGTGTAGGAGATTTTCCAACTTAAGAAAATAAATAAACCCCCAGAAGTGTGAAGAAAAGTAAAGTTTTGGCCACCAGTATAGGATCAAGTGGCTTTAACTGGCATTTTGACTATTGGAGATGCTCAGTCTCAGTGCTTAAATATTTTTGAGTATTGAAATGCTGTTTTGATTGTAAGTGTTAAGTAGCTACCAAAAGTTATGAAACCCTTTATTTGTTCTGACTTGTGTATTAGGATATTCTTCTCATTTATTATCAGATCTTCTGATGCATGTTTACATGCTGCATTAATGTCTGTTGCTCATATGTAGAGAGCTCCTACTAAAGGATTCTTCTGATTCTTACAGCCAGACAGAACAAATGTGCAGTTCAATAGCGTGGTTTCTGAATGCTAATTATATGCTATAAAATAGAACAATAAGCTCATTAAGTATTAAAATAAGCTGTGGACATTTAATGTCATTGAAGTTAGTGAAGATTGGCTGTACATTTTAATGGAATCTATATAAATAAATACTTCTATGTGAGTTTAACTTTTTTGTTGGCTTTTATATGATTAGCATACAAAAGTTAGACATTGTCCAAGTTTGAGTTTCTCCTTTAAATTATTTAATCACTGCATAACACTTTCTATTATATAGTTCAAAGAACACTGTTTTCCTTTGCAATGGTATGAAAGACTTTGACAGAAAAACAGTGATTTGGTTTATGTCAGCTCAGGGCAGTGAATGCTCCGCTTCACCCAGGTTACAGTGCACGTGGAACAAGCTGATGCTTTGCAAAGAAAAAGCCATCCTCAGTGGTCAGCTGATAGACTGCCATCCTGGGTACCTGCGGTGGCATGCAGCATTGCTTTCTGGATGCACAGTTTGTGAACTGTGGCTCAGTATTTCTTAGTGTTTTTGCAGTTGATACTGGAGCAAGGCCAGATTTCCAGATACTGTTGGTAGTTGAACGAGGGCTGTATTACTGGATTAAAACTCATGGCACTGTGTCATGCAGGGCTCTGTTTGCTGGACCTGTTCAGTCTGCAGGGGTTGCCTGCCCAGGCAATTTTTAGTGGGCTGGCTGGGGACTGCTAAGTCAACTTGACTGAGGAGGGAGGGAGTGGTCCCAGCTAGAGCTGTGTTAGACACAATAAAAATACCACAGGTTCACTGGACAGCCCTTTTGGCAGTAATGCAAGATGTGGTTCTTCTAGCTTTTTTGTTGAATTAACTCATTCATAAAATGGACCTTCGAACTCATCTATTGGACTAGTTCTGGATTGTTATGAGCTTTCCTGTTGGGGAATTGAGGGACCCTGAAGTGTTTGGGAGTGACTGCTTGGCCCACCAACTCTGCAGGAACAGTCTTCCCTCCTCTTAGCAGAGGCAAACTGTTCAGGGACATAGACAGTGACGTCCATTGTACTGGGGAGTCAGAGGTGTGGGATGGCTTCCTCTCTTGAAAATTTAGTTTCATCAAAATGCAAGCTGGATGAGACTGCCCCATGGCATCCTTTGTTTAAGTCCTTTTGCTTTTTCCTGAGTGTTTTAAAGTGGGCTCCTTTCTGAGGTATTGGACAGTTTCATCACAAGTTTTATGCACAGCCCTCAAGGTCTGTTGCCTAGTGGCCAAGGGTCACGGCGGGTCTAGGACCTCAGGATCTCTGCTCAGTGGCAGGTCAGGTTCCATTTGCAGAAGATACACTTGCATTGTACGAGGTAATAGACATGTGATAATGCAGTATGGTAACCCCAGAGAATTAGAGTGTGGAACTTCTTGATTCTAGCTTTAAAGACCACTGAGACATCCCTACACAATCCTATAGACAAAGCAGTGGAAGAGGGAATTGTTGCGAAGGCTGGTAAGTTATTAGCGACAGTCCTAGCGCTGCATACTGTAGCAAAACTTGGGTCATCATTCAATTAATCTGTTGGAGTCCCTTGATTGAAATGTGAATGGACACAGGATGTTTAGATAAGCTGGGTTAATTGCATCATCTAGATGCTGTAGTTTTGATCTTGCAGTAAGGGCCCTTGATCCGAGTTCTTCATATTGTCATAACAGCTTTAGAAGAAAAATCCCTCTTTCCCTGTCCCCCATTACTTCAGTAACATACTGTTTCTGTGTTTTTGTAAAGTGCATGCAGAGTCCTTGTACTGGCTATTAAACCAAGGTCAGAATTAACTTGTTTATAGTTAAAAATCTGGACCTGTGCTGTGGTGCTTGAAGCCTTCCAGCTCCTCTAGAGTGGATACAGAAAGGTAAATCTTATCTTGAGTCATATGCCAAGATAATTTAGTGGGTAGGCTAGAGGTAGCCAATAGAGGTGCTTTCAGGTGACTGATATCTGCTGTGGCAATGACTTTTTTATTTTTTTGCCAGCTACTCTGTTTCAGTCTCAGTAGTACTGCCTGCTGCTTCACACACATGTTCAAAATTTTAGGAACAGAAAACCCCCATAATCCATTCAAGCTCCACCCAGGCTAGCTTTTTTTACGTTTACTGCTTCTGTATTAGACCCAGAAGATGGACCAATGTGCTTGGAGGGTAGTCTGGTTTAGATTTTTTGGTTTGTTTATTTCTCAGACCAGACAGTGCTTGCAGGAACTGGGAAATTGGAAGACAAGTGTTTGCAGAAAGTCTAGTCTATTTTATTAATCCAGTTGATAGTGTTGAAGGAAAACCAGCAGAAATCAGTAAAAACTTTAGGATTTTAAATTAAGTATCAGCAGGCAGTTGTAAATTAGCAGGAAGGTGCCAGTCTGTGGCTGCAAAGAAGACAGTGAGAATTAACACTTTACTACTAACAAAGATTGACTAAAAATGGGCATGTTGCACTCCTTAACTCCTGCCTTCTCTCTAGAATCTCTCCATCTAAAGCCCTACATGACCTGGTTGAGCACTTTCTCTGCACTGTTGGACCACACTGTAATTCAGCTGTCCGTGTCCTCATGTCAGAGTTGAGGCACCACCACCTGCGTGGTCATTCTGCTTCAGCAAGGTTTGGAAGCAGACCATGCTCTTTTTCTCCTTGTTGGCAGTATTTTTCCCCTCTCTTTAGCCAGGTACCAGAGCAAAGCTGCAGTACGGTGGTATCAATAAGTGCCAGTATTGTATTATGCTGACAATGTGCTGTGGTGCTTCTCTGATAACAGTTGATTCCTTCACAACAAAGATAGAAGTTATTGTGGGCAGGATTTGGTACATCCTATATTCTTGTTTACCCAGGGCATGTATATTTAAGGAAGCTGTGCAAAATTGTGTATAGCATTGTCCTTTTTAAGGACCAGATAGGCATTATCCCCAGCTTGTGTTCTAAAAAGTTTGTTTTCTGTTTGTTTTCAGTAACTAAGGTGCTGACAAGTCTTGACTTCTTCATCCTCATAAACATGAGTGAAGTTCAGGCTATGGTAGAATTCTCCGTGGAGCTCCACAAATTCTTCAATGTGGATTTGTTTCAAAGAGGGTAGGTAGTGCGTTCTTTCAAACTTTACTGTGGTGGATGGCTGATGGGAAGACCTTAATGGGTATTGTCATGTAGCATTGCTTCAGGTATTATTGACCATTTTTACAGTGATTTGAATAATCTTTATTCCTTATTGGAAAGGCATGTACCTTCTAGGAATGAAATGCTTAAACAATTTGTCCTAAAACTTAATTTGTAATAAAATATTTTTTGTCTAATTGGAGAATAGGGAAGCTTGGTAGATTTGGAAGGGAGATTATATTCTTATCCAGGCCTTTACCCTTTCATATCTTAATTTCTATAATCCCTTTTGTTTGAAATATGATAGGTGTTTCTCTCGAATCTTTTAAAAATGTTGCTGCCGCAGTTAACGTACTAATTTATCAGTTTGGCAGTGGAGAAATTCACCAGCTTCTTCCTCCTCACGCTGTGCTGTGCCTCCACAGTTACAGAAAACTCCATACTGCCTCATTAGGCTCTCCTGACCTCCTCTTACTCCATCTGGTCTCTGTAGAAGGCTTTTTCATGTTCCTTTCATTTGATATTACCTGATTGTCCCCAGATTACTTTCTAAGGTCGTCCTTTCCCATGGCTTTGTAGGAAATAATCCTTTGTAGCTTATTTTTGAGTTATTAAAGATTATTGGTCATCTAGCATAGTGGTACATTGCCCTTCTGTCAATCTTCTAACAGACTACACTAAAAATACATGTCAGTGTTATAGTTCCTGTGATGTTTGGTTTAGATAAATTTGGTTGAGGCTGTGTCAGTGTTTACAGACAGGGAACAATATATATCAGTGTTGATTTATGATAGCTACTTTTTCCAAAACATTGTAAAGTAACTTTCCTTAGAAACATTTTAGTAATAAGAAAATACATTCTCATTTTTAACCCTGTCATAATTCAAGGCAGGTGGTGGTGGGTTATTGTTTTTGGCAGGGATTGTTGGGTTTTTTTTGAGGGGGTGGGGTTTTTGACAGGGTGAGTTGTTGAAGGTAAAGTAACCGGAAAATCTAATTGCCTTGGGATGCACATAGTTCCTCCACCTTGTGTTAACCCTCTGAGGTGGATATTTTAGGGAAAAGCGATATAAAAAATAGGTAGATTGGGAAAGAGCTCAGGAGGAAGAGGCACAAAATACTGTTACAAAATGTATCTTGGCTAGCTAGCCTCTGTCTGCCATGTTACTGTTAATTTTCATCTATATTTTATTAAAGCTAGCTTTTCTCTACATTTGACCTGAAGCTGGTACTGACAGAAATGATTGCCTGTTATGCTTGCTACCATTTGCACTCAAAGTATATGCAACAAACTGTCTATGTCCCCATTTTAGAAAAAATTGTAATTTCACTCTTCATTGGAAGAGGAGGATTAAGGAAGGCTTAAGAGGTCTGGAAAAACATTGAGAATATTCTAATTACTTCAACAAACAAGCACAGTCTGTTGAACTGTGGCCTTTTTTTAATCTCTTAAATTGGTGGGGAAGGAGAGGATGGAATATGGCAGCATGTTAACTCTAATAGAGAAGAGCCTGAAGAGAAGAAAGTCATTTGGTTGTCTTAACCTTACAATGCAAGTGATTCCTCAGAAATATAGCTGAGAAGCAAAGCACAGCAGTATAATTACCGGTGCTCTACTTGGCATTTTTCTTTTTAGCTTACTCTTTAAAAAACAGTAAATTCACAGGGGGAGTTCAGAGAGGTGGAATGCTGACACAGTGAGAAAAGTGGCATGAGTAGATACTACCTCTCTGGTTTCAAGCTGAACCTTTAACTCTGGGCACATTCCCTTAGAAATCAATGTCAGGAAGGAGAGGGAGCTTCCAGAATAATTTGAAAGACTGGGTCATGCAACCATTGCAATAATTTCTGTCCATTTGGGTAAGTTCTAGTATTTTTCTAGGGAACTGTCTTTGTATTTATTTGAGACAGGATGTAATATTTACATTGCTGGTAGAGCTCTTGGATGATGCATTGAATCAGCAGAAAATGAAATCTTTAGTTTCATAGGATCACAGAATCATAGAATAGTTTGGGTTGGAAGGGACCTTTGAAGGTCACCTAGTCCAGCCTCCCCTGCCATAAGCAGGGACATCTTCAACTAGATCAGGTTGCTCAGAGCCCTGTCCAACCTGAACTTAAATGTTTCCAGGGATACTGCATCTACCACCTCTCTGGGAAACTTGTTCCAGTATTTCACTACCCTCTTCCTTATAGCTAGTCTAAATCTTCCCTCTTTTAGTTTAAAGGCATTACCCCTTGTCCTGTTGCAACAGGGCCTGCTAAAAAGTTTGTCCCCATCTTTCTTCTAAGCTCCCTTTAAATACTGAAAGGACACAATAAGGTCTCCATGGAGCCTTCTCTTCTCCAGGCTGAACAACCCCAACCGTCTCAGCCTGTCTTCATAGGAGAGGTGTTCCAGCCCTCTGATCACCTTTGTGGCCCTGCTTTGGACTCTCTCCAACAGGTCCATATCTATCCTGTGCTGAGGGCTCCAGAGCTGGATGCACTACTCCAGGTAGGGTGTCACGAGAGTAGAGTAGAGAGAGTAGAGGGTCAGATTCACCTCCCTTGACCTGCTGGCCCTGCTTCTTCTGATGCAGCCCAGGATATGGTTGGCTTTCTGGGCTGTGAGTGCACATTGCCAGCTCGTGTCCAGCTTTTCATCCACCAGTACCCCCAAGTGCTTCTTGGCAGGGCTGTTCTCAATCTCTTTATCCCCCAGCCTGTATTGATACCAGGGTTTGCCCTGACCCACGTGCAGGACCCTGCACTTGGCCTTGTTGAACCTCATGAGATTCATATGGACCCACTTCTTGAGCCTGTGCAGGTCCCTCTGGATGGCATCCAGTTGCTCCGGTGTCTCAACTACACCACTCAGCTTGGTGTCACCCGCAAACTTGCTGAGGGTGCACTTGATCCCACTGTCCTTGTCATTGATGAGGATATTAAACAGTGCTGATCGCAATTCGGACCCCTGAGGGACACCACTTGTCGCCAGTCTCCATGTGGACATTGAGCCGTTGACCACTACTCTTTGGATGTGACCATCCAACCAATTCCTCATCCACTGAACAGTCCGCCCATCAAATCCATACCTCTTCAGTTCAGAGAGAATGATGTCGTGGGGGACCATGTCAGAGGCCTTACAGAAGTCCAGATAGATGACATTCATAGCTCTTCCCTTGTCCACTGATGTAGGCACTCCTTCATAGAAAGCCACTAGATTGGTAAGGCAGGACTTGCCTTTGCTGAAGCCACACTGGCTGTCTCGAATCACCTCACTGTCCTCCATGTGCTCTGGCATAGCTTCTAGGAGGATCTGTTCCATGATCTTCATAGGCACAGAGGAGAGGCTCACAGATGGGTAGTTCCCAGAGTCCTCCTTTCTACCCTTTTTAAAAATGGGTACAATGTTTCCATTTTTTCCAGTCTCTAAGGACTTCACCTGACCACCATGACTTTTCAAATACCATGCAGAGTGGCTTGGCAACTACATCAGCCAATTCCCTCCGGACTCTGGGGTTCATCTCGTCAGGTCCCAATAGACTTCTGTGTGTTCAGGTTCCTTGGGTTGTCACAACCCTGACCTTCACTTACAGTGGGAGGGACTTTGCTCCCACAGTCCCTGCCTTGCTGTCCATCCACTCAAGAGGTGTGGGGAGAGAAGCTGCCAGTGAGGACTGAGGCAAAAAAGTTGTTGAGCACCTCAGCTTTCTCCTAGTCCATTGTTACCAGTTTGCCAGTCTTGCTCATCGGGGGGAGGTATGCCTTCTCTGACCTTACTTTTCTGGTTGACATATCTGTAGAAGCCCTTATTATTGTTTGTGTCTCTTGCCAAGTTCAGCTCCAGCTGCGCCATGGCCTTCCTGACCACATCCCTACACAACCAGGCGATATTCCTGTACTCTTCCCAGGATACCTGTCCCTTCTTTCCACTGCCTGTGCATCTCTTTCTTGCCCTATAGTTTGACCAGCAGATCTTGACTCAGCCATACCGATCTCTTGCCCTCCTTCCCTGATTTCTTACATCTGGGCATCTTACACCTAGTTTCATTGCTAGCCTCATATTTTTGAGCTACGGCTGTTTAGTATGGCTTCTCTCACCAAAAGCCAGGTATAGAATTGATTACATTCTGGGTCTGTTTAGGATTCTGTGCATTCAAGAGCACTCAGCTTAGCGTGCCTCCCTCATGTGCTAGAGACTTAACAACCTTTTGATTTGTGTAAAATAAAATGTTGGCTATTGTAACTAATCACGTCAAGCTGAGCAAGCTCCTTAAAACTTACTAGATTTTTATCCAAACTGTTTGGTTGGAGAGTGAGTCCAAATTCTCACTCTTTTGGTTATTGGAGAAGTCATAATTTCCAACCTAATTATCCTTATCAGTTTTTAGTTGTTTGCGTTTCTTAGCAGCGTTGTGCTATGCTTTGAATGACTCTATCACTCCGAGTGTTCACTCTGATGTATTTTTAGATGTCAGTCTTTCGTCTATTAAATATGCGCTGAATCAGTTTGGTCATTTGAATTGGTGGCACATTCCCCACCCCATCCCCTTTTCTGTAGAGTCCACATATCCCAATATCCAATCAAAACCTTTATTATCTCTTCCTGGTTTTATAACTATTTGAAGAAATCTCCCAGCTATTGCATCCAACTGTAGCATGTTTTCTTGGATCTTTATCTGTAGTTACACTATTGCCAGAAGCACTTATGACTGTGTTTACACCTGCAATTAATTTAGTACTTTAGAAATGAATTACTAGGAGCAGTGTTGATGTCCATATGTCTGTGTGCTTCCAGGGTTACTTCAGACTAGATTTAGTCTCGTCCTCTGGACTAGATGTTTTGCATCGTGAGTGTATTTTGAAGTTGTTCATACCAGTAATTCTTTCATACTTTCTGTCCCTCCAGGGGCTGAAGTGCATTTTTGTGACATGTAGATCACAGCCTGTGGTTTAGTTTTCTCCAGGGGACATCTAGGTTATATACATGGAAAGATCTCAGTGAATTGAACCAGCATGTAGCAAATGGGGATCATTGGGGGAAAGTACCTCAAAACCACTCTGCTGATCTAAACCAATCACTAGCACAGACTCAGCCAAAATTTATCATATTTCACTCAAGATCAAATTCACCTGAAGGGTCCTGTAGCAGACTCACTGTTATAACTGTGTTATTCTCCTAACTGATCCTTTAAAGCAGACTGTTCATTTTCTGTACTTTTAGATAACTGTTATTATTCTGAGCAAGGAGGTATACACAGAGCAGACGCTTCATTCTCATACATGAGACTTGTCTGTATGTGTAGCTCCCGGCTGCTCATCTGGGTCAAGAAAGGTTGTTCCTATGTCTGTGGTGATTCTGAAAGTTGCACTGTAGCTGTAAGTCTCAGAAGTATGTAGTATAGTTCAAGAATAGTTAAGTAGTATCCTTGCCTGATACAGCTGTTTCATTATATTTTCTTAAAACTCTGTGCCACTTGCTCAGAACCAAACTTAGTCCAGGTAACTCTGTTGTTTTATTTTAATGTACTGCTATATTCAAATAAGGCTTCACATAGTTTTTAAACTAGTGGGATGTGTTCATGGGAATTTTTGCCTAAACAGTGATTTGTGAGTATCATGTGACAGAATGAATAAAAGAAATGTAATTTTGGGGGACCTGTGAGATCAAAGGCTATTTTGTCGTCTTAGTTTGTAAAAGCTCTGGTTAGATTTGGGCTCTGTAGTGCTGACCTTTTATAAATACAAAGGGAAACGTAACGCAGCCTGAGTGAGATGTGGACTGGAGAAGTGGAGAATGGGTTGGCTGGAAAACTGGTTGGGTGACTGAGCTCAAAGAGTTGTCCTCAGTGGTGCAAAGTCCAGCTTGCAGCTGATGACTAGTTGGTTGATAATGAGTCAGTACTGTTTAGTTAACAACCTGGATGATGAGACAGAGTGCCTTCTCAGCCAGTTTTTGAATGATGACAAATTACAAAGAATGCTTAGACACCCGGGAGAGCAGAGATGCTCTTTGGCGGGATCTGGGCAAACTGGAGAAACAGGCTGATAGGATCCTCAAGATAAGGGCAAATGCAAATCCTACAGTTGGGGTTGAATAACCCCATCTGTCAGTGCAGGCTGGGGGCCAACTGGCTAGAAGTACCTGGGAGTCCTGGTGTACAGGAGGTTAAACACGAGCCAGCAGGGTGTTGTGGTAAAAGAAAGCCAATTGTATGCTGAGCTGTAATAGCAAGAGCGTAGTAGCAGGCGTAGTTTGGAAAAAAAAAAAAAAAAATGTCCANGGTGCTGTCAGGCTGTATGTATTTCCCACTTAGTTTTCAAACCAGGATGCTCATCTTTCCATACTGATTTTTCCTCTTTGAAAAACCTGCAAAGTAGATGCTCAATACATTTGTATTTCTGCTCAAAAAAAGGGTCTCATAAACTTAAGAACTATTAGAGATACAGGGTTTCTCTGTGATAAGAGTCACTGATCAGAGTCTGGGATATCTGGACATGTACAATCAGTTTAATATTGCTTTCTGTGCTGGAGATAGGGAGAAGTAATTTTTATCTGTTTGGCCAATATCTTTGGACAAAAGCTGTTTCCTGAAATATTTTTTTGCCAAACTGACAGTTACTGTGTCTCTGTCAGTGTGCCTCCCTATTTATATTTCCATTCACATGCTGTCTCTTATTTTGCTAAGTCCTTTAGGATAAGGACTCTTCTGTGTTTGCACAACAGACAGCTAGTTAGTTTATTAGATTTATTACTGAAAGGCCTATTCTGCCTACTTATAATAATCATTAATAAGAGTAACCTTTTTAATACTTTGTCAACAAGCTTGTTCCAGGTAACTGAAATGAAAATCAGTTTCAAATGTAGAACAGATGACAATGTTCTCTTGAAACATTTTCATATGCACTTAGGGCATCACTTTCTTGTTTTTTCTAGTGGTGATGTTATCAGCTCTAGATGGACACTTAGAATATATGATGCCCTGGTAATGTGATTTTGACCAATCTTTT
Organism: Ibidorhyncha struthersii; assembly: GCA_013398815.1. NCBI lineage: Eukaryota > Metazoa > Chordata > Aves > Charadriiformes > Charadriidae > Ibidorhyncha > Ibidorhyncha struthersii. The sequence continues at coordinate 35,237 of VZSZ01010126.1, forward strand.
CCTGATGTTTAAAAGTTTGTGCAAGTGGGAGGTTGTGGGACACCAGTGGCAATTTTAGCACTGTTCGTAACAAAGTTTGGGATATTTATTTGTAATATTTTCTGCTCTGCCTCCTGCCACTGCCTCTCTGTTCCTGTGAATGTTATTTACAATGCTGTTTTTGAAAGACATTGTTACTGTAAGAGCAAGTGGTCTCTTTTACTCATTTTTCTGCTGTGTACTGTGGATGCTTACCTCTCCGCATTTACATACATTTTGTATGTATCAACATTTGTATTTCAATTCAGGATGTATCGAGTATGTCTGAATTCAAACATCGTCTGGTTAGTGAAAGTGCCACAGTACTTTGTAGTGCTCAGTTTTGCAGTGTTCCACCACCAGATGATGAATCCTGATGTCTTAACTTGGAATAGTTACGCCTTTCTTGTGGGTAGCGAGAGAAGTTTTCTGGTAACCCTCAACTGTGAGAAGATAAGATTTTCATTTCTCTGGAGCTGTGTATTGCTTTTTCACCTGTGAACTGGCAAATCTAATGAGCTAAAGAAACTTAAGTGATGGTTTTTAGTTTAGCATAGCGCACACATTGCTGCAAGGTCTGCTTTGAAAACAGCTTTAGTCTATGATTTCCTGATCTCTATGTGTTCTTATAACCTCAATGTTAAATTATTATTTTCTCACTAATGATATTTTAATTTGTCAGTAATATGCATGCACGCGCAACTGGCCAAAGCTGGATTTAGATGATTTTCAGTAGTAATGTCTGTATGTCTGTGCTTTGGAATTATTTTTTTTTGGTAGCAATTTTCTTTGTGAAGTACAATATTTGCTGTTTCATGATCAAATAACAAAGTGTTAAGGGACAAGGAACATTCAGACTCATGTGTTTGGTTTTCTTTTTAATTCATACAGCCCAATCATACTTTTACTTTCAAACCATGTTTCTGCATGACATAGCTTTCTGGAAATAAGTGTTTTGAATTTTCTTCTGACATGTAGCTTATCTTCTGAAGTATTGTACTGTGATCTTTACTTAATGTAGTACGGTCTTTACAAAGGCAGAAGAAAGCTGTCAAATTTGTCTAACAGTTGCAAGATGAGCTCACTTTTTCAGCTTATGGTTTTACAATAATACAAATAGCAGTAATATGAGTTTAAGATTTGGAGGGCCAGGCTGTAAACTCAAGGGAATAGTCTGTGTAGGAAAAATATTGCAAATACATTTCTTTTGGTTTTATTTTTATTTTTTAAAAGTGGATCAGTTTCTGATTCTAATTCAAGAGTGGATGCATACACACAGGTCCCGCTTGCTCTAAGGCAAGAATGGATAAGCTGGGAATGAGCAGTGAAAAAGTCATATATTAAGTTGGTATTGCTTCAGAAGTTAATGTCATCAAATATCCACCTAGCCCTTCTGATACAGGGTGTCTGAGAGACCAATGACATGGTCTGGTCCCAAAGAGCAGTAACAATTTGAAGAACCATATGATGGTACTTCAGTCTTGTTTTTGAAAATTGTTGTTTGTCTTGTATTTGTTGAGAATAGGATTTGGAAAAGTAAGTGGAAATTGAGCACTGCTTCCTTTGAGTTAGCTGAGAAATTAAGGTTTTTGAAGTATACTGTGCCCTAGCTATGTGACTGGAACTGAAGACCTGGGGAGGTTGTACTGCTTATCTTCAGATATCTGAGTACAGTGCCAGTGTTAGGAGACTGGTAGCCACACAGGATTAGCTTATCTAGGGGTCATCTAGACCCTTTGTGAATTGGTTTTCTGCTCTGAAGCCTAGAGAATGATCCCCACCCCAATCCCTGTGTTAATTTCTAGCAGACTAGCCTACATTTTAAGAAACTAAATCCAATCCTGAAGCTACCTGTTTTATCTTTACATGTCAGAATATGTATCTGACAGTACAGGTGCTTATTTCTTCAATCATTATTCATAGAGACGTAGCTGACACTTGGTAATTGTAGTTGTCCTGGAGGTATGTTTTATAAAATCTTAGGTGTGTTTTTTTTTTTTTCCTGCATCTCCCCCCATTGAATCCAGGCATTGAATTTGGCAAAATTCCATTTTTAAAAAAAAACAAAACAATAAAAGCTCAGATGTGTACTTATACCATCTTAATGTCGTGCTGGAGCCTGGCAGCACTGTGATAGGTGCAGCTATTTTGTGTAACGTCAAGGTTATATGTAATTGTGATATGGCTTATGTCATTTGTCTTCCTTTGAGGATTGTATTTGGGGGGTCTGTGTAATTCTTTCTTTACGCAATCAAAGAATGGTGTGTATTGTATATGTAAGATCAGGTACCATTTCACGTTGCAAAGTAAAGACTGTATATCAGCTTGCCTCGCCATGAAGACTGCCAGCAGAAACACGATCAGCAAGTTTAGTTTAGTGAAGGAGTAAATGACAGTGCAAGATAGTATTGAGTATAAAGGGATTCTCTCTGGAGAAGGCCCATTTTTTTTTAGTCTGTAGAACAATGTTAACTAGCTTTTCTGTGTAGTATGAAGGTAGAATGGGAGTAGGCGTTAGTTGAAGACATCAGAATAATGGTTTCTTGAGTATGTACCTTCTCTTTCTAAATCTGAGTTTTACTGAATTCAGTATTTTGGAGTGGCATGTGACATCAGTAGCAGTTTTAACTTTGCACTAAATCCATTTTTAGTCATTAAAATTGCTAATTTTGAGACTTTCTCATGGGTTAGCATTCTTTTGTGCAGAAGCTCGTAGCTTCTGCGTAAGCTTAGAGTTCAGACCTCTCCCTCTGGTAAAAAACAGAGAAAAAACAGTCATTCCTAAGTGTTCTGCCTTGTTTATGTGTGATTGGTTAATACACATAATCGTTACAGCAGAAAAGTGATTATGTTAGTTTTTTAAGTTTGCCATGCGTAGCTGTCTGAAGGAAGGGAGAGAGGAAGATGCACATTCTGTCTTCCAAAGTCTTGACTGCCTCGTGATACAACAGGAGTTCCTGGTATGGTGTCTTTTTGTGTCTCTTCTGCTGCACGTACATCTAATCATACCTTTATATATACCTGTATCTGTAATCACAAACAGCAGTTTACTGGATCATCACATACTTCAGACAGCGTATAGCTTTATGTGAATGTGTAACCAGGCTCGGTCCCCCCACCAAACTCAGACTTGCTGCCTCTGCTTCAATCGGGCGCTTTCTCCAAAATATCTTCCTCTTTCAGTCCTTAAACATCCTGCCAATTACTGTACTCCATATAATGTAACTTCTCAGATTTGTGGATTTATTTTTACCTTATTTCATCCCCCTCCACTCATTCTTCCTTTCCCAGGTTCTCACTTGTGTTGGCGGTTGGGAAGGAAGCTCAAGACACCTTCAAAGGGTGTCCAGAGGTTCATGCCTATCCATAAATAACTCCATTTGTTTCTCCACTAAGTTTTTAAATGATTTTTAAAATGTTTCTTGTTTCTCCATAAAGATAGTGAATACCATACGCTAAATGATCAAGACGTCTGTGGTACTCATTGTGTATTTTCCTGTGTTTTTAACACCAGAAGTAACTTTCAGGCTATTGGAGGTAATCAGACTAGGGGGAAAAAAGATGGTGTATTTTTCACCTGTACCAGTTTCTTTGGTACAGATGGTTGTGTAACTAACTGCCTGAGCACTGGTTTTCGTGGAGTGAGATGGTGAGAAAGGGCACCCAGCATGGCCTGCTGGTAGCACCATGAACTTGAATCTATTGTGAAACAGTGATCTCATCTATGGATTTGTAGTTGGCTTGAGCCAGTACAACTGCATGTGTCTGCGAAAAGGTATGAAATGCATGGTCATCTCCTGTTTTGTTTGCTTTTGCAGTCATGCGGTTCTGTGGTCAATAAGATGGGCTTGCTTTTAGCAGCAGTGTAGTCGGAGAGTGGGTTAAGCTGGCAGGAGCACCCGCCTAAGGGTGTAGATGTTACAGGTAGGGCAATCTGTTGGACAGCAGCTGCCTGAATAGGGTGGCCCTGCTTCTGGTGCTTCCTGTGTGTCTGCAGTAATGCTCTTCTGCCTGTTGGTGGGTCAGGTCAAAGTGGTCAGCCAGCAGAAAAATAAAAAAACCCCACAGAATATGATTCTGGTTTTGCCAGTTTTATCTCTCTGGATCACCTTCCACAGGATCAGATAACTGTCACTGCTAGTGCAGAAGGACTAGAAAATACACAGGAGGAATGGGATCCCTACTTCTATCACCAGCTAACTTTTGGGCTGGTCTAACTGTAATGCTGGACTGCATCCTGAGAGAAATGTCTGTAACAGTTTCAACTTCTGTGTTAGGAAGACATCTCTTGAACAGGAGAGGCCACTATGTCAGTGTGATCTGCTGAGCAAGAACAGCCCAGAGATTAGTATGTTTTGAACCAAAATCTCTGTTTGAACTTCTGCATTCATCTTCATTGGCATCCCTGCCCGTAGGATACAGAGTTATGACAGACATCAGGTATGTCAATTCTAATTTCCCTAAGCTCTCATGTAGAGATACAGAGCTTGCCTGGCAATGCCAGTTTGCAGAGTTTCCGCCTTCTTTGCTCCTGGCTGCTGTGTGCCACCGCAGTGCGCTGCCCTATCGGTTGTGCTGGCTGAGCTGCTGTGGCAGCCTGCTGTAAATTGAGCTGCTGAATCGGTCCAATGTGTGGCATTGCTCTGCAAGTAGTGTGTTGGTGTAATTGAGGGGGGCAATATATTGCAGCAGAGGGGCGAGAGTGAGTGTCTCGGGAGGACAGGGCAGAGGAAAGGGGGAAAACAGAACTCCTTAAACTTGATTTCTCGCAAAAATCCTTACACTGTAGAATTATAGTCTCTTTTTCAAGACATTATTCTTGGTATTTCTTTATTATGAGAAGGGGCAGGATTTCCTACATGCCAGCTTGCATGAGCGGCAAAGAGAAGGACTTGGACGACTGCAGAGTACAGAGGAACCTACCTCTGATAACTGCTGGGGAAGGGGCCCTAATTACCACCAGAATGCCAAGTCCCTTCCCATAGGTCAGCTCTGAAAGGAGGAAGAGATGCTAGAAAGGTGAGTTTGCTGAAATCTAGAGCAGCAGAGACCCCCAGCTTCCAACTCCCCGAGTAGAACCCGGATTCTTCTTCAGTGGTGGGAGGTCAGCCTCATAAAGGGAACACAACGATTTGGATACCCATGCCCGTGGAGAGATTGAGGCTTCTCAGTGTACTATACAGTAAATCCTAGTGTCACCTTGATGATCACCTCTGTACTTCAGGCCTGTTACTGTTTAGTGCTTCTTCTATGCACTTTTTCCCTTTTCCCCCTTATATTGTTCTGCCCTTCTCAGTTTTCCTTGCCTAGTCTTTTTGCATGCCTTCCCTTCAGCAATCTTTGTTTCCTACCTTTCCTGAACACTTTCCTACACACAATTTATTTCAAATTATATTGGATACTGTCTGAAGTTTTCTGCAATGCTCATTACAGTTTTCTCAAAATAAAAGCCTTTGACAAAATGCAGACTTTAGAAAAATATTTTTGTTTGTTTTGTTTGCTTGTTTAATTTTTTAGACTTGTTGAACAGGTTCAATAGGCACTGTGTGTCTTTTGGGTATCCAGCTTGTGGAACCTAGCAGGAGAAAAAGGGGTTTGGCTAGTTAGTCTGTTTGTGCCCATGTAATTTGTTTAGTTTATTTAAACAGGTATTGGAAGATTAACTCTTGTGAGTTTGGATTTTTAACTTTGTTTTTCTAAGGGTATATTTGCCGCCATGTACTAGATGGGGTAGGTGTTAGGAGACCGATGGTATTTTTGCTGTAGGAGGTGGCTCTACCATGGCAAAAATAAAAAGTATCCAAGAACAGCAACTTTTTCATTTTCATGAAGGTGTAAGAAGTGGAGTGTTTGGGAATCTCTTGCTTTCAGTTCTTGAGTGCTCACCTTACTCTGACATTCATGAGCTTTTAGGATCTTCTTAATAACTATGTGAATTTTGGAATTTAGAGAAACAGATCTTGACTTCTGCTGCTAACTTTTCATAGCTGGCTTCTAATATTGTTCTGGTAATATTCTCTGAGACTGTTCCTTAAGAATTATGTTAATAATGAATGCATAAATACAGTACACAGTGAGCAGATCTGTTTCTCTCAATCTTTTTAAGAGTTGAAACTCTTCAAGTTGAGGAAAAACGTATTTTACAGGAAGTGTCACTACAATTTGATGTTATTTCTGAGTGTGCAGTCCCACCGGTAGCTGAACCTGACCTAACTCCATGTCATGTCACTGAAGGGAGCAGTCAAACTTTCTCCTCTGCCTGTGTGGTCCTGCCTTCTCTAACAGCCTGCACAGGATTCTTTTTTTTCCCTTTCCAGGTGGATGAGCATGTTGGTCTGATTTACCATATGGTTGCTGGAACATTGAAACTTGTTTGAGGAGGGGCAAAAACATGCAAAAGGGGTTTTGGACTGCAAATTGCTCCTACTGGTGGTAGCACTGTCTTAAGTTGACTTAAATGAATCATGAAACTGCGCCTTGCTTGAAGGAGAAATGATAGATGCTTCTGATTCTGAAAGACTATTTTTCTATCTTAGTGTCCTAATAACATCTCAGAGCAGTATGTTATATTTGAAACTATAGTGATTCAATTTAAAAAAATTGAACTAATTGAACTGGAGGAACTAATGTGACTTCCTTGTATGACGTAGCTTTCTACAGGGGAAAAGATGAAGATGTTGGTAAGGGATAAGAGTGATGACCTTCATTTGATGTATCTTATGTAAGACACAACAGTTCACATGGGCTTTTTTGTCGTGATTTTTTGCAACAGTTTCTTTGTGGTACCTAAATTCCCATCTCTGGTTAAATGTATGATATATTTGCTATTAAAACAGAGGTTGCCTTTCACTAAAATAAGCTGCAAAGTGAATTGTAAGGCTTGTATACTTGTGTGGTGAGTTGATCCTGGCTGGCTTCAGTCCTTCCCACAGGCTACAATTCTTCAAGAACTGCTCCAGTGCGTGTCCCTTCCGTGGGATGCAGTCCTTCAGGAACAGACTGCTCCAGCATAGGTCCCCCATAGGGTCACAAGTCCTGGCAGCAGACCTGCTCCAGCGTGGGCTCCTCTCTCCACAAGTCCACAGGTCCTGCCAGGAGCCTGCTCCAGTGCGGACTTCCCACAGGGTCACAGCCTCCTTCGGGCACATCCACCTGCTCTGGTGTGGGGTCCTCCATGTGCTGCAGGTGGATATCTGCTCCACCGTTAACCTGCATGGGCTGCAGGGGTACAGCCTTGCCTCACCATGATCTTCACCACAGACTGCAAGGGAATCTTTGCTCTGGTGCCTGGAGCACCTCCTCCCCCTCATTATTGGTGTCTGCAGAGTTGTTTCTCTCCCATATTTTTACTCCTCTCTCTGGCTGCAGTTGCTGTTGCGTTTTTTTACGCCTTCTTAACTGTGCTATCCCAGAGGCGCTACCACTGTCACTGATGGGCTCGGCCTTGGCCAGTGGCAGGTCTGTCTTGGAGCCATCTGGCATTGGCTCTATCGGACATGGGGGAAGCTTCTAGCAGCTTCTCACAGAAGCCACTCCTGCAGTCTGTCCCCGCTACCAAAGCCTTGCCATGCAAACCCAATACAACTTGATTACCGACAGATGAGAGGAACAGAATTACACAGCTGCAAAACTTAAAAAATTTGAAAGGCCAGTAAATGCCAGAAAATGAGTTGTCAGACTTGTCTTCTGGTGTCCCATCTGTTGTATTTGCTAAACCTTGATTTCAAAATTAACATGTTATGATGTGTCTGAGCAAAAACTGCTGCCTGTTTGCAAGGGGTGGAACTTTGAAAAATTGTGACCCTAGTTACCAGAAAAGCTCTACATCACATACCTTTGTGCCCAGAAAAGGTGCTGGGCCACTGTAGTGGTTAAACACTTGTGGTGTTTCATTTGTGAAGCTATTATGCTGAAGCAAAAACTCAAATAAAAACAAAACAACTTTCAAGCTAAATAGAGTTAGAAAGTTGTCACATAAGAGAATATGGGAAATCATGAACCCTGAAGATGAGCTTCACAGAGCTGTTATAATTTAAAGATGCAAGGTAATCTAGTATGATTTCTTTCTTGTTCGCTTCAATAATAACGGGAAATAAAAGAGGAACTAAAATTATAAACATAGACTAATATAAGTTGAGGTTTATTTGATTAAATAAGAGCTAATCTGGTATTATATGTTTATATGGCTCTTTAAAAAAGCAATACTTATTTGAGAGTATTCCCCTTTCAAGTTTTTAAGTAAGCATTCATAACTACAGCAGGAATTCTGCTTGAGTGTGCCTGTGGTAAGAACATGGAGAAAAGGCTTTTGTAATAATAAGGCAAAATCCCCAGCTGCATTTACTTTCCCCTCTCTCCTCTCTTATGTACTTAATCCTGTTTTGTAACAAGCTGCTGTGACTTATTTGAGGTATTAGTCTCCCAAGTAATTCTCATCAAACTTTTGGTCTAATAGCTGTTTTGTTTGTGTGTATTTTTATATATGTCTGTAATCGTCAGAAGTAATGTGTGACATAGACATGTCAGGTACTTTTTAGAAGTAATTCACTTTCAAGAAAATTTGCTTTCAAATAAATGGGAACCTTTTATGTATTTCCTGTAAGTTTGCCCTTTGTTTCATTTATCTTAATAAAAATATGTTAGCCAGCTGGGAAGTACCTGGGTTTTTCATAGAAGGGATTGATAAAAGATTTTAAACGAAGTATTTTGGGCATGATAATTTTCCTGCTGCTCAAGTATCTGAATTAGAATGTCTTAAATGAGATAAACCCCACAATTATAGCAGAGTATAATATCATATTGGTCCATATTAGAAGTACTTATTACAAAGTGATTGCAAGATAAGAATACTTTTGTGTGTTCTATACCTGTATTAAATAATTTCCTGTCTAGATAAGCCTTGTAACTAGTTTAGTGGTGATTTGGTAGTCTGTGGGCCCCAGGTGGGTTTGGTGGGATTAAATTTTTATAGATGACTGTGCATTTCTCCTGGTGGAGAAAATTATGGAACAAGTCCAATGAATTCTCTTCTCTTTTTACATTTGTCACTTTCAGAATCAGCATTTCATTACCTGTGCTTTATTCTGTGTGTTTTTATATTCTCTTATTTCTGTTCCCTTACACCTTATTTTACTCCCTTTCTGATTTTCCTCTTTGCCCCTTATTTCTGTGCCTTTGCCTGGATTGCCTTTTTTACCAAATAATTCTGACAAATTTGTGGTAATATTTAAAACAGAGTATTTGTGTTCCAAGATCATTTGAAATGCTTTAAACATCAGAAGCATACTCAGATTGTCTTGAAAAATGCGTGTATGCTGGCATTTGTCAGTATAGGCTTGTGACTGGTTGTGTGAAATGCTAGAGATCTTTGCTGCTTTTAAGATGGATTTTTATAAATCCATGAAAGAATTATTAATGTAGGGTCTGTGCAGCAGCAAGGGGCTTAGCTTGTAGGACAGAGGGATGTTGAATAGAAGTAAAAGAACGTTCTCTCTTCTTGTTGTATTCTTTCAATATTTTGCTGACTCAGCCTCTCACCACAGCAGGAGTTTCTGTTGGTGCAGTTTTGCTTCTGTGGGACACAGTTTGCTTCTGAAGACATAGCTCTGCCAGGGTCAGTCTGACACAGCTATTACATCGCTGCCTCCAGAGCTGCCTGTTCCTCAGGAGACTCATTCCTCTGTGCATTTTTCTCACAGTTCCTCATATCAGTGCCACATTCCATATTTACAAAGCAGTGCTGCATCCTCACCTCCATTTCTCTGTGTGCTAAATGAAGCACGCTTGCCTGAGCCACTGCTCTTTCCCCCTGGAAAAAGGAGAAAGAGAGAAGTCTTAGTGGTGGTCTGCAGTGGGGGCGTGTTTTTGATTGGGCCTTGTATTTAGCAGATCCTGAGAGCTCTCCAGAGGTTTTGCATATGCAGGGTCACAGCTGTTCCTTTTGTTTGGTGAACTGATAAATTTAGAAGCTGGCCTGCAGGTGACCCAATGTGCATGTGAATTTTGCAGCCCGCGATGTTCAATGCTTGCTCTCGTTAATGTGACTGAACGCATTTAAGCGTGCAGTGAGTGCACTGGGATTCATGGAAGAGGAAAGGTCGGACTCTGCCACGCGCGCTTCTGCCTTTCCTCTGCCTGGCGAGAGGAACTGCAAAAAAAGTTTCATTTCAATGATGAATTTTATTCTGAAGCTTTTTCAGGACATATGTTTCTCTTGGGAGGTACTTTAGCTGGCGAGATGGTTTTTCAAGTAAACGCTCATGCAGCTATCTCTGTAAAAGCACATACATTTCTTCTATGCATGAGATTATTTTTTTTAAATAATGGTTGTCCTTCATGACTGCATTTGCACACATTGCTGCCTGTGGTTCCATGTGAGAGCATTAAAAAGTCAAATAACCATTACTTCCTACATATCCTTTTTTGTTTGTAGCATGATACATTCCGGTTATTGCTAAACCTGCTACTTGCTCAGATTATAAATGATGATTTTCAACTAATGTGATGAAAAACACTTACTTATGCCCTAAATAAGATCATCTAAATGATGATCTCAGTGAAAAAAGGAAACCTGTCAATTTTCCTGTGTGAGATAGCATTTTCTGGAACATGTCAGATTTTGTATCTTCAAGATTGTAATGCAGCTCGAATGTAAAAATTTAATCCTTCATACTGGACAGACAGTACAGGTCTCCTCTGCCTACAGAAGAGCAGTGATTCTAGCTACCTTTTTCAGAAGACCTTTTCATACAAGGTCTGTAGTAAGGACTAAGCTCCAGCTATCCTTGCACCTTTTAATAGCATGGTCATGGATTTACATATTGTTATATTGAGGACCAAATGAGATAAATGGATATCAGCAAGTACACACATTTATTTACTGAAGAAAGACTGCATAGACTGGGGTTGGCAGAAAACTTCTGGGTATTTATAAGCTCTCCATCAGTGTCTTTGGCTTTGCTTGTGTATGCTGTCTCAGTAAACATCTCAGATAGCTAACTCTCTCATTGTGAAGCAAATGCACAGGTACCTCTTGGGGGATGGATGTGGAACTGTTTCAAGACAAAGCTTTTAAGCAATGCAACCAGAGCAAGAGATCTGGTGTTCATCCTCAACCTCATGTCTGTGGCCAAGATAAGTAAAGGTAAATGTTGGAAGCATTTAGAGAAGGAGAGGTTGGCAAATTTTCAGAGTTAGGGATGTAGGTTGTCTTTTTTTTTCCCTCAAGTCTATGACATTGGAAATTTAATAGGAACTGGAAGATGGTGCCTTTCAGAGAAGCAAGCAAATCAGCCTTTGAGAAGTATGTTGCGTCTGTACACGCAGAAATGTCTTCCTGAGGTTAGCCTCGGGAAAGTCAGGAGCTGGAATATGCTCTGTTCACAGATGTCTCTCCAACTTGTTTTGTGTACAAGCTCCCAGCCATATGCACGTCTTGCTGTGTTGCCTTTTGGTCACCAAGTTGTAAATTGCTGAACCCTGTTTTACAGGTTTCATTTAACCTCTGGGATCATAGAATGATTCAGGGTGGAGGGGATAGTAGGATGTCATCCAGTCCACCCTCATGCTGAAAGCAGGGTCAGCACTCGATCCAAACCATGTTGCTTGGAGCTCTGTCCCCTCAGGTCTTGAAAGGCTCCATGGGTGGAGGTTCCACAACTTACCTGGACAACCTGTTGCAATCCTTAACTCTCTCCTCCGTCTCCCTTTGGAGGCTGTCTTTCAAGGCACTCTTCCATCAGCAATATGAACCTCAAGCAGTTGTAACCTGCTCTTTGTCTTGACAAAATGGTGCTAAAGGCTCACTCAAAATCTTTTCTTTGTGTTGTGTCAGACCTTCATCCAACTGTCAGTCTGCTGCTCATCCCAAATTTGTTCCCTGCACTGCCTGTACTGCAGTGACTCAGGTTAAGACTACTTCATTAGCTGCTGTTGTAGCCTAGGCTTTTAAAATGCCAAACTGTAGTTGTATCATAAAAGATGATCCAAATGCATCGTGCTGAACTATCAGGTGGTAGTTCTAAACGTCATGGCATGATCTATCAGGGTAAACTGCATATCATATTCTTGCTTCTGGTGTATTTTAGTGCATTTTTTTATCATACTGTGAATTACAGTTCTTGGTGTCATTTCTGTTGTTTTATTCTCTGTTTAGCGAAATACTCAGCTATTGTGCTTCAGCTAATGGAGCAAAAGATAGCAAAAAGTCATACACTGACGGATGATGCTGTTTTCATGGATGATTAATGTGTGTTCTTACAGCATACCACCTTTGTGAATACCATTGATTCTTCAAAACAGGGAGAGTAGCTTTAAAGCATTTTTGTCAAAATATTTCTGACTTCTTTGTTACATGAAAATTGCAACCTTTAATAATCTGAAAATGATGCTTTCCTCATTTAATGCAGTCAAAGGACAGATTAAGGGACAGGTTGTAACAAATTACTCTTCAAAAGTCTTCACAAAAAAAAATCACTATTCGTCTAAGCTTTAGGAACCTCAGCACTTTTCTGGAATCTTAATGTGAACTGCAAAGCTTGATCTATTTTCTTTTTTGAATATTTATGCTTTGGAAACAGTTTTATATAAATCTTGAAATTAACATAGAGCCCCTGTCCTTACTATCAGTAAGGCATTTTTCCAGGTTGCCATCAGAGTCAGGACTTGAGAGGGAGCCAGACAGGTGCAGAATCAGTTCAGTATTCCTCTGTTGTGTTCCTGGGGCTATGGGTGTGCGTCAGAGAAAATGTGCTGTACCGAGGTTGGGCATGTGAATCTTACTGACTTCGCTTTAGCACTGAAGTGTTTGTATCGTGTTCTCCATTCCTGGGGGCTTCAGGAAGGCATTGTAGTATAGACACACTGATGGACACAAACTGTTGTACCCTCAGACAGATGTAACGCTAAGCCTGCAGCTGCCTGATTACGTCTGCACATGCCACCTCTTGGAAGATGGTGGACTGGGCTTTGAAAGCTTTGGTAGACACAAGCTACTTCATCTATTTGGGCACATTTGGCATACCTTCCATGGCATGTTCTGTAGTGTTGTTACTGTCTGGGATTTTCCTCTACCCAGGGTACTTTGATTCTCTCGTTACGTAAGGTAATGGAGACTTTTACTGTATTCAGATCTTATTTACGGAGTATTTTAAGGATATTTGGGATAATTGAATGTGATAGGTGAGTAACAAGTCTTTGATACTGAATTGTTATGTGGAGACCCAAGCAGATACAATATAATAGATCTGGTTTATAGGTCAGTTGTTGTGTATATGAGAACTAAGCAGTATTTATGGTATAGCTGGGAAGTAGTTGAAAGTGACTTGGTTTGGTTTTAAACAGAAAAGACAGCATTGTAACACAAATTTGTTAATGAGTTGAACCAGAGACAGAAGGAGGATGAGGAAGGCAGGGCTTGCAGTGACAGGGCTCAACACATTTTTTTGAAATTTCTTTTAAAATTTGCTGTGAAATGAGGAATGCATATCTTTAGAAAGCATTTCCTTATGTTATGTATTACAAATGTAATTCCTTTGTGAATAAAGTACCCTGTTTTAGTATCATAGTTCTTCATTTGCACAGAGATCCTTAATATATACGTTATTTAAAGATGAACGGCAGTGAACAATTTGGGTAAATACTGTGTATGAGGTTGTTTTTCTTACTTAAATATCTTGATGCAGTTAAATAATTGTTTCAAAGATCTAGGCATAAAATTTTGAATTAATGTTTACATATTTGCCCTGAGCTGAACTACAAGATTTTATTATTCAGATTAACAAGTGAACGTTTTATGTTATAAACTGCTTAAAGTATAAATCTGCTGAAAATCAAAGCCACCTGTCTCAAACAAGCAACACCTTCATCTCCCAATTAACCCAAATGAAAATATGTTGGGCAGGTAAAGGGTTTAGTGGATAAAGGGTAGAATAATCTGCTTTTGATTAATTGCTAGCAAGTAATAATAGGAAAGGGAAGGATGTCCTAACAGCCTTTTGGTTTCACAAATCACATTCTAAGCACGAACAATTCTATTGATTGCTTTCTTTGACACCCAGATTGTAAACAGTCACTTAATAGCATCTTTAGGGCAAATGAGTCTTATTGAGTTAAGTAATAGGAATATCGCATTGCACCTTTTTTCCTGTTTGGTGCACAGTTTTTTATTTTGCCTTTGCCTTTCATTTTACCTTGTTACAGTCCTAATTCATTGATCTATCCACATTTGGTAAAGTTATTAAGCGTTAGTTAAATTTATGCCCTGTAGACCTGTCATGCGGTGCTAAACATGAACTGAGAATGGTGCAGATTTTGGATATTTTAAAGTCTAATAGAGCGACCCAGTTTGGTAGAAGGTTAGGGTGAGATGAAGTAAAATATCTGTCATGTCTCTGAATTACTGAGACATATTTAATATAAACCATGCCAATGATACTGCATTCTTTTCTTAATACCTGAAGTAACAAGCAGAATACTCTGCCATGACAGGCTTGTTATTTGGATCATGGGAAAATGCAGCTTGTAGTGGTAGAGTGTCAGGCTCTTGAGAAATGTTTACTGTGGATCCAGAAATGACATTGAAATTGAGGCTGGTGGAAAGTATCTCCTTGCTGAGGCTATTATACATTATAATGTATATCATGTGTCCTCGGTATAGGTGGAATGAGAAACTAATTGAATGATGGAAGTCACATCTGACCCAGACAAAAGGAGTACATCGGTGTACTAGATTGCATCCTCCTGGATTCATGTTGAGAGTGCTCTCTTAATCTACTCAATTCCTTACACTCATGGAGAAGACAACAGTGAAAGCTTAATGTTAATTTTATTTTTTTAATCCAATACAAAATTAATTAATGTACTGTTTATGAACAGTATATATGGAATCATGTTTGACCTGCAGGTTTCTAAAAACGAAATAAAGCGTTCTTTGACATACAGTTTGACCAGACTAAAATTGAATTTTTGATTTTGTGGAAGGATTAAATTAAGGATTTTTTTACTGGTTGATTTTTAGGCTACTACACAGTTGCATCAGCTAGTAGCGAAGTCCTGGATGGTCAGCTTTAGTTGAAGTGTTAGAAGCCAAAATCAGAACAACATGACAGATTAGAGTAGTTTGGATTTGGATAGTGGAGATAATGAAAACAAGCCATGAGACTTGAGTGGGTGTACACCGTGAGTGGAATACAAAGGGTAAATTGCATACTCATAAGGGCATTTAAGAACATGCTTCTGCCTAAAAAGGCATTTTTATCTTCCTACTCTCTACTTGTGAATGTTCTTGCTTCCTCCCTTTCATTGGTGTTAGTGTTTATGGGGCTGTGTGGTAGGTCACATCAGCTCACGGAGGAGCTGAAACTAACCCCTTCAGACAAAAATAAATTATCTGAAATGGGATGATATGGAGAGAATGTGTCATCTAACTGTATTTACGGGTGCTTGTGTCATGTAAAGACTTCGATAAAATCATATGGGTGACAATTAGGGATTTCATAATTGGAAACAGTATGGAACTGAAAAGGATTAAGAACGGTTTAATGATGGGGACAGAGACCCAGAAAACAGACTTTCGTGTTTATTTTTTTAAATTTTAGACTTCAAGTCTGCAGTTCCTCCCTTTCATAGCATAAAGGCAATAGTACTATGTTTTAGCACTGTAAGTACTGTCCTGTTTTGCCTAGTGTGACCACTTATTGGCACTTTTTAATACCTACTGCAAGCAACGTAGAAAGTGTCTGGTAAACAGTGTGTTTTCTGGGCACCCTGGGGGTGGGAGGGTTGGGGATGTCTTGCAGTTTCACAAATAGCTCCTTCAGCGGGAGAACCGGCTATAGTTGTCCTGTAGATGTGCTACATGGTAGAGCCTTCTGAGATGGCTGTAGTGTAGCTGACAATCCCAGTTTTTCATTCATATGAGTTCTCCAGCTTAGTTTACCATATATCTCCATAAATATTTGACCTAACACTGTGGGGTGTGGAAAGACTAGCTCTGTGTTGAGGCTTCCTTCTTTTATTCGTGTTTGGCTGCCGCTCTGGTTAACAATTAAGGGGGAAAAAAAAGCCACCAACAGGATGACGAATCGAATTAAGACAGTTTGAAGCTTTGTAGACTTCCTTGCCCTGTTCCTTCTTCCCACTCTCCATTCCTGCCTTTGTCATTGTATGTATCTATATATGGTTGATGAGCTGTACTGTACTGCATGTCTTGCAAATCACTGTCTTTTGTTTTAGCTTTTATCAGATTCGTGCATCTATGAAAATTCCTCCAAGAATTCCACACAAATTAGAAGCTAGCTTGTTACGTGCAACTGGTAAGTGCAAAAACTTTTGGTAAATGAGGTCATTATCTTGCCTTGCTAATTAAGGGCATGTTTTTTGTCTTATATAGTTATAACTAATGTAAAAGTGTTTTTAATTTTGTTATTAACACAATAAAAATGTAAGTTGTTTCATGATGACCTGCTGAAAAACTACCTTGTTCTTAGCAATGAGACTTAAAAGTTGATTACAGAATATGTGTTACTGTTTTTCGTCTGTTAATCCCCTTTGCTGGTAGCAAAACATTCCTTTATATTTCCATTCCTTCCTATACTTTTTTGTCTCTCACTTGTTCTGTCATCCTCATACTTAACTGTTCTAAATCCTATTCCCTTTGACAGCATCATGGTTTTCCCACTCAAGTCCAAGTCATTTTGCCTACTTCTAGGTCTCCTTAGCCTCTGCACAAGTCACCTGCAGTTTCCTTACCTTAGCTGTGTGTTTTCCCCTCACCCACAGACTGTTTGATCTATGTCTTCCTTTTATTTCCCCAAGTCAAATGTATAGTCTCAGTTCTCCCTTCTTCCTGTTCCTTTGCATCTCCTTCCACCCCTTGCCCAGCTCTTCATGACGTCCCATGGTAATTTAAATGCAGTTTTCTTCCATTTCTATTTCTCACGTCCTTTAGTAGTTTACTGGAATTGCTTGGGACCCAGAATGAGTGTCATTACAGATGTGATAGGGCAAGCCACTGGCTTTAGCTCCAGCCTTGTGAAGGTCTCCTGACATTCTTGTAATTTGAAGGGAGATGTAGTCATGCTCTAGAAAGTTAAAAGAAAAATGTGTAATTCTAGCCTGTATGAGGTTGTTTCAGATTTGAGACTGTTCTGAATTCCTCCTTCTATTAGAAAGTCATGGCGGGTTTTCAGGAAGAAAGAAGAAGGAAAAAAAAAAAAGGGGGGGGGNCAAGAATAAATTACTTCCCCACTATTTTTCCCCTCCGTAGCTGAGATGGCTCTTTGTGTGGATAGAAGCCTATAAATAGTCTCGACCAGTCAGTGGATAGTTGACTTAAAAAATAGTAGTTCTGCCTTGTTGACTTCACATTTGTGAGACCTTGCTCTCCACGTAGATGTGGCTCAGCCTGTTCCTGGCGTCAGCTTTTCCTCTTCGACCCCTCTCTCTCACTTCTGAGGGTGGCGTTTCACATTACACTGAAGTCAGCAGAACTGAGGGGCTGTAACTCAGAGCTGGATGCTGCACAGGAAGTGGGACCTCAGCCACGTGTCTCCATTACTTCTTTTTTATCAGACTGGAGTGGGAGATCCCTTTTGCTGATGCTGTGTGGTTATATCAGATTACTTGTCATGTGAAACCATACCCACTCTGCCCTTCACCTGTAACAGATTGCACAGATGGATATAGGCTGAAAGTGGCATTATATATAGGGGAATTACTCTTTAATGATTCAGCCTTTGTAAGCATTTTGTGCAGGATACCTAAATTGATGATATGTATGAAAGCGCTTCGAGAAAACCCAGTTACTTGTTTCTAGTTTCTGAAGGGAAGTTGAACTAAGATGTCATGAAGATTATAGAGTGGGAATGCTAGCCAAATGCAGTGATTTTCTGCCAGAGGCCTGTAGACCCCAAATCTGTGAAGCACAAACTTTGGGGATTTTTTTTTTCTTTTGTGGATTCCTTTGAAGTAATTTATTAGGAAGAATCAAAAGAATTTAAAAAAATGTTTTGCAACCCTGTTTACACAATTTCTAACACTTTGTGTTCTGGAGGAGGTTAATGTTATTGAGCCTGCTTGTAGAGGAGTGATAAGAAAGTGTTGGTATTTCTGTTACTTCTGTTCTTTCAAGTTCCATCTTCTTTTATGTGTTGTTTCAAAGGATATCCTGGTGGACAACAGGATGACCATGAGCCAGCAATGTGCCCTGGCGGCCAAGAGGGCCAATGGCATCCTGGGGTGCATCAAAAGGAGTGTGGCCAGCTGGTCGAGGGAGGTCATCCTCCCCCTCTACTCTGCCCTGGTGAGGCCGCATCTGGAGTATAGTGTCCAGTTCTGGGCTCCCCGGTTCAAGAAAGACAGGGATCTGCTGGAGAGGGTCCAGCAAAGGGCTACAAAGATGATTAGGGGATTGGAGCATCTTTCATATGAGGAAAGGCTGAGGCACTTGGGTCTCTTTAGTCTAGAGAAAAGAAGATTGAGGGGGCATCTTGTTAATGCTTTCAAATACTTGAAGGGAGGATGCCAGGGGGATGGGAGCAGTCTTTTTTCAGTGGTGCCCATTGATAGGACGAGGGGTAACGGGCACAAGCTTGAGCATAGGAAGTTCCATCTTAACATGAGGAGGAACTTCTTTACTTTGAGGGTGGTGGAGCACTGGAACAGGCTGCCCAGAGAGGCTGCGGAGTCTCCCACTCTGGAGGCATTCAAAACCCGCCTGGACACTGTCCTGTGCAACCTGTTGTAGGTGACCCTGCTCTGGTGGGGGGGTTGGACTAGATGATCTCCAGAGGTCCCTTCCAACCCTGACTATTCTGTGATTCTGTGTGATTCTGTGATATTTCCTGAGTGATAACCCCTTGCTATTATGCTAAATACTTCCTCAATAACTGTTTTAAACCATTGCCTTTCTCATTTCTCCTATAAGTCTTTTAACCTTTTTTTGGCAAAGGATTCCCCAACCATTTATCACACTTCCCTGAACTCCCTTTGATGAGCAGCCTCTGGACTGAAAGCAGAAGTGCTGTATTGAATGAGAAGTGTAAGGTTCAGGTGATACACTTCAAACTGCTCTGGCCAGAGTAGGGTGCAAAGATCTGGAAGGAAAGAACAAACCAACTCTGTTCTTCATTAATTCAGTGGAGTGGTATAAGTCATTTAACCTCTTTGCCTCATTTGTAGGTAACGAAGAGCTCTCAGCGTGGTTAAACCTTGCAAATCAACATGAATGCTGGATGAAACAAGACAGATTTCAGGATTTTTATTAGGGTTTTTAATGCCTAGAACGTCTTACTCCAATTTGGAACAAAGTTAAAATACTTCAGTCCAGAACTTACAATAAAAGCAAATTACATTAAAAATATCGATACAATATTTCTTGGAAACAAAATGCACTCCTTCAAACTCCAGCAGTTGCTGACTGAAATGGAAACTGCTGATATTGTTGGTGTTACAGTTTTAATAGCGGTGATGAAACTGATAGGAAGTATAGTTCCACTTATTAACTGCTCTGGGGCTTCCAGATTCTGGGCCAATTATATTAATAATTGTTTCTCTTTTCAGGTGCGGATCTTGCCTTTCCTGCTTCAATCCATGACAATATAGTTTGCAGTAAAACATTTCAGATTCTTTATAAAAATGAGGAAGTTTCTGTGAACGACGTAATGATTTTCAAAATAAAAATGCTGTTAGATGAGAGGAAGGTAATCTGCCACTCAACTTTACTATATTCAGATAATTAAATCTTTTTTATGTACAATTTAGATTAGTATAAATGAGGGACCTGAGAAGATTTCATGCTTCTACGATTTCATTTCAGATTGAAGAGTCTCTTAATGAAATGAATTTTCTGCTAACATTGGATCTACACTTCACAGATACAGACTATTCGTAAGTTTAAATATAGAAGATTTTATTAAAGCAACAATATATGTTAACTTCTTAAACTGATTAAATCTGTTTTATATGTAGACATAGCGTGTTCGTATTAGACATATATGAGGGTAAAAAAGAAATCCAGTGCTGAAGTCTGTTAAGATTTCATAACTGGTTTGTCTCATTCTCTTTTTTTTTTTTCTTCATACTTTTTTCCTGGGGAAGATGTCATTGCGTTCCAAATTGCTATCTGCGTCAGTTATTAATAACTTGCACTTTAAACATCATCGTTGTAATTGTATGTTGTTTTGTTTTAATTTCTTTTCAGACCAGATGACCTGAGCACACTACAGCCAATTAGTAGCCGAACTTTAAAGTTGCACTTTAATGTACACCGGGGCCTTCATCATTATGTCAATGTTATGTTTGATTACTTCCACCTTTCTGTCATATCGGTTATAGTCCATGCTTCTTTGGTTGCTCTGCATCAGCCGTTGATAAGGTAATCTCTTGTTACTAAAGTGCAAATAAATTATTGAATGTCCAGATGGAAATGTTATAAAAATAGAATACTTAGGAAGAAATTAAATCTATGGTCAATATAGTTTTCTTTATGATGATTTTGGAACTCAGGGCCCATAGGGATGAGAAACTTCTTGTTTTCAAAGTTTCCTGGAACAAATTTTGAGTTTTGTTTTGATAGAAGTAAGAGTATGTGGTGAAGAGAGATAATAGCTAAGGCCACAGAAGAGGAGGAATGTATATATATACATATTTATACATGTATATTTATAAGTGTAAATACTTATGCATTTTCTTAATTGGGAAGATCTGCTGCTCACTCTAGTTAGTGACTGAAATAGGTGCTATTAATACAAATAGGGCGACAAAGCTGGTGAGGGGTCAGGGGGACAAGTCTTATGAGGAACGACTGAGGGAACTGGGGCTGTTTAGCCTGGAGAAGAGGAGGCTGAGGGGAGACCTTATCACTCTCTACAAGTACCTGAAAGGAGGTTGTAGAGAGATGGGGACTGACCTCTTCTCCCTAGTGACAAATGATAGGACGAGAGGAAATGGGTTCAAGTTAAGCCAGGCGAGGTTTAGGTTGGATAATAGGAAAACTTTTTTCACTGAAAGGGTTATCCAGCATTGGAATAGGCTGCCCAGGGAGGTGGTGGATTCGCCATCCCTGGAGGTGTTTAAAAAAAGGGTAGACGTGGTACTTGGGGATATGGTTTAGAAGTGGTTTTGTCAGGTTAGGTTAATGCTTGACTCGATCTTAAAGGTCCTTTCCAATCTCAACAATTCTATGACTCTATAACTCATGTTAGCAATCTTCACAGTTTTCAGTTACTGCTGTAATGGCAATGATATTTGCAAATTATACATTTACCATTTTCTAAAGTAAATGGAACTGGGGAATTTCATTTTCTACTTAAAAGAAGCTTTTGCCTAATTTTTACTGATGCCTTTTTATTTCATTGGTTTGGGTCACCCTTTGCAATCTCTGTTTACCTCGCTTCTCTGTCTCGAAAGTAGGTGTGAAAAGGGGCTGTACAGTCAGTCACACATATGAAGTGTTCTTTACACAGCATTTTCTTTTAGCATATCTATCTTTGCCTTCTTTCATAGTCTTCAAATACACCATAGTACTTCCCCCATGTTTCTTCATACTCAAGTTCAGGCTGTGCCATAAATGTCCAAACCTTTAGCTCAAAGTATTCCCACTCCTTATCCCTGTCTTCACACCATGGAAGGCTATGTGTCTATGTATGTTAGACAGCTGTTCTGTGCAGTAGGACTGTGCTGGTTTGGAGGATTTAACTTGCTTTTTTTCTTTTTTGGCTTTTTTTCCTCTCCAAGTTGGATTGTTTTGGTGAAGCGTTTTAGGCGTAGTGATACAGTAATTCAGCTGGCACATCTGAAGGTATGGCGCAGCATTATTTGGGAGAGGAACAAGTAGTGAAGAGGGAGGTGGGAATTATCTTAAGCTATTATTTTCATTAAAGACCTCCTCGGATAAAATAATGCACTTAAAGTGGCAGCATCTATGTAGAGTGTGAGTTGTCACACCATACCACAAGTGAAATTCAGGCGTTTTCCCTGTATTCATCCCATAGCTTTAGCATCAAACTTCATTGTTAGAAAATGAAAAACAGGTTTTGTTATTAATTTCAGTCAGAAATTTATTTGTCCCTGCTGACTTTTTAAAGGGTTCCAGAAAATCTGACATTTTTAATACAATTTTTCCTCTGTTTCCTGCTTTTCAAGTGGTGATACAATAATGCTTTTTAATTTTAAACCTCAACTTGATATAGCTTGTGTAAGGACATATTGAAACAAAAAAGCAACTTTCATGCTGCTTTGATTGTCTTTAGTGTAGAATGTTACTAGTGTCTATTTTAACTATTTAAAGGATCCAAGTTGTCCTTTAAATCAGTTTGGGATGGGGAGAGGAAGAAACCTTCACGTTTAGTGTGTTTTATTTCAGCTGGGCTGTCCTGTATTGTAATATTTAGCAAAGAGTTTATTGTTGCCGTATCCATATCACACTGGCTTTTCTGGAGCACCTCTTTCTGAAACACCTGAACATTGCAGACTTCACTCCCCTTCATCCTTTGGGCTTTCCTGGTTGACTATTTGCTTCTCTGTTTGTGTCAGTTGGCACCCCTTCCTTTCGTAGGGGGTCACTTTCTAAGTGTTACCTTTTTGGAGTAGCATCCAGATTATCCTTCTCTTGGGAACAACCAGTGTTAACCCTTTACTTGAGAGAGAGGAGATAATTCCATGTGGTAACATCCCTAGAGTCCTGTACGATCTGCTCTTTTTATTAACCTGTCATTGCTTATTTCTGCCCATTATCTAAAAGTCCTCGCTTTCTGCCTTCGTTCATCTTTCCTAGTTCTCTGTTCTCACAAGGGTACCGTTGCAGGGTGCTCTTTTCTCCCAGGGGTTCAGGATGGGCTTTTCTCTTCAACAGACAGAGGTCAGGCATCCCTTAGGAGAACAGCAACAGCAGTTTGTGTGACAACTTCCCAACTGCTGGCTGCTGCTTCGCTTTTAGGAGGTAAAGTCCCCACAGCAAAGCTGACAGAAAACAAATGCTTCTTACCTGTTACAGTTCAAAATGTATCTGTATGGCTTAAACTTTCAGGAGTATTGTTTAAATTAGCTGAGGTTTGCATTGGAAATAATAAGGGAGAGCTTGCACTGTCTCCTGGCACAGAGTCTGCTGACCTTCATGGTGGGAGATGGCCACAGAATAGTTGAGGGTAATAATTTCTTAGATTTCTCCAGCTAGCTGGAGATACGCTTTGAAGAGAACTGCTTTAGAAGCACTGCTCCCCTCGTGCAGCAGCAGAGACTTAACTGAGGTTTCTGGGCCATCCTGAGGGATTTTAAAAGGGCTGACTACCATGCTAGGAACTTCCAGGGTCTTATTGAGGGTCCTTGTTTCTACTGCTTTTCAAGAAAAATCAAGAATTTGTTTTAACTATGATAGTTTTGTGACACATACTATGTTCAAATTATCAGTTCATTTGTGCTTTTTGCAGTTTTCCTCGCCCAGTGAAGAATACATGGTTGAACAGGAATGCACCAGCACAAAACAGGGACTCTGTGATTCCTTCTCTTGAAAGCGTGGTCTTTGGCAATAACTACACAAAACAGTTATCAGCAGATGTAAGAATATATCAGTTTAAGGTTTTATTTGTATTTTGTTGGATGGTGTGAATTTTATCTTTTCTGCAGAAATACTGCTTGATAAAGAATGAGCTTTGTTAGAGTTACTTTGGTGTGTCATGTGATAAGGGAAATGAGTAAAATCGTACCAAAAGGCTGTGTTGCGTGCTTCAGGAACACACAGATGGAAAGCTTACAATATTAAGTGTTTAACCTTCTTTTTTAATATATTGCAATGCATTGAAAATTGCAAAAATTTGGATGAGGTTTGTGAAAAGAGGCAATTTGCTTATCTGTCTTTTTAGTTATTCTGTAACACTTCATTTATTGTACAAAATAAATATGTGCCTCATCCTTTTTCTTTTTTTTTTTTTTTTTTAGGGTTGCAGTTTTGTTGTTTCAGAGTCTTTCCTCAGTCATGCCTATAATTTCCACTATACGCTTTGTGCCACTTTGCTGCTTGCTTTCAAAGGGTTACATAGCTATTTCATTATGATAACAAAGGAGCTTCCCTCTTCTCACCGAATTGAATTGGGTATGTTGAATTTAATAAAATGCATCACTTTCCTGTCAATGTTTATTAAGAATACTCCTCTTGTAGACTAAACTGGCACTGATTTCATACATCTTGTATATCTGAAATCTTTTTGCTCAAACTGAGCAATTTAATAACTCAAGAAAAAAATAAAAAAGAAACAAGTACTGTCACGTTACTAATAACGTGAGGAGATAACAGCCTGAATTTATGCAAATATATTTTTTCTTGTTGGTCTTGATTTGCCCTGTTATTTCAAATCACTGTGTTTAGTGGTGAGAAAGTTAGAGAAACTCTTAATCCAAGTAGTATGCTGCACTTCTTTGTTTGTCATAAGGAAACATAGTATATTTGTATAAAAATTGGAACTCGGTAAGCCCTGACTTGTGAAGAATATTACAATGGAAACTTACCTGAAAAAAGACCTACAAGAAGAAATTGCTGCTCAGTTAGTAGTGTAACTTTTTAAACAGACTTAGTTACCCAAGAATCAGGAAGAAATCTGAATAAACAAGAACTGTTTCTGTAAAACTGAGTAGTTAAAATACACTTTCAGAGAAGCTATTTCTGTAATAAAAGTTAAAATTAAACTCTTACAGGACAGCCTCATAGAAAGAAATCTAAGTTTTATGGCAATGAGGACTGCAAAATATTACATGAAATGTAATGTGTGGCAATGTACATTACATTTCTGTAGAATGCAGGTATATTAAAGAGCCTACCCTCATCTTGTGAACTAGGACAGCAGTGAAAATAAAAGAGGAAAATACATTGGCATTATAAAGGATGTTTTAGACTTTTCCTCATCAAACATATACCCTTTTAGTCATGTAAGGTTCTATTTAAATCCGAAAAATAAATATTTTGGAATTTACATTTATTGTACAGAACATTTATTGATTTTTGGATTAATTCTACCAACGTCAGAACTAAGCATTATGAAACAATAGGATTGGAAATTGAGATATGAAAACTATTGTAAAAATGTGATGTGGTCAGTTAGTGATTCAAACAAAGAATGTATCACTTGTATATTACTAAATACAAAGCTATTTTTTGAATATTTTTTTTTGAGGGAGGGAGTGCATTACAAATCTGTGCATAGAAAAATACCAGAATCTGAAGCTGTTTCTTTATAGAAGCAAAAATACTGCTACAGTTATGGTACAAAGAATAGTTCTGTGTCAGTTATCTTAATCTTGATATGGAGGGAAACACCCTATTAAAGGAATGACTCAACTCTTAGTCTTCCTTTAAAGTACAAAATGTATTTTTTCCCAAATAGAATATGTTGGCACTATTGTTGTTGGAAGGATAGGCTTAGACTAAATCTTGATACTTAACTGCTTCAGATAGGGCCTTCAATTCCCCTAAAATACAAAATATATATGTAATAGAAAAAAGCCGGCCATTGAGTGACATAGTTGGGTTGTATCTTTCAAATCTCACTGAAGTCACCAAAAACATTTTCATACGCTTCGGTGGGACTTGAGTCAGACCTTTTGTCATTTCTGTGGGTAATTTAGCTTACCTTTAGGAATGCAAGCTCGAACAGAAATGCTCACAATAAATATATGAAAAGAAAATTACTACTTACATTTAACAATCATTGTACATATTCTGCTAATGGCTTATTTCAGTGGTTTGGGGGTTTTGGGGTTATTTTTTAAGTCTCTGCTAGAATGAATTTGTTTTCTTATTTGTAAATCTTTTTTTCATTTATTTTGTATATAAATTGATTGGGACAATTGATGTAACAAAACTAATAATGTAAATATTAATTATGCTTTTGCTCATAAAAAATAACTAATGCCTACCATTAACACTAATTTTCCTTAAATCCATTAACAGTAAAAAAAAAAAGCAGTTTTTCTGTGATGTCTATAAAGAAATTGAAGCTCTGGACTTCACAAAGCACACAATTGTCATTTGCATTTATTTTTAAAGTAAATTAACTGGTTTATAGTGGAAATTTTATGTGTGAAGTTGAAATGGGCATTGCAGAAGAGGATCTCATATCCTGTTTAAATCCCAGAATCAGCACTTTTTTTGTTTTGAATTAAATTATTATCTCTTTAATTTTGTTTCTTCTGTTTGCTTTGCTATTGCTCTGTCATATAATTTTAACACAAGACAGTGATTTTGCAGAAGCATGTGCAGACAACTGTTAGACTTGATAACTGTAACTGAGCCTTTAAGTATTACTGGTTTCAGGAAATAAAAAAATGCTAGCTTAATGTATTTCACAAGTGATATCTAATCTAGAAACTACACTAAAATTATATGCTTTCATGTACTGATCTAACTGCACTAATTGCTAGGCTAGCACTAAGCTTTTTTACTAACTTTAAGGCAAATAATAAATCACAGATGAAAAAAAGGAGTGTAGTAACTAGTCATGTGTGTGCAATCCCTATAACTAGCCAAGGCCAGCATGCAGGTCCTTTATGAACGCCTTCTCAGAAGAAAATATCCACGAACCCAGAGAGACGCCTACCTAGGTATGTTTTCAAAGCAGGTGATATAACCCCTCAGATTTTTATTAATAAATAAAATATTATATTATCAATAATATAAAATACTACATTCTTTTGTAAACAGGAACACTATTTCACTATTCAGCCATAGTCAATGTATGTTGAACTCTGATGAAGTCTGCAGAATTGAGTTAGTTACTTCTAGGCTGGATATTGATAATAAAATGAGAAATTATTACTGGTTTTTGGTTTAGTGTTGTTCTACTTCACAAAATAAAAATGATTGAAGAGTTCGGTCAGTTGTCACCATTTAAATAAAATAGCTAAAAATTATAGTTTCATTTAATTATTCATAGACTCAATTTTTTAGATAATTAAAGGCCAATACCTTTTCTTCCTGAGAAATCTTTCCTGTTGCTTCTGGTATCTCAAGGCTTGATTCCTCCAAACACTACACAAGATGTTCTCAAAGCTTAAGGTGCATTTGTCCATATCTAAATGGCCAATTCTCCCTGTGGAGACTGTCAATGTTGGCCTGATGCTGGACAAAAGACGACAGTGCTGTTTAAGCACAAGGAAGTGTGATGGAAAAAGAGTAACATGGCAGTTCAGTCTCATAATAGGTCATCAGCTTAATCATCTATAACTGTGTTTTGGTTTTGTTTTAAAAAGAAAACAAAACTATCTTTTAGCAGAGCTAGCAAAATCTCATCAGATGTTTGCTGGGTGAACATTACTGCTGTAGAATGTGACTATTTAATTTCCTTTTGTCTTGTATTGTCGCTATTCTGTCTTTTTTTTTCTTATAACTTTGTAGTTTGGGTTTTTCCATAATGATTTTAGACTTCTGGGTTTTGAAATGTTGTTCAAAGCTTATTCTCAATTACTGTGTGACAAACAAGATGAATAGTCAGTATTGTGTACACCATTTAATTTTTTCAGAGGACAAAATTTGTGTCACGGCAAACACGCCAAAAGTAGTATCATATCTTAAACCGTTTTCATATATTTTCAGAATAATTATCATCAAGTACTGTTTAGCTAATACAGGTGTATGCAGATTCTTTCAAAAAGATTTCTGAACTTGTTTCTGAGAACTTAATGCATTTCTCCATTTTGCATATTTTCTCAGAACTTTGAGTTGTATGAGTTAATTTGTTTGGCATTAAGTTTAAACCTAAGCATAATGGATGCAATTAGTTGAAAATCAATATACACTTACCAAATCTAGGTGGTATCATTCAAAGACAAGTTAAGTAAACAGACTGTTGCCATTCTGTAAACCTATGTTCATTATCCGTATCCTAAATTTATTATTGTGGGTTTCAAGGCGTCATTTGTTGGTGTATGTTTTCAAGAAACACTGTAGGCTTTTTCCTTAATACTGTGTTTCAAAACTGAATTTAAATATAAATACTTCTTACAGACAATTTTTGAGTTTATAAATTGTTCCCTTGTTACTGGTACTTCTGATGTAGAAGGAAATCAGAACGTTGTACTAAATTGTTAATTTAATTGATCAGATTCCCTTACGTAGACTAGGAATGATTAACAAGGAAAAACATCTTACCTGAAGGAATAAATCTGTTTTCATTATAAATAAGTCATTCAAGGTTCAGATCCAGTTTATGCTGTCATACCATGGAAGATTGATTTGCTCTTAACATTGAGCTATTGAGAGAAAGATCAATTAAAGAACAGTTTTATTTGACTACGATATAATTCCTCAGACAATTAAAGAATCGTATTTATAATCATATGGCTTGCAAATCGGGTAAATAATATAACTGTAGAATAATGGTATTGGCATAAAGTATCTCTGGAAAATCTGAGGTAGAAGAGGAATTGTATTACCTTGATTGTGAATGATGACATTGCTGCTGAATAACTGAGCAGCTCTCAATGGATAATCTGCAAACTGTATCATCTAAATTACAGTATTTTCAAGCATCATTTTGAATGGAAAATTGGTATCCTTGACAAGGTATCGTGATAAGTGATCATGACACTCAATTGCAAACCTTTTTTTTAATAATTGTGTTCTGTCCTCAATCTCAGAAATTACTAAGGAATTATTTTAATGGGAGTTCATAATTTACTTGATTTAAAGTTGACTGTGGCACTTAATATGGCTTCAGTTTTACTTGATGGGTTCTTTCTCATGTTTTAAAATTGTTTTGTGAGATAACTGGTTTTACTCTGCAACTTGGGAAGTACATTTTTCATGGATATGTCCTCTAATCTTTCCAGAAAACATAGATGTAGAAGTTCGTCTTACAGAATTGTGTGAAGAAGTAAAGGTACAGTTTTTTATTCGTGTATTAAATAAGTGAAATAACTGTAAAAGTAGAGTATGCTGATTTCATATGCTCCTTGGGAATAAACTGTTTATTTCAGTGATAACATCCTGTATGTTTTTTGCCAACACTTACTTCAGCTGTTCCTCTCCTCATTCAAAGAGAAATTGCTCAGCTGACTCCAAAACTTAACTATTGATCTGGTGGCTTGGTAACTTTTGTATGCTATGAAACTGAAAATTATAGAAAGGTGGATTACTTGTATTAAAATCAAATTTTGAATTTTCTGCATTTATAAATCGAAATCTTTGGTTTTGATGGTATCAGATAACAATGATAGAAGATCAAGCAGTAGTAATAAGTTGTACAAAAGCAGATTCTCCAAGTCATTGCCTCATCTGGAAGGACTTGTCCTGATGCTGTCTCCTTCTCCTGTTTTCCCTATTTTCTCAAGGAAACACTGTCTACTTCAGATTTCTTAGACTTGTCTCCCCAGCTCTCTTAGTCAGAACTAATTTCCTTGTCACAGTGAAATTTAAAGTACAGTTTTAAAACTTTTTTTGAAAGATTGTCCATGCTTTCCTGCTGAGTGGGCCATCTGCCCAGCTGTTAAAGAACCTTTTATTACTGCAGTAGTAGTATAACTGCAAGGACATGTAATGCTGGCTTTAAAAGGATATAATTTGTATAACTGGAGACAAAGCCAGCACAGTTAGCTCTCTGTGGGCAACTAATGATCTTATTTTATGTGTTAGAAGTTTTTTTATTTTTACATTTCTTCTGTGAATTTTCAGTACCTATGATATTTTCTTTCATTAGTTTCTCCCTTAGCTTGCTAAAGTGTGTTTATATTTTTTTCTTTTTCTCCTTTCTGTTCTTTTATGCAGTTCTCATCAAAAGTTCTTCCTCCTCTTATTTCCACTCTTGTGTATTAAGCTGGTGTTTCAGTGTTTACCATCTGTTTTTTCTACTTGCTCTCTAATATTGCTGGAGTTGAGTCTTTACTATCTTTACGTTTTAAACCCTTTGCCTCTGTGCCTTATGTGCCTGCAATGAGTTTTTGAAAAACTGTATTTTTTTTCTAAAGTGGCAGGGAACGTAAGCCTAGTAGTCTGTAATTAACTGGCATGAAACTGTATCACAGGATTACAGTAAATTGTTAAGAAAGAAAAACTTGTTTTGCACTGAATTTGACTTGGTGTGATCTGGTTCTAGGAAGCCTATACTGTAACACAGGTTCTTGAGCATGTTTAAAGTGTATGTAGACATATAGCACTATATAAATGTTACTGAGAGTTGTGACTATTCTGAAATGGAGATGACTTTATTAAATTTTTGCATTTGTACCAAATTTGGACTAACATAGCAAGTATCGATTTCCTGTTTTCTAATTGCTGATTCCTGTTCCTTTCAGGTACACTGTATTTTGCATGTTAGAAAATACAACAGTTGCAGCTCAGTTATGGTTGCCATGAATTGAATTGCTGCTTTAATTTAAGGTCAGGAGTCCTAATTCTGAAAGACAGCTGGAGAGTATTTAAGGCAACATAAAATAATCTGTTAGTGTTGTAACATAGTAACATAGATTAATTCAATTCTGACACTTAGACAAACCAGTTGTCACTTGGAAGTTACTTTTAAAATTGAAATTCTCCCTACGATAAAGCACACCTTTTCTGATTCTTGTCTGTACATTATAGTCTCATCTGTTAATCATGTAAATATGTTTTCCTAACTTCAGAAAATGGAAAATCCTGATGAACTGGCAGAACTTATAAATATGAATCTTGCTCAGCTTTGCTCACTTCTGATGGCTCTCTGGGGGCAATTTCTGGAGGTCATTACCTTACAAGAGGAGGTCACAGCATTGCTAGCACAAGAGCATCACACATTAAGAGTAAGTACTGACTCTGGCTTTGGGAACTCTGGAATGTTCATACTCTTACTGGGGCACATTGTTACGGAAATGTGTATCAAATTGAGACTCCACGTTCTAATTTTTCTAGTTTTATTTGGGAAGGGTAGTTGGAGTCATAAAGGGAGCTGTTCTGTTGTATTTGTTGTATGCTTGTGTAGCATGTTGTTAGAGCTTATTCTTGAAATATACATAAAATACGTTACTTATGTTTATAAACCAACTAATTCATTGATCTTTTGAATAAGAAATGCAGTTCAGAAGGCAAATTGCAGTCTGTGGAATAAGATGTATTTGTGCAGAATGATGTATTTTCCTGCAGGAGCCGTGCCTAGTGTCCACCCTGCATTTTACTTCCCTATTGCGTTGAGGCTGCCTGTTCACATCATAAAACAAAGTGTACTTTCCTTCTGAATGAAGAATTTATAACATTGATAAGCTTTGAAGAGACTCTTAAGTGGTATTTTAAAAAAGAAGAGATGTATTGGAAATGATTTGGCATGTAAATATGTGTGTATAGGTATAAAAATATATATCGTGAGTAGCTTCACAGATGGTTGATCTGCGTATGCGTATATACACTTGCTGTGGGCTTTCTAGATGCAAAACCACAGCAAAGCTGGCTCCCATAGTGAAAGATTTTCAAATGTGAACTAAAGTGTTACCCCCACTTTCTAACAGATATATTTTTCCCTCCCATCTTTTGTGGCCATGTATTTGAAGAAACGTAACATTTTGAAGTTTTCACAGAGTAAGATTCATTAAAACAAAAACAAATGAACAATGACACCCACCACCCCTACTTGTCAAACATACAGCTTGGTCTTCAGCTGACCTCGCATCTTTACTGTCTGACATAACAGTCTGTGCATTTGTCTCGCACACATTATAGAAGAGGTCATTTCAAGAGAGTATCAGGAGGCGCTTCTTGTACAGCCATTTGCGGGGAACTTGTTAGAAGGTTTGGTTAATGAGAATACATATTATCAGTGCTTTGTAATAGTCACAATCCAAAGTAAAGTCTCTTTTAAGGCTTCATTTCTCAGAGATTTGATTTGTCTCACCAGCATTTCTGTCATTTGCATCAAAACCCTTTCTGTTTTGGTTCTGGAGGGGAAACTGATTATGAAGGGTAGTTGTACTGTGGTCCTATGTACAGACTTGATAAATCATATTGTTTACTGAGGGAATCATGTTTGTGAAAATGGGCTATTCTGGAGAATAAATGGAATCTTTCAGAAAGACTGTTATGTGTTAGACATGCTAGCCATAAGAAAGTGTGAGCATTTTACTGGCTATTTGAGTCTTACTTCACTTTCTGTGCTTTTCGTATAAATTCTGGAATCCTTCAAGTTAACTAGTGGAAGGCATGAAATGAGAATACTGTTTCACTTAACCTTCACTTGCATTCAACTGCTGGTATGTCAGTGTTTGTACAAGTATATATTTAATAAAACTAAAAGTAGTAATACTTCTATTGCTGCTCCAACATAAAAAAAAAAAAGAAGGTATTGCTAATCAGTATGTATTTAGCTTCGTAAATGTGGTTTGTTTTAAAATCTTTGTAAGTCAGTCTCTCTGGCTCTCATATACCTTAATCATTGAATTTTATTGCAGTTATTTTAGGGAATATAAATCAAAGTAGTTTATTATACTATGTGAATTGAGATATTAGTAGTTCTGTGATGCTTTCCAGTTTTCGCAAAATTTGAATGAGTTCCCTTCCTCCCTTCTTTTTTCTTTTTTTAAATTATCATTTGATTTCACGCCTGCATTCTTTCCTTTTTCAGTTGCTGTTAAGCCCACTTGTTTTGTTATCTCTCACTATGAATAAATAAACTTGTTTCAAGCACCACATCATATTTAATTCTTACTTTTTTAATAAGAAAAAAACAAATTATTCTTTAATAAAAGCTATAGAAATATTCTTTTCTGGAAGTGTGAATCCACACTTGCAGCATAGTGGTGCGGGTATGAAGACTCTTGCGTTGCGCTCAGTGCAGCTTGCTACTGAGAGACACCAAGTCTCTAAAACTTCTAAGTTGAGCCCAGAGGTGATCCTTTTTATAACTGAAAACGTTGAGCTTATTTTATTTTTTAAAGAAGTGGCTAATCGCTATTTCTTACTGAGTTCTGAAGTGACTGGATACTACATTATCTACCCAAACATCAAAGACTGAAAAAGAGATGCTGGACACGGGTAATCTTAAACTTACCTTTTTATTTAGAGCCTGATAGTGAAGAACAAGCAGGCTGACTCTAAAATTTGAATAATACAACATCGAGACGGGAATTCTACCTGAGCCAACTTACAGAGAACCAGCAATGTGTTGTTACTTAAATTTGCAAGGACTAATTTGCAAATGTGACACTTGTTTTCTGTAGTCCAAGATGTGAAGACCTTGTATGAATACTTTGCAAATATATGTAATTAAAATATATGTAAAAGACACAGCTTCACTGGGCTTCCCACATGGCAGTAGAGCAGGACCCAGCAATCCATCAATTCAGTAAACCTTTAAATTAAAAAGAGATGGTAAATTTAAGCCTTAACATTTTTAAGAACGTGTTTGACTGTTGATTTTTGGATCCTGTTTTGCAGTGCTTAGTGTAATAGTTTGTAATTTGTATTAATAATCTTTTGAGAATTTGTATTCTGAGGGTTCGTATAAACTTCTTTTGGGAAATGTGCAATGATTGTGTTTCTCTAGTGGCGTTACCTGCACATGTCAAATGATGTAGGCTTTCTGGTTAGTGAATTTAGTTGAGAGTTGACTAATTCTCCTCTGGAGAGAATATCTGTCTGTTCTGGAATAAATTTTTGTACTATACAAAATTCTGTCCTTCTAAATAATCCCTTTTATTTTGGAAATTGATACTTGGTTTTGTGCTCTACTAGATGCTAAATCTCTTTCTATCTTACCTTTTCATCTTGCAATATTTACAGACCATACCCTCCACATGAAGTTTCTCCCTGGGAAATTTTAGTGTTAATCTAACATGAATGAACCCTTCTAGAGACTCATTCATCTGACTGGGTTAGATATTTATATTAAAATATGCCCTAGAAATGCCTGTCATCTGTATTTGGTCAAATGACTTTCACCCTCTTTGCACAGATGCTTATAAAACAGGTATTTCTGATGAAGCGTTTTTAGAAAATAAAGTTATAATGAAATAGTATATTTTAAGTATTTAAAAATATGATTTTAATCTTTTGACTTATTTTACTTGAGTATTTAAATA
>VZSZ01010126.1:69301-109725 GCA_013398815.1 Ibidorhyncha struthersii
CTATTTTCAAATACTTTGAATATGAAGCACTACATAAAAAAATCAGGAACACTTTAGGTATACTAGAACATCCATCAGCTACGTTATCACACTGATAAGATTTACAACTGTGTTTTGTTGAAAAAAATGCTTAGAGTATGTTATTTTATATTACAAAAAATTTTCACACTAAACTAGTTCACCTGTTTGTTCCATAGTGACATCTTCTGGTATGTCTGAACATGCTCTTCCAAAATTATTTCTTTCAGTTTTCTTAGTCCTAATATAATGAGAATTGAGAACTAAGATCTCAGACTGCCGCTCATAAATGTGTGGGCACTCAATATATATTCCACAGCAGTTTTTCTCTCTGATTTTTCCTCCTCTTCTGTTTACACTGGGAGTACCACAAAAAACATAGTTTGGGGATGTCTGTAGGGACTAGGAGTAGCAGATACAATTTCCTCCTGCAAAGTCATTGTGGAGTTGGCCCAAGTTGGTAGCGCCTGAGTCACTAGCACCAGCTGGTAGTCGTTCTGGTTCTGCAGAGCCTGTTTGCAGCATCCTAGCAAGTGCCTCGGTCCTTCCATAAGTTAAGCTCTGCTTAAACATAATAAACTACTGTTGGTTTGGGTTTTTTTCTCTCCTTAATATTGATTTATGTGGGCTTTCGGAGCTTGCTTTCAACTAGTTTTATACCGTTGCTATCCTACTAAGAGCTGTCTGAAGCTGGTAACTGGATTTTCTTCAAAAGCATTGGAATTACTTAAACAATTACAAATGGGATTTATTGCAAACAAAAACCAGCCTTCCTTTTCTGTTTGAGATAGTGGCAGAATTCTAAAGATCTGGTTTCCGTATAACTCCAGTTACTTTATGTGGTAAAGGGATTGCTCGCATCTAAAGTCAAAACCACCTTAATTGCCTCCTGGGAAACAGCTTTATGCTCTTTTCCTGGTTTGAACAACAGGAGTCTACAAACTGGGCAATATTTCTGTTATTATTTTATTTCCTATTACACGACTGATTAGGATCTTTAATTCATTTTTAAATTTCTTTGTTTGAAATGATAACCAGTCCAGTCTTTTTGGACAGTTGCTCTACAATCTAGTTTTTTAACCAGTAAAATTGTCTCTAAGTCTAGTGCATAACAATCTCCTCTCTTTCTGGGGGGAAGGTTGGGGATTAGCTGTGACAGAACCATCTGTTTGGAAGGCAGATGTCTGTTTAGAAAAGCCAGCTGAGGAGGTGCAGAGGTAAATTTAGGAATACCAATTCTAATCCCGCGTGTGTATGCATAAACTCCTAACGTAATTTCTGAAGGACAGCAGATACATCTTGTGTGTGCGTGTCTGGTCACTGCTGAGAGCGGAAGTTGCATTTACAAGAAAGCGTCAAATTTAGTGTTTTCCTTTTACTTCAGAACGTTTTCCATGACTGTTCACAGGTGATGTTATTGCTGAGATTAACTTCATATAATACAGTAAATTGAATTCTGGGAAGTTGGGACAGGACTTTCAGCTTCTAGTGCAGGTTAGAGATTGGAGGTCTAATGTTTGTGGGAGTTTTGGCGGGTTGGTTGTTGGGGTTTTTTTTAAGCACATTGGAGCAATTTTTTTCCAGTTTTTCTTTTATTAAAAAGAAAAAGAGGAAAAAGTAGAAGCTACAAAACATCAAACTTAATTTAATCCAAACGGTGCTCTCTAAAAGTATACCAGGCAGTGTATCAGGAGGGAAACCTAATTCCCCTGCAAGTTAATGTGGTCCTGAAAGTCTGATGTTTGCCAGTTACTACACAGGTTTTTGCTAGTGCCATGTCTGTGCTCAGGGAGGACACAGATGCTGCCCGCAGCTCTGAATGAAGTGAAAGAGCTGAGGGAACTGAACTAGGTCTGATGCCTGCTCTGCCAGGTACACTGCAAACTCACGGTCTGTTTGGGAAATTGGATAACTTCAGAGGAAGACCCAGAGTATACTGAGGAAATAAAGGAGGAGGGGGCCAGGAAGTGGTTGGTAAATAAATAATTGAGTAAGTAGACTAGCAACATCCATGGTTCTCTAAGTGGGACAGAAATTTTGTTTTAATTGATATAAACAAATTGATGTTTACGCCCAAATTAACACACAAGCAGTTGCTAACAGCCACTGTACGGCACATTCTCTTTTTTGTGTGTCTTGTTACAACAAACAAGATACTGCCATGCTGCATTGAATTACATCTTTTTGATGCAGGTAATTGGGCTGTTGCAAAAATAAAAGTTCTAAGCATCTAGATTGAATTAATATTGTTATGTAATATCGGAAATGTGAGAATTTTCATCTTGCAAAACCTGAACTTTGGGGTTTCTAAATACTGCATGTTCAATATATTGTTTTTATTTGTAGTAAATTGCTGTATAATTCACACTTTCTGTTACCACGCTATGTATTTGATGATAAAATAATATGCTGCCCTATGTTACAAAATACTATTTAGTATTGTATGGTTTATTGACTTTAGGCATACAGTTAAGTCTTGAATACAGTGCTTGTAATTAGCATACATTTTGTTATTGTCTTTGTCATTTGCAGCCAAAATCTTTACAAACAAAAGATTTTTTTGCACAGTAGTTTACTGTGGGCTAGAGAGTATTCGTGGAAAGTTTGAAACACATACTTCTCTGTATTTTGAGACTGCAGAATGTCTAATGGGTTTCTACTTCTGAAGGTAATCCTCAAGCACATTCAGAAGTGCCCATCAAACAGTCATTTCCTTTCTTCTCATTGACATTTATCTTAATATTTTGTGTGTTATTGTTTTAGGTGAGCCTGATTTGGATTACTGATTTCTTGGTAATCAAGTTTTCAGCAGGCAGTCGAATCTAATATAATTCCCCTCAGTCATCCAGTGCACAAATTAAAATTCTCATTTCAGGTGCTAGTCTTGTCTGTGGCATCCTCTTCCCTCCTACTCAGACTGAATATTTAAAAAAAAAAGTAACTGTCTATATAATACATAGAAATTGATAACATTGCTGTGTAGGAATGCTGGTGGATTTTCAAAAATTATATGTAATATAAAATAAGCTCTAACTTTATTTGGATCTTGCAGGTGCGCAGATTTGCAGAAGCATTTTTTTGTCTTGAACATCCTAGGCAAGCTGCCCTTGCCTATCAAGAACTACAGTGAGTAGCATTTTGAAGAGCGCAGTGTGTAGCATGTGGTACTACTATTCTGTAGCTTATGTTGTGTAGAAGTACTGTCTTTCAAAAATAGTTATATAACAAGTTCAAGAGAAACTTATGTTCTAAATAGAGATTTGAAGTTCTTTTAATGAGTTATATAAGAAGTTACCAAATAACTTAAAGCTATTAAATAATTAGTAGAAAAGCTTCTACTAAAGTGAACTAAACTACTGCTAATTTCTGTTAATGTAAAAATATAGTTCTGTTTTTTTCACGTAGGACTACTTCCTTTTTTTCAGTGCTCAAAGTCATCTACAGATGTGTGCAGCTATCAAAAACACTTCCTTCTGCAGTTCTCTTCCACCCCTCCCTATTGAATGCAGTGAACTAGATGGAGATATGAACTCCTTGCCTATAATCTTTGAAGATCGATATTTAGATTCAATTACTGAAGGTAAACACACCTCACAGCGCGGTTTTCTTTTTGAAGAAATAAGCAAAAACTATGTAAAACCAAAGTATTTTGCTTTACATTTCACAGAATCACAGAATCATAGAATGGTTTAGGTTGGAAGAGACCTTAAAGACCGTCTAGTTCCAACCCCACTGCCATGGGCAGGGACACCTCCCACTAGACCAGTTTGCTCAAAGCCCCATCCAGCCTGGCCTTAAACACCTCTAGGAATGGGGCCTCCATGGCTTCTCTGGGCAACCTGTTCCAGTGCCTCAACTCCCTCAGAGTGAAAAATTTCTTCCCAGTATCTAATCTAAATCTCCCGTCTTCCAGTTTGAAGCCATTGCCCCTCGTCCTATCACTACATGCCCTTGTAAAATGTCCCTCTCCAGCTTCCTTGTAGATGCCCTTCAGTGGAAGGCTGCTATAAGGTCTCCCGAGGGCCTTCTCTTCTCCAGGCTGAACAACCCCAACTCTCTTAGCCTGTCCTTTTAGGAGAGGTGCTTCAGCCCTCTTATCCCTCCTCTGGACCTGCTCTAACAGATCCATGTCCTTCTTGTGCTGAGGGCTCCAAAGCTGGACGCAGTACTCCAGGTGGGGTCTCACCACAGCCCAGTAGAAGGGTAGTATCACCTCGCTTGACCTGCTGGCCACGCTTCTTTTGATGCGGCCCCGGATGCGGTTGGCTTTCAGGGCTGCGAGCACACATTGTCAGCTCATTGTGAGCTTCTCAGCATTTCAGCTGAGCTTCTCAACACGTTGAGCTTCTCATCATTTCTTGCTGGCTTTAAAAGAGTACATTTATTTGCTAGGAAATATTTCTTTAGTTTGAGTTTTGAGCATGTGTAAAGTGCTAGAATTACTTTTTAAGTAGTTTTGTATCTTCAGCTATCTGCATAATCTTATTGTAAGCAATCCTTCTTCTTACTGATTTTTTCCCCCCTCACTTTTTTTGGTGAAAGATCTGGATGTGCCCTGGTTGGTAGTTCAGAGTCTTCCAAGGTCGGAGTCCAGTAAACTGGATAAATTTGAAGCTGAAGAAGGCTTTGTAGCTGGTTTTACTAGCCCGGAACTGAAAATAAGACCTGCAGGTGCATCCAACCTTTGGCATTCAGAAAGTGAAAAGATGCTAACAAAAACTTTGAAAGGGAAAAATGAAGATGCAAATAAATCCAAAGTTAAGGTTACTAAGCTCATGAAAACAATGAAACCTGAAAACACAAAAAAAGTCGTGAAACAGAACTCTAAGGACTCCGTGGTCTTAGTAGGCTACAAATGTTTGAAAAATGCAGCACTGGAAGATGCCTCTAGAAGCTCAGAAGGGAGGCCTTCATGCAATGCTAACGAAGGGCTGGACCCTACGTTAGGTGGATTTCCTTGTGATATAAAAACCTGCACCAGGCAAATAAGTCAAAGAGAACTTCAATTTTTGCCATCTGGAACTGAGGAAAAGACTGCCAAGGTTGAAGGTGTCCAACCAGGTCCGGGTAGCCCCGTGCACTGTGAAAATTTGGCTATCTTTGGTAGACTTACTATTTCCCAGACAGATTCTGGGAATCAAGCAATTAGTGTTCTACAGCCCAGAGGTACACTTGAAGGTTGTCATGGAGGTGAACCAGCTTCCTCAGGAGTCAGAACAATTGAGGTCAAACCAAATAATAAGAATCCCTATGAAGGGGAGAAAGTAACTGTTCATATTGGATCATGGGCTGAGTTTCCTCAAGATGGAGTGCAAGGAGAGAATTTGCAGACACCCAATATTCAGTCTTCAGAATCTGGAAGTAAATTGAATTCAGGAGAACAGGAACCAGTGCTTGAAAAGGAAGATATCCAGGAAAGAAACTTCCGACATACCAGTGACATCTTGACAAAAATGAAAAGTAATCAGCCTACTCTTTCTGCAAAAGAAAGTCAACTTTCTGCAAGTGGAGACATGACTAAGTTACTAGATGTTATCGTGACATATGCCTCTTCTAGGTTTTCAGATTCAGGTGTAGAAAGTGAACCAAGTTCTTTTGCAACTCACCCCAACCCTGATCAGGTTTTTGAAAATGTTCAAGGGCAAAGTGCATACAATGGTGAGAGAGTATTTCCTCAGCTTTTACTAAAACCAGACTATGCTATAAAAAATGCAATAGAAAGCCATTACACTGAGAGTACCAGCGCTGTAAGTGAAATACAGTCATCCCTGACATCCATAAATTCTCTGCCTTCAGATGATGATGAGCTGTCACCTGATGAGAATTCAAAGATATCTGTTGTACCTGAATGCCAGCTAAGTGACAGTAAAACGGTATTGGATCTTGGAGCAATTGACTTGCCAAAATGTGATGACAGTAAAAAAACAAACACCAATTTGCAGCAACAGTGTGTTGTATTTTCAGGGCACTCGGATAACAGAACTCTGTCTATACATTCCTCCCTCTCAGGAACAAAAGATCTTTTCCAATTAGTTGCTTCAGATGAGGATTCATCTACTGATGCGAAAAGTTACAGCCGACAGGCAGACCTTGGCACAGCCTGCACGGACTCTCAGGACCTTGAAAGGCATCTTAACACTACAGAAGAAACAATTAAATTGCGTTTGGAAATTACTTGTATGGGTGAGCCATCTGTGGTTTCAGGTTCTTCATCTGCACATGCAGTGTATGAGGTTGAAAAAACAAACGAAGGAAAACACGAGCCTTTAGAACTAAAGGAGACAACTGAAGAACTGTCAGCAGCTAAAAGCGAAGCTGGTACAGATAATCCTTCTCCAACCAGTAGTACTGACATGGTAAAGCAAGGGCTTGTTGAAAACTATTTTGGCTCTCGAAGCAGCACAGATATTTCAGATATTTGGCCTATGGACAACAGCAATCCTGTTAGCCCTCAAAAGGAAACATATGAAAAACAAATCATTTGCTCTTCCCAGCAAGATGAGGAAGAAGAGGAGGATCAGGAAATGATTGAAAACGGGTATTATGAAGAAACAGACTATAGTGTATTAGATGGAGCTTCCAGTGCTGACCAGGATCATGGCTCTGCAGAAGAGAGAGCCCTGAGATCTGGAAGGATTGATAGTGGCCATCTGCGAGACGGAATAACTGTGCCTCCTGTCTGTACTCCTGGTTGCCTGTCTTTTCCTTCTTCTCTGAGAGACTCTCCTTGCAATGTTATCTGTTCTTCAAGGAATAAATCTGATGCAATTACACAACAGCCAGGCAGTACATGCTACAGCTCAGCTTCATCTGTTTCCTGGTATGAAAGCTCCCCAAAACCTCAAATGTTAGCGTAAGTGATTGTTTTAAAACAAAGTTTTTTACTTGTAGAAATGATGTTAATATAGTATAGAAGGGGGAAAGAAGCATGGTTAGGCTCTGGAGTGCCCCCAGAACTGTGGCTTGTGTATTTTGCACACTCAAGTAACATCACATTTTAGATGTTCAGATAGACAGGGTGTTAGCACTGAATTCCTTCTATCAGTTACCTTGTAATTTCATGTGGTTTGACAAACTTCAAGCAAAACACGATTTTTTGTGTTTCTCTAATACGTTCCTTTTTAAAAAAAATAATCATCTAGCTGAAAAGTGATGTCATAATGGCTACTGAGCATAACAATGGTGGTTTATGAAATGGAAGCTGTTAAAATAGAAAGCATAGGAAAATATGCTTTGAGTTTAAAAACATAAAACCAAAAACATTCTGTAACTGGCTGACCATCTAATTAGTTAAGCAAAGCAAATGTGCAATGCTAGCCAAGGTGATGGCTTTATTTTTCAATCTGAACTTCAAATATCCAAAATGTAACACCTCAGAGACCATAGTGCTGTAAATTACACTGCAATTTGAATACCAGGAAAGCCAAATTTAGGGGAACATCAGGGACCCACCATGTCTTGCTGTATAAACATAGGAGTTTCCCTGCTGCTAACTGAGCATGAGAAGCAGCTGCTTTATGTGTTGTATAGGAAGTAAAATGTTGCTATCGGAAAGAAGAAAGCTTAGAAGAGAGGTAGGAACAAGGAGAACACTAAGTAGGCAGAAGAGATAAAAGACCAGATAGCTTGCAGTAAGCAGCTGAGAACAGGAGGAAGGATTGAGCAGTGGTGGAGGAAAACAGGTTCAAAGTGGACAAAAAAGCAGCTTCTGAAATACTGGAGAGTGGGTACTGGTGTAGACTGGGAGGGGTGAAAAACAGAGACTATTTAGGGTGTTCTCTAACAACAAAAGAAAGAGGGAACTTGGAGTAAAATCAAGGATTTAGCCTTGGGTAAAGCAGAGTCTCCTGGAGCGTGGGATAACTGGGATTCCAGAGGGCACGATCTGCTCCATAGAGAACGAACCTTGGTATGTTCAGTTCAGAAAACATGCCTCGAGTACCAGCTAAGTAACTTCTGCTGCAGAGTGATAAGACCAACTGCCTGCAGTGGTTTCTGTTTAGGCTGACTTCACTGAGGCTAGCTCTTGCCAGTTAGTGAGAAATCAGCTAAAGATAAAACTGGGAAAACAGAGAGCAAAAAGTAGAATGGGAGGAAAACAGTGAGCAGGCGGAAGAGGATGGGATACAGCATGACACTGTGAGGGATCACACAGAACAGACAGATTAAGGAGGGAAAGAAGCATAAGGAAGCATAAAATTAAAGTGCTGCAGGGAAACTGATATGTAGTTAATTAGATAGGAAAGTCATACACAAAAAACTAAGGGAAAGGGGGAAAAAGGAAGGAACGCAAGGAACCCCTAGCATGTGGGGAGCTCAGCTATTAGAAACCATATAGTTTATGCCTTCATATAATATGTAAGAGATCAGAGGTCTGTATCTGGTGGCTTCTGAAGCAAGTATCAGTTAGTCAGCTGCCAGAGGAACTGGCTGGCGAGCAATCACAGCACTGGCTCCAGCTCTCTGCTGACCTAGGAAATAGGTTTTAAGTTTGGCAAGATTTATCAGAAGTCAGTGGAAATCTTTACCTTGACTTCTGATTGGTTGTAATTCCTGTGGTTTTGTTATTGCATTT
Organism: Ibidorhyncha struthersii; assembly: GCA_013398815.1. Lineage (NCBI taxonomy): Eukaryota > Metazoa > Chordata > Aves > Charadriiformes > Charadriidae > Ibidorhyncha > Ibidorhyncha struthersii. Next base: position 77,895 of record VZSZ01010126.1, read on the forward strand.
AAACAAAACTGTTGCTTGCTTAAGACCAGAACTGAACCAGAGTCTTCAGTGGTTTCAGAAATACTTCAGAGTTTGCAGAGATGTTCACAGGAGAGAAGAGAGTAGAGTTTGGGGTATGGATTGTGTTACAGAGGAAAGGGGGCTGTAGGAAGCTGTAATAAACAGGCTTGTTTTGTAAAGATAGTAATTTGATAAATATGTTTTCCTTTGTATCAATTACATAGAAGACAAAGTAAATACAGTAGAAATTGTATCCTAGAAGACCCGACTTTTGTCTGGCAACAGCAAATGTTGTTTTATCAAAAATATGGTTTTGTTCCAGTTTCCTACAGGCTAAAGAAGAATTGAAACAACTTAAACTTCCTGGATTTATGTATAGTGATGTTTTCAAACTGGCTTCTTCAATACCTTATTTCAGTATGGAAGAGGATGACTGTTCAGAAGAAGGAATACATCTTATAGTCTGCGTCCATGGCCTAGATGGTATGCTGGGAAATGTGATACTGAATGAGACAGCAGTTCAGATTACCCATCAGGATTAGCTTTTGTCATTTGAACTCTGAACTAAACGCTTCTGAAATAGGTTCACTGGAGGGAAATGGGAATCTGACATTGTACTGCTACATTTGACAGTGTGTTCCATAGAATCTTTTAAATTAAGAACTTTATGTAACATTTTTCATTAGTAAAGCTTCCGTGCACATACACCCATTTTATGCCATAGTTCACATTAGATACATCTTCCAGTTTTTTATGTCATATAGGCATTTGTCCATATTGTGGTAATAGAATGGAGTTACTAACAAACCAGTTTTGTTTAGAATTTGTAATGTTACATTGTCAAGGAACATAAAATACATGTATCTTGTTAGGAAAAAAATTGTATATGTAAAATGCAGTTAAGTGTTTATAAGTGTTTGTATTTTAAAAGATTAGATTACTCAATCAAAGAATGGTTGAGGTTGGAAGGGATCTCTGGAGATTGTGTAGTCCCACTCCCTGCTGAAAGCAGTGTCACCTACAACAGGTTGCCCAGTACCAACCCAGCTGGGTTTTTGAATATTTCCAAGGACAGAGACTTTATTGTAATAGTAATGAGAAAATCTCTTGCTAATTGAAAGAAGGATTGGAAAGTTTAAATACCTTGAATATATTCACCTTTTAGTTCAAAGCATATGTGCATGTTAAGAAATAGTATCCCCTCTAATTAAGATACTCATAGCTATCTACCATCAGTGTTCTTGTCTTTTTTTTGAGAAGCTTCTTAAATTAACAATATAAGGAAATACAAAAGGGCAATAGATAGACTATTGGACTGGACTGACACTGCACAGCTTTCTTGTTCATATTTCAAATTCCTAAGTTAAAAAATTGTAAATAACAGAATAGCTTTTCTTTCTTCTGCTGGGCAGAAAGCATCCTTTGTTAAGCACTTTTAAAACCGAACTCTGAAGTATTCCTTCTTACTAGTGTAGATGTTCAAGGGCTATGCGTGCCTAGAATTGACACAAAAGTTAATTTGGCAAAAAAAACTGTTGTTAAAAAAAAGCATGTCTTTGAAGCCTTAGAAAAACCCATGTAGTTAGAATTTTCTTATGAAATGGTGAGTTCATACAAGTTCTTTCCTGTTCATAACAGATTTAAATAAAAAACTTGTTCTCTAATCAAGGAAGAAAGGATATCTTTCTTCAAAAGCATACATGGTCATTAGTGTAGAGAATTCTTCAGCATGTTGGGTAAACTAACATTTGTTGTTTTGGGTACCAGTCCAAATATATCTTTATCTGCTGACAGTCCACTCTGCTGCCTTATTCTATGAAAATGTTTGACTTGCCCTTATTCCTTGCTCCTTCACTGAATTCTTTAAGCTAGCTCTGTGTTCTTTAATTGACTTTAATCAAAGTTAATTAGGTTTTCAAGAATGTGATGTTCACAGTGCTGTGTAACTCTTGGATGCTAAGACAAAATCAAACATGACTTCCTAAATCCTTGCTTTTTTAAAACAGTGTCTGCATTGAATGTCATTTTTGTAGACCGTTTTGTCAGTGCATTTGGCATTGCAGTTTATCTTCCTGAGTCTTACTGAATTTTAATTAGGGATGAGAATATCATTATCTGTGTTTAAATATAAAGTTGTGCTGTAAGTTCATTTCAGTATTCTAAGTGCTTTTATTGCAAGTTAACTTTGCAGTGTCTAACTCTTGATTGTTTTTCCTTTTAAGGTAACAGCGCAGATCTAAGATTAGTGAAGACATACATTGAGCTAGGGCTGCCTGGAGGGAGAATAGATTTTCTTATGTCCGAAAGGAATCAGGTATTTGCCAACAAAAACGAATTTTTGTAAAGCAATAAACAGTGTACATCTTCAGACGTTTATTTCATGGCACTATTGTGTTGCATTTTGCCAATTTCTGTATATTTTTATACATGGAATCCGTGATTTGATCTGTGGCTTGTCTTAAAGTAATTACAAAACCCCAATGATATTGAAGGTAAATATATAAGGAGTAACATTTGTTGCTGCCATTTTGTTGTGTGTTCTGGTATCTCCTAAGTTCTCACCATACCCTCGATATTAATGGTTAAAACGGTGATAATAAAAACTGGTGTGGTGAGAAGGGAAATGTGTTATTTCACAGGATCTGAGAAATATAAAATACCTGTCTCTTGTTCTTTTGTCAGTGTACTGTAAGATCCACATCATGACACTGAGCCAATATCAAATTACCTCTTGTGGTAAACTTGTGAATTGTATTATTTTCAGATGAAGTAAACTTGACGAAGCACAGAAGACCAATTTTTACATTTTTTTATGTGTGTGTTATATATTGTATTAGACATACTTCAGGGATGAATTAGACCAAAGAGTCTATTTAGTGGCTCAAACAAAAGGTTCATTTAGTGCAGTACTGTTTTTCTGGCAATAGCTGCTGGGATGCTTTGCAAAAGAGGCTGGACAGGCACCATGCCATGCTTTCTCTTCTCTGGCCCTGTAGTTTTGGCAGTCAGTAGTTCTGAAACTTTCTGATTTGGGAATTCCACTGAGACGACTGAGCCTAATAGCTACTGATGGACTTTTCTCCTTAATGTTGGCTGATTCTTTTTGAATGTTTTTACTTCCAATTTCCACAGCATACAGTTGAGATTAATTCTATAGTTCATATACGTTACTAATTCAGTTGCAAACAAGGAAATTTAAACAAATCTGTTTTGGAAACTTTGTTTTTTAAACAAAGCTTGTTTTGGAAAAAAAAATAGTCAATAATCATTCCTCATTTGCCGCTTCAGTTAATTAGCTATTTTAGAAACAAGTATAGTTTCTCCCTCAGGAGGCAACTGAAGAGACTTAGTCCATTCAGTATTTTTCAGGATCACATGTGAAACAGTTTCTGGTCATCCATGATATCCTTCTCTGCCCACTTCCAAACTTCTTGTCATTTAAAATAGGATGATCAGAACTAGACCGGGCGTTTAAGATGCTTGTGCACTATGGACTCACAAAATGCTATGTTGAAATTTTCTGTTCTTTCCTTGCTTTTCTAACATAGCTGATGATACAGAACGCAGATGTATAGATTACTGTTTGCATATAAGTTTAGGGCTGTTTTTCTCTATGTAACAGTTTTGCATTTCTTGCCATTTTATCACCCAGGCATGCAGTACTATAAGATTCTTCTGAAATTCTGGTTGGTTCTAGATTTGACTATCCTGGATATTTGGTTTTGTCTCCAAACTCTGGTATCTCCTCTCCTTCTTCCCTTTCCCAGATCATTTATCAATGTGTTGAACACTATGGATTTTAGCACAGATCCTTTGGAACTTGTGTTGAAAAGTTTTAGGCAGCCTTTGCCTACCTCTTTTATTTCCTTACACCTAATCATTGTAGAGAATCAGCTGCGAACTGGAAATAAGCTTTAAGGATTTGTTTTGTTTTGTTTTGAATAAGCAGTACTAACCTAGACTCTTTCTGCTGTTGCAGTAATTGTCTCATTTCTATTTCATGGGCAGTGTGATCTAGTTCTGAATGTGCAGTTTGGTCTTCTGTTTCACTACAGATAAGATTATGTGTAGGGGAAGGCTTAGAAGTAAGGCTGGCTGTGTAATGTTAAGATTTTTTTGGTGTATTAGAAGAAAGTCTAACAGTAAAATGTGTACCACTTTATTCCATGTTACAAGAAAAAAAAACACTTGAAAAAACTTTAATAACTAGCTGTAGTGTTTGTATTCAAAGTTAATATGGATGCTTTTATTTGTGTGTTGTTGATCAAAACACTGGAGAATAAGAATTCAATCTGAATGCAGAAAGTATATTGCTGCATTAGAAAATACAGTTATTATTTTTTATTTCTTTTATTTTACAGAATGATACCTTTGCTGATTTTGATTCCATGACAGATCGCCTTTTAGATGAAATTATACAGTATATACAAATTTATAATCTAACCCTTTCAAAAATCAGGTAATATCTGTTCTATACTATTTATAGAAATAAACTTAAAACTAGAGCCCTGTGTTGTTCTGAACTGTGATGCTCAGGAGCAGGCCAAAAGAGAGATGGGAAAGAGACGTTCAGGGAGGGGGAGGAGCAGGGGAAAGGAGGACAAATGAGAGAGAGGGAATTCCCAGCTGAAAGAAGACTGAACAATGTTGTAAACTCACCTAGTCCTGTTGGTGGTTTTAGGGTAGGGTTAGGCATTACATTTAAGGAACTGCTGTCCTGTGCTTCCTCAGATCCTGCATGGTAGGGTTCTACAGAAAACCAGATAATATTTTGAGAAAGTCAAAGGAAACTGTAATAGCGCTATGTCGTGACAAAGTTAGCTTTCTTCTGATTTTATAGTCTCTTCACCAAGTATGATGATGTAGCAGACTGTCTATATTGTCATTCCTATAGGGAAATTACATCTTACCTGTGACATTGAAGGGCAGCTGCATGAAAACAATATTTCATCGTTTTGGTGTTTTCTGATTGTTTCATCTGCTAAAAAGCATGTTTTACATCTCAACAGAAGGCTCATCCCAGTCTGTACATTCCTGTTATTTCCTTTTTCAGTTGCTTCCAGGGAATACCTGTTCCATTTATTTTCTCAAAGTAGGGTACACCAGTTGGGCACTTCACACCTTACTAACTCAGCTGTGTTGCTGGAGTTAGCTCATTGATAGACGAAAGGAGCAAATTCAAGCCTGACTTCATATATTTGTTTAGGCATCCTCAAATTATACACCTGGAAGTTTTTTTGACTGGCTAGTCACACACATTTCTTACAAATCTCTGCGTACTCATGTTTGGTAGGCCTTATTCAGCTAGAGGAAGCATGTAACATGTTTAAACATAATCTCACTTTTTAAACAAATGTTTCTATTTTGAATAGGCAAGATTTGACATGGTTAATTTTGTCCAAATTGATGATTAAAAAAAAAAAAAAAAGCACTGTGTGGTTATATTTGTGTTACGCAGACTGCATTTTAGCACCCTCAGTACGGGAGAGGAGAGTTCCGTAACCCACCAGCACACGCTGATTATCTTCTCTCTCACACTGGGGTCTGAAGGCTGTAAAGAGCAAACCCACCCAGTTACCTTCTCGTTTTTCATACCTGAGAATTGAATTCTCGTTTGCTTTTGGTTTACTTCTCTCATAAGACTTTCAATTTGTAAATATTTTTTCAGTTTTATTTATTACTTGTCACTTGAAAGAAAAAAGAAATTATCAATTTTTATTTTAGTTTCCTTTTCAAGGTGTATACTTGTGTTTGGCCCTGCCGAAGCAGAAGTCTCCATCTCTCGACTTTAGCTTTTCTTATGAGAAAGTTAAACCTATCGGCAAATCCTGCAGCTGTTTCCTGATAGCTACATGCGAGAGCTTTCAGAAGGAGATGTGCTTATATGCAATTCTTTGAAGGGATGACCCAGAAAACCCTGCAAAGTACTATTGAAAAATCCTCTGTTCAAGTAGTCAGTGCATTCCTACCTCATTTTGGCTGTCCTGCTGTAAAGAAAACAGACTTTGTGCTAGTTAGCCATGCTTTCCTGAATGATGCTAGTTTCTCCTCATAAAATCTCCGTCTGCTAAAGGCAGTGTTCTCTGTACAAGCGCTGCTCAATAGCTGAGTCAGTTTAGAAATCGGTCTCCATACCTATAATAATTTTGTATAGCAAAAATGCCGACAGCATGGTGTGTCAGAAATACCTGTTCTGTCCCTCTTTTACACTTGTCTTGTTATGGGCAAAAGGGAACACAGTTCATATGCAGAGCTAAGAATTTATTGTTAGTCCAATTAGTGTTTTAATAATCTCATAAAAATGCAGCAAAAAAAATCCTATTAATCTGGTTACAGTACTACTAAAATTCATACTCCAAATGAATGCAGAAAAGTCCCATTTTTAATATGGCTAAAGTTGTTATACAGAAAACTTTCTAGTATCTTTTCTCAGGTGGTAGGCTCCCCTTCCAGCAGCTGTCTGGGTCCTAAGATTGGTGGTTTCTGTCTTCCTTAAGCAGTGGGATATCAGTATCCTGGGGCTTCAGTGTGAGGAGAATGATGTTCATGGTGGGGGGTTCTGCCTCCTTGGCCTTGGGTCTGCCTGGATTTATTTTCATACCTTCATATTTTCAGTCTGCCCGCAAGCTCTTTCTTTTCTTTCCCATTTACTCTTCCCCCCGCCCCCGTTCTCTGTTACCTCTAACACTGCCTTTCTTTCCTGGGTTGTAAGATTGTGCTTCTGCAGTGACCATTAATAGACCATTGGGGACCTGTGGCACATGATATCTGTGTCTGCACTCTTCTACACCACACTTTATTCTAGTGATATTCATTTCAGCCCCACACAGAATAACTACTTGTTATTAATAGAAACTATAGTGAAACTGAAGCAACTTTAGGCCTGACTTGTTATTTCACTGCCAGACAATTGTTGTCATAGCTAAAACAAACTAAAATCAGGTCAGGCCAAGACAAGTCAAGAGAAATTGTGAGATTCTGTGCTGTTGGGTCAATGCAAAGCCTTGTGCCTTCAAGTAATGGCAAAATCCTATTTATTGTACTATGTTCTTATACTGAGGTAATAAAAGGCACTCCCTGTACTGTCAGAACCCAGAGCCATACCATACAGTCAACTTCAGTGAACCAACATTGTTGGTTCTGCCAAAGTTGATACCAGTTATTGCACCAGTACACTACCCAGCATGTGTGTTGGTCTCCTCGGAACAAAATCTTTGTGCTCACTAGGAATGTGTAGCAAGCATGAACTGGAAGCTTGATTCAAACCAACAGCAATTTGTCTTGTAAAACAACTGTTTGGTAAAGAATCACAGAATACTTTAGGTTGAGGGGACCTCTGGAGATCATCTGGACCAGTTACCCCCTCATACCAGTACCACTTCCAAAGTTAATGAAACTTGGAAGCAAGTCAGATTGTTCAGTCATACCCATTCAAGTTTTGAGTACCCGTGAGGATGGAAGCCTTTCCAGGACATCCCACAGCTAGGAAATAAACCACATGCTCTTACAGTGTAGTTTCAGAAACTGTTTTCCTCGCATAAGGTCTTACATAAATTTCTGATGGCCTATATTGGATTATTCAGCTTGTCATTCTCTTCTCTAAGTAACGTTGGTTCACAGAAAAAGAAAGCCATTTTTAATGCTATGCATATATTAAAACATCTGTTCGTTGTTTCAGCACTTTTTTGATTATGGCTTTTGATGTTTTTTTTTTTTTTTTATTTTGTGACTTTTCATAGTTGGACAGGATTTTTCGTTTGTTATCACAGAATAATGAGGTTTTACTGCGTCTGATTTTCCAGTATGATCTGAATTGGTAGACTGGTGCCATAAAGCGCATATAAATATTACAATATAATTCTATGACTTCAGTGTGTTAATATCTTGTATTGAGAAGATGGTAATACTGCCACCTACTGTTCAGAAATGCATTGGTGTTGCAGAGCATGCCACAGTTGCAGGTATCTGAAACAATGAGTAGGGTGGGTTATGTTTTTGCCTTACATTTTCAAAACCCTTTTTGAAGGGTTTTCCTTTTGCTCCCTTTTCTTTTTTGATTTGATCAAATCCTTAAACCTCTCTCTACTAGAAAATAATATTAAAGGCTTATTCCATCTTCACCTAAACATCTGAATTTGAATGCAACATATTACTGTAACCTTTGTTATTCTTCCAAGTCTTAACAAATTAAGGACAAGCATTTAATCTTTGAGGTACATTCACATAGCTAATTGTGAGCACCTTTTTTTCCTCAAATGGATCTGTCATGTTTCTGAAGTTTTGGGTGAGGTATGCCCATATTCGTGAGGATGATATGATTAATTGATTGATGGATCAATCTTCTTTTTTCCAGTGATGAAATTGTCCTTTCTTATGGTACAATATAAGCGTTTCTCATCCCTTTATGATGTTTAGTAAATAGTGGATGAACTTTCAGAGAACTGTCAAGAGAACAGCTCTGATAATGTTCAGATCTTTAGAAAATTTACTCAAGGGCAACTGTGTGATGCAGATCATCTTCAGGATAAACTCAATTTCTGTGGACATTTTTGTGTTCCTAAAGAAATCTATGGTTTTATTTTTCTTTTGTGGACTGTATGATGTACTCTAAGAGAATGGTTTTAAATTTTCATATTCAAGAAAGTCAGCAGCTCAGTATTTTGTTTTGTAAATGCACTGCTGTTGTGCTGACAGCACAGAGGATACCTTTCATTTCTAGATTAGCTAGGCAAACGTAGCAAACTGGCAAAGAATTTCTGATATTGCAGTAGATTTGAAAAAGTATTAGTAGAAGCGAATGGGAAGAATATACATATATGCTTAAACTGTGTATTGGTAAGGAACAAATAGCCTATTCTGTCACAGAAATGTATAATTATGTCAGAGTTTTAGAGTTCGGGGGTGGCCATGCCATTCTACAACCTAATGTTTGCATTTTTTGATTTAGCTTTAAATTGGAGTTTCCAGAGTCAATAATTCTTTCTTGGGAAGCAATTAAACAACCGAGTATAGCACTGTATTTTACACAGATACTACTAGTAGCTTTGTTTTAGCTATTTTTGTCGACAAATGTAGTGATACAGAGTGAACAGGGAGGATGATCTTATGGGTGTAATGTCGTGTCACATATATGATCCTGCCACAGTAGTTCTGTATATTTTTGGATGGTTGTCTGTTCTTTCCATGTTCTGAGATCACATCTTTAAAACAGAAAGGCACTTTTTCATTCTAATTTTGTGAGTCTTGTCTCTACCATATCCCCTTTAAGTCAGTGCCTAGGATGGTGTGGTCCTTACCTCAGCGGGGATCTGTAAGCATAACTGTGTAATAACTAAAATTGCTTTATTTTGTAGTGTCCCTTCTAAAAGAATGCTTTATACAGACTTGTGGGTATGAGAGTAGGCACCTCAGATTAAGTTATAATTACTCTTGGATACATAAAGCTAAAGAGTCCCATACATCTTTCCCCTAACTCGCTTAACTAGAGAAACAACTACATGTAATACTCTCCTAGCAGACATATTCTTCAATTGCCTCCCTCAAGCTGATAATCGCTTCTTTCGGTCCAACTGCTGAGCAGATTTGAGATTTTGCTGCTACTTTAAAATAATCAGATTCAGTTAAGTAATGGTTTTCCCCCTTATAGGAGTACTTTTGGAATCCCTCTCCACTAGGTTGTTTCAGTAACTCACGCATTTATCATATTGAATGCCATCACATGCCACAGTAGTGATTTAGTCAGCCATGCAAAGCTCATAAAATATTTTCTGAATACTTGGTGCTAAGGGAAATATACCCAGAAATAATTTCAGGTTTGGGTGGGAGATGCTGGTGGAAGGATAGTTTGCTTTCACTAGTTTTTCAAAAACAACATATAAAATAATTGTGGAGGTGTTCGGAATGTGTTTGTAACAAGTTTGTGTAGTTTGGGAGATGTGGACAAGCTATGTTTTCTGTGTGACCTAAAATACAGGCTTTTGAATGGAAACTTTTCATTGATTTTTTTTTCCTACGCTCTTTCAGCATTTAATGATACCAGTTTTATTTTTCTCTGTTTAAAAAAAAAAAAAAGATTGGCATCAAATTCTGTTTTATACTTTTTCTTCTTTTTAAACAGCTTTATTGGACACTCACTGGGTAACTTAATAATCCGTTCAGTGCTCACAAGACCTCGATTTAAATATTACCTCAACAAACTTCATACCTTCCTATCTCTGTCTGGACCACACCTTGGTACCCTCTACAACAGCAGTGCTCTTGTTAATACAGGTGAAGTATTATTTTCAGTAGTATAACTTTAGGGGAGATTCTGTCTTTGAAATGCACTTAGTTTCATGTGGGGTGCACATTTCTGCATTACTTTGATTATGAGAAAGTGCACGTTTCGGTGTCATAAGAAGAGAGAAGGGTTATAAAAATAAAGTATCAATAGAAGAATGTGCAAGAGATGGTTGACGTGTTTTCCTGTATGTTAGGTTCAGGTTTTCTATTAAACCATAAAGAAACTCCAGTTTTAATGTGTTGAGCTCTATTAATTATAAACTGAATTTTAGGATACTTAAATCTACAAAACAAGTGGGTAAGATGTATTAAAATAATTCTGAACTACTATAGTGTCTTTTCTCTCTCAAAATGACTTACAGTAAACGTTACAACCTGCAACGTGTTTCTACAGATGTGTTTGTACCTTATGAATGTCTGTTTTTCTAAAGATTAAATGTAGATCTGGGAGAACTTGTAGAAACTGACTTTTGAAATAAATATTAGAAAATATTTTCAGGTAGCATCAAATTTTTAAACGAAAACTTGTTTCTGAGATTACCACCTACCTTAGAGAGACCAAACCTAAAATGAGTAACACTTATTTTCAGTAAATATAAACATGCTTATTAAACTCTTTAAAAACACTCTAAAAATCATTAATTACTTTTTTTAGTGCCAGTTTATTTCTTGATTGTTTTATTATTTATTTCATAGAATAATGAGGAGGAAAAACTCTTAACTCACATGTGTTGAGCTTAAGGGAAGTGGCCAGCAGTTGCTGGCTCACTGGAGTTACTGTGGGACTTCACAGAAGCAGAGGAAACATGACAGCTCTTTGAATTTGGTTGAAATTGTACCATTTATAGCCCTCAATACACTACCAGTGAGGTTTGCTTCAGGATTAAGACATTTACAATATAATTCACCGTGGGCACCTACTGAGCACTTAACCTAGTGTAGCTGTGGACAGTTTCTTTCAAGTTTTTAATCTGTAACTGAATCTCACCCAAATAACCCAAAATTGTTAGCTTTTAGAAGTTGCTGTTTTCCAAGATACAAAGAGGCAGGGCTGTTTGCTTGTTTATATAATCACCAGCAAATGGCTTCAGTTAACCAAGATTAAAGCTATCAAAGTATAATCCAAAATATATTCACTGAGGAAATAAGGATTTCTGGAGTATCTAATCTCTTTTATAGTTGAAGACTGTACAAAATGACCTTTCCATATAATAATCTTCCTCTACATTTCAAATTCCTTAAGATTTTGGAAAATACCAAGATCATAATAAGTAACGGGTATTGAAGTCTAAATTGCGCTATTGTATGTATACATTAATAACCTTCAATAAATTCCTTCAGTAGAAGATAACTGTTCCCTTGAGGGTTGAATCAACACATTCTGGAGGCTGTAGGGACTTGGTTGCTTGCTTTTCTTTTGTTTGGCAAAGGAGAGATTTTCTGAAAGGCCAGTTAGCCAGCTGGCTTTGGTCATTGAATAATAAAGAGGGTATGGCATCATAGAAAATAAAATACTATGATTTTCCTCCCAGAAAATCCTGCTTCCTTTCTTCAAGTCCTAGTTAATGAATTCAGTGGTTCTGTGAAGTTATTTAGAAATCTGAGAAGTAATGCTTGTTGTTTATGCTACATATTTCAACATCGAAATGTTCTAATATTCTAAATTTTTGAAACAGAGTTTGTATATTGCCTTATGGCTACCTTATTAATATATTTTAACTTTTTGTAAGTATAGTTATTTTTTTCTAGAAAGGCATGTACATTAGTGGAAGTAATGGTCTTCATGCTTTATTATATATAGACAGGAAAGAATAACGAACAAAAATTTTAAAAGTTTCAGGGCTTGACAGTGCTGACGTGTAAAATAAAACTAACATTTGAGGAGCTAAATATATGGGCTTTACTTACTTTTACTTATGTTTAATGAGTTTTCATATTCATTGTGGCTCTATGCTCATGTTGTACCTAACAATGCAGGACTGTGGTTTATGCAAAAGTGGAAGAAGTCTGGTTCTTTATTGCAATTGACGTGTCGAGACCATTCAGATCCACGACAAACATTCTTATACAAACTCAGTAAAAAAGCAGGTAAGCTTTGTTAATACTTACTACCTTTTAAAGGCCACTGTACATAAACGTGAACAGGAAACCTAGAAAAAAATTTTCCAACAAGCTCCTGTTTCATTTTATGTAAGTTAGTTTGACTTTAGTCCCGTATTTGTCGAGTAAAAGAAACGATAAACCATTTTTATTGCAGCAGTGCACCATTGGTTTGATACTTTGCTTTCTAAGTAATAAGCAGAAGTTCTAAGTGCAGCCACTATGCGAGTGTGTGCGTATATATCTCTCTATATGTATATATAGATAGATATATCTATCAGCTTCCTGTTGAGCCACTGAAGCTAGTGATTTCAGTGTGATAAGTCAAGTATATATACAGTCATTTAGAATTACCTGTGTCTGTATATATTTTTCTTATCTATTCAATAAACGTAAAATTCTGCTTTAAAGTTTTTGCTAACCTGTCTTTTACTTCCTCACAAAGATGGACAGGGAAAACAAAAACTCATTTTGATAAAGAAAGGAAAATTTGTACTTAGCATAATAGCTAAAAAACAAACTAAATTATTCATACTATACCATTCATACCATTTTCTGTGGTTTGAATATTCTTATTTCAGCTGTTGGCTGAGAGCCAGTTTTGGCAGTGAAGAATGTGCTAGGGGGTAATTTCTGTTAAGCATTATAAAGTTATTGAGGATTTATCTGACAGGTATCTCTGAATGTGTGTCAGGCAAGCAGTTTGGAGCCAGAGATGCTCATGGTGTTTTGTGAAAAATCGGGGCATGTTTCTCCATCAAAACATTTGTAGGGGGTCACAGGTGAAATTTTGTTGAGAGCAAAGCAGTACAGAGATACAGGCAGGAAAAGACTGATGTCTAGCTCTTGAGATGTTCAAATATAAAACTTAGAGGACTTGGAAGAAGCAGAAAAGGATGCGGAGCAAGAAGAAAAATCATGGATAAGATAGGATGTTGATCAAAAACTGATTCTAGAAAAACTTGGAAATTTTTTTCTCCCTTCTGTTCAAAATCTACTATCACAAAGTGATTTTGTTGCTGATAAGGTGGTATTTAAGGTTGAACTGGTATTTAAAGGTGAACTGCAAAGTTTAAAATTATTGGAACAACAGGACCACTACCAACTGATGTGCTCTCAATGTAGCTTTGCAGTCTTTTGAAAATAAATGTTTGATCCTAAACAGAAGTTACGAGCTTCTGAGAAGTTACACAGTGGATGCTGGGTAAGACTGTGGGGCCTGTGTTATAGTCAGATTAATTAATGAGTTCGCTTTAAAGAATTTGGTATTCCTTGGTTTTATGTGTATACATCTCAACATGACTAGAAACACTGTTATTTGAGCATTGTTGTCAATTGTAGAAATGCGACATACTTTCTTATGACAGACCTTCTTACTGAAGAGACAGAAAAAGCTCTATCTTGAGCCACAGCCTCATATACCGTCTTGTTTCCAGGTCCTTCAGTGAGCTTGGCATGAGGGAGGACAGGTCGGGGGAGAAGGAGAAAGAGATGTGAAAGACCGATAATTTTATTTAAGGAAAAAAGAAAGCAATATTTATGCTTCCCTAAAAGAGAAGGAAGAAATTTTTCATTTGAGGGTTGAGTTAACATACTGTATGTACACTGTAGGCGTTGGTGTCTTTAACTCTTGATGTCTGTACAAGGCATACTTCTGTCCTGCCATCTCTTTGTTCATTCACTGGGTGTACAGCATGGGCTGTACTTGACTCTCAAACCCCAGATCAGAGGAGTTTGGGATTCCCCTAACTGTACAGTTTTTCTTCAGATTTTCTATCCAGAGAATTTGCATAATGTTCTCTATAGGGATTCTAAACATAGGTACTTTCATAAATCACTTTACCCTAGGCTATATGCAAGAGATTGACAACACTGTGGATAAGTATAGCCCTGATTTTGCAACTTCTGTTGATTTTTCTAATCCTGTAGGAAAATAAGAGTCCTTGCCCAGCAGAGAAGGACCTGGGGGTGTTGGTGGACAGCCGGCTGAATATGAGCCAGCACTGTGCCCAGGTGGCCAAGAAGGCCAACGGCATCCTGGCCTGTATCAGGAATAGTGTGGTGAGCAGGACTCGGGCAGGGATCATCCCCCTGTACTCGGCACTGGTGAGACCCCACCTCGAGTACTGTGTTCAGTTCTGGGCCCCTCACTACAAGAAGGACATTGAGTTGCTGGAGCGTGTCCAGAGAAGGGCAATGAAGCTGGTGAGGGGTCTGGGGGACAAGTCTTGTGAGGAACGACTGAGGGAACTGTGGCTGTTTAACCTGGAGAAGAGGAGGCTGAGGGGAGACCTTTTCACTCTCTACAAGTACCTGAAAGGAGGTTGTAGAGAGATGGGGACTGACCTCTTCTCCCTAGTGACAAGTGATAGGATGAGAGGAAATGGGTTCAAGTTATGCCAGGCGAGGTTTAAGTTGGATATTAGGAAAAGTTTTTTCACTGAAAGGGTTATCCAGCATTGGAATAGGCTGCCCATGGAGGTGGTGGATTCTCCATCCCTGGAGATGTTTAAAAAAAGGGTAGACGTGGTACTTGGGGATATGGTTTAGAAGCGGTTTTGTCAGGTTAGGTTAATGGTTGGACTTGATGATCTTGAAGGTCCCTTCCAACCTTAATGATTCTAAGATGCAGAAACATCTGTTGCTGCTTAATGTGGTGTCTGCTTCAGATGCTGCTGGCTTTGCAGCTGGGACAATCCCTAAGGCAGCAAAATTTGCTAGTATTTCAACTCTGCTTTGATCCAGTGGGCTTCGAGGTAATCCCTAAAGGTGGCTCTGGATCCAGCACTTGATGTTTTGAGGGTCTCAGCCAGGTTGTTGTATGGTGGTTTGTGGCTCTAGTTCTCACATTTCCTAGAGAGCATCTCTGTTAAACACATTGTATTGTTGCTTAGCCCCAAAATGGATGAAGTTCTTTCTGTCAAGCATTGTAGGTGAAAGTACAGTTGAGCATGTCCTCTTCTGCTCTTAAAAAGAAGCTCCAGTACGTACTAATGCGTAGCACCATTCAGAAACAAGAGGTTTGTGCTCATATCCATTCTCTGTTTTAAATTCTGGAGCAATACCAGTTAATACCAGAAATTTTGCAATAATGAACAAATTTCTAACTCTTTCTTAGTGCTCCTTCTATCACAACAATGCATCTAGGAGACTCTATGACAAACATTTTTACCAATCTTGCTTTTTTCTCCCTGTTTGGGACCCGGTTGGGTTCATGGCTGGACATCACCTCAGGCTCTTGGATCTCATAGTCAGAAGCAGCACAAGTCTCTCTGCTGCTGCCAAAATTTCTGGGCTATTTCTATTCCCAGAAATCTCTCCCAGAAGAATCTCTTCTGGAAAGAGTTTTAATGCTTCAATGCAGAGAGCTCACAGAATATTCTATCAGAAGCAGGTTTTGTATGTGACTGCAAAAAGAATTGTGAGTCTTCTATGCATATGGAAAACTCTTAAATAACAGTAGGTTCAGACCTTTTAAAGAACCTTTGCAACTGAAAAATGAAACAGAAATTATAAAGATATCATGAATAAATCCCTCCGATCTATATTGTGCAACTCTTCCTTTGTACAATGTCAGTCAGTCATTACTTGCTGAGGGAATAGTTACCCAGAACTTGCTCTTTTCAGTTTCTTTAGGTTCTCTAACTCAGTTTTCCTTTACTGTAAAAATCTTTTAATAGGATTTTTAAAAAAAACATCCAGTTAGAAACAAATAGGTTTTCCTAACAGTTACAGTTGTTACAGTGCTGCTATTTTTGTTTTGTATTTGACAGGAGTGAATGACAATTACCGAACTCTGAGATAAAAGCTGAAAGTGTGATGGTTCATGGTTCATACTCAAGCAGTAGATGCTTACTATCATTAGTTGTGGTCTGATTCTTTCTTATTGTTTTAAGAAATAGCTGGGGACAAGTCAAATTTGTTATTTGCCAGAAAACTTGGTGTAAGTTCATTAGTATCTTATGTTGTGCCTGGTAAATATAACTACATGCTGGAATAGTGATTCATCTAAGTGACAAAACTTATGTTAAAAAGTTGTTATTGTCATCAAATAGAATCACAGAATCATTTAGGTTGGAAAAGACCAGTAAGATCATCGAGCCAAACCATAAACCTAACACTGCCAAGTCCACCGCTAAACCATTTCTGTAAGAGCCGTGTCTACTCGTCTTTTAAACACCTCCAGGGATGGCGACTCCACCGCATCCCTGGGCAGCCTGTTCCAATGCTTGATAACCCTTTCAGTGAAGAAATTTTTCCTAAGATCTATCCTAAACCTACCCTGGTGAAACGTGAGGCCATTTCCTCTTATCCTATTGATTGTTACCTGGGAGAAGAGACCAACCTCGCTACAACCTCCTTTCATGTAGCTGTAGAGAGCGATAAGGCCTCGCCTGAGCCTTCTCTTCCCCAGGCTGAACAACCCCAGTTCCCTCAGCTGCTCCTCATCACCCTTGTGCTCTAGTCCCCTCACCAGCTTTGTTTCTCTTCTTTGGACTCGCTCCAGCACCTCGATGTCTTTCTTGTAGTGAGGGGCCCAAAACTGAGCACAGTGTTTGAGGTGGGGCCTCACCAGTGCTGAGTACAGGGCGACGATCACTTCCTGAGTCCTGCTGGTCACACTGTTCCTGATACAGGATGCTGTTGGCCTTCTTGGCCACCTGGGCATGCTGCCGGCTCATATCCAGGCAAATAATTGATGTTAGTCATTAATTGATGTTAGTATTCTTAAATGAAAAGGGAATGTATTCAGCTAAACACAAGTACCTATGATTTAGAATGTGTTCATTTGATCATTCTTTTAGAAGTATATCTCTTGTTTGCAAAATTTCCTCAGATCTAGTGTTGGAGATAGAGTTAGCAAATGAACTCTGGGAACATTTCAGTTTCCTTTTCAAGTAATTTGTCAAGGCAGAATGACAGATAACTTATTTTAGCAATTCTCTTATCTGTTTCTTACTTATAAATAGGAATTGATTCTTAAAATTGTAAAAGCCTTTTGAAATTATTTATTCAGTAAATACAGCAAATGACAAGTGATGATGATTAACTGTCTGCTTTTCTAAGTCTCTGGGGTTTTTATAGCATTGTATGTTGTTTGTCTATCAACTAGTTTTTCTTTCATGAACTTAATGGAGTGTTACATTTGTAGGATGTTTTTTAAAAGTCAGGTACAACTCTCTCATTGCCCAGCTGTCAAGTTTGTTAAAACAGAAGGAGTGACCTTAAAAAGTTAACTTGTTAAAGCAACCTTAAAAGCCCACTTACATATTATCTTCAAGTTTAAGAACTATGAAAACAAAATAATTTTTCAGGCCTTGTAATAGGTTACCCTGTGAAAATAAGTCTTTATTTCAGAGAGTAATAGCAGATAGTAGGAAGAAATTAGGACTTAAATATTTGCTATTTCCAATTGGATCGTTGTTTAAAAAAAAATATCGGGATGTTTTCTTTCTGGACTTGACCATTCAAAATTCTACTAAGTTAGAGCTATTTTCTCTTACAGTTATTACCATTGCTAATTGCTGATAAGGAGCAAAATCTGACCTTATTTCCTTATAAGGAACAAAAGATAATAGAAGTGACTATTCAAAATGAAGAGAATTAAGGCTTATGCTGTTTCTTGAATTTTATGTTACTTTAAGCACTGGTCACTTTATGTTGGCAGTTGAGGTATTTATACTGTCTTTAACCTCGTGGAAAATTTAGTTTTCTGATACTGCTTTTTCATAATGATAATGCTTAGAATTATGTTCTTTGACAATAATCTCCTTGAAATCTGCTTGTCATGTCTTCAGCAGCCACAATCTGTCTGGTAATTTCTGTGAGTCTTGGAAATTATTATTAATTTCATACTGTGACAAGAAATTACACCAGGTTGCCAGCTGTGATGACATGGGTTCAATGCAAACACAACTGGAGTTGCACAGATGAAAGACTACATGAATATTTCTGAGTTATGTGTAAATAGTGTTTCATGTTGTAGTATTACAGATTCAACAAAAAATAAGAGTTTAATTTTTTCGAAATGTACTTGATAAGAAGATTTTCAGCCACAAAAATAAAAAATACATAGTGCTCTATTTTCTAATTGCTTGGCTTTTAGACGTTAGTATGGTCTATCCACTTAGGGGAAATAAGTACTTTTTGTAACTGAACAGTTGACGTTTGCCCTAGAACTTACAAAACGGTAATTATGTAGACTTGTCCTTAAAGGGATAACTGGGAATGAAATAAGTATTATTTGAAACCAGTGCGTTGTGCAGCATAGCACTGTGTAGGGATTTCAGTGACAAGTTCTGGAATTTGCACAGCTCCTGATTTCTGTTTCCACTTAATCCTTTGGTTATGCTTAAGTATTTTCTACAAGCGATAACTGCACCTTGGTGTTTACTTTCTAACATCAAATGTAAAAATCAGCTAGCTTATGAAATGCCAACTGATTTTTTGGCACATCACCAAAATAATAATAATCAGAAGTTTTTTCTTTTAAGAGATTAAGGAAGGATATGCATTTCATCAGTGTATTCAAATACATAATTAATTCCAGTTGGAGCATGTTGTAATTTTTGTCTGCAGAAGCGGAAAGGCAGTAGCTCCAGTGAAATTGAAGATGCTTTCAGGTATAACTTGAGCACTGTCCCAAGCACTTCTCCCAGCTTCTCTAATTCACTTTGTTTTGTGCAAGNTGTTTCTTACCTTATTTACATGTTATACTCAGCTAGTTACATTTTTCATAAAAATTAACATGTTCCAGGGAGTCCAGGAAAATAAACTGTAAATTCTTGATTTGTAGCCATTGCCACCCAACAAATCTGCACTTTCTTGTTCATAGTACTTCAGACGGTCATTTTGGATGGGTTCAGAGACACTGCCTTATATGCTAAGAAATTAGCAGTGAGAAAACAGTTTGATTTATAGGTAGGCTGGTTTTGGTGTTCTGATCGTCTAAGTAAAATGTCAGTGACATGTAACATTTGGCTTTAGTTTGGTTTCAGACAAGACTTTTGTGTGTGTATACCTTGATTACAATGCCAATACCTTGGTCCGTACAAGTATTAAAAACAGAGTCCTGTTCCGTCAGTTGGTCTTTGCCTGCAGAAACTTGAGCTTGTCAGTCACCTGAAAATGACATTAACTGAAGACTCTGGAAGTAGAACGCGAACCCAATTTGATATAAATTGTGATTGATCATTTGCACTTAAGGACTTGGCGAGTAGACTGACTGCAAAACTTTGGGCAGAACTCTTTCTCCTATAGTGAATAATGATGTGTGTCAGAAGCATGGCTTGCTGAGACTGGCTTCCATAAAGCAAACCTCAAAATGCTGTTTTCTGTCCCAGTTATGAATTGTTCGCTCACTGGCCGGAGTGCTTCCTGCAACAAACTTTAGACCTGCAAGTTTTTCTACCTCACCTTCAGTTCTGAACCTTTTTTAAGTCCCATCTCTCAGCTGTAGAATATGCCCACATTAGCACTCAGGAATGCATTCAGAAGCAAATCTCTTCATGATCCCTGTTTACTTGAGAACACAATGCATGAGCTTTAGCAGCCAGTGCACATTGCATCCACAGGACCAGACTAGAGCTAGTCCAAAGTAAACTCTCCTGAAAATGGGAATTATGATGGATGAGGGATTCTTAGTATCACCGGGTTTGCTCTACAGTTCTGTTCCTCTTACGCCACAGAGTTCACAAATGTGACTGTACAGCCATAGTCTCTTCCAGGATGTTTATGTACTTAGGTAGGTAAGCTCAGATTCATGTCTTAGTACTTCCACAGGTCTTGATTAGTGGAATTCTGATGTGCTTGTATATTACCTTATCTCTCCCCTTTAAAAATGTGCATTTTCCTAATCTCTGAAATGAGGAAAAGATGTTTGGTTTGGTTTTCATTTATGCCCATGTTAACAACAGATCAGCAGTGAATAAGCATGGTTGACGTGTTTTCTTCTTTGAGATATCCATTACGGACAGGATGTCAGCTTAGCTTACTTGGTGCCATTTGGCTTCGTGGAGGGAAAAGGCTTTTCATCTCTTGACTCGAGGGGGTGCCTGTTTATAACTCATGCTGGGGATGAGATGAGAATTGAAATAGCATCCCTGTTGGTAGCATGGCATGGAGACTTACCTATCTCAGTTATGCTAAGAGGAAGAACTTCCCAGCCCTCAGTAGCTCTGTTCCAACAATGTTGGAAGAATCTGGTAGGTTCTATAGCATCTGGAGCCAAGTTCTTTAAAGTAAAATCTTCAAAGCAGAGTTTGAGCTGACATGAAAACTCTTTAGCTGATGTAAATCTAGCTCCCTAATCAGTCTTCTTGTGGGTCTGCAACTTAAAGTCTGAGCTTCCTGCATCTGTACTGTGGCATCTTAATCTGAGACCTCAGTTGACTGGAGATTTCAATGCTTGAATTTTTGGGGCACGATTCTAGCTGTATGTGTGATGTGTTATCTTCACAAAGCAGTGTGGAAGACCAACTGCAGGAGCTGGCTGCCTTCCAGGGCATAATTTTTGAAGCCCTTATTTCCAGACCGTGTTTTTGGGAAAGCTTCCAGATGCCTATTTCCAAACAAGTACTCAAATGGACAGAATTGTAGAAAATGTTGGGAATAGTGTACCTTAACAAAACTGAGACGTTTTCTTCAAGTCAAAGCAACCAGATATGACCCTGAGCTACCTGATCTAACATCACAGTCGGCCCTGCTTTGAGCAAGTGGGTAGGATCAGGTGATCTCCAAAGGTCCCTTCCAACATAAATGACTCTATTCTAGGATGCTGTGATTAGTATATTCCTAAGGAAAATGTCATTTTACTTAATGGAATCAGATTGTTGTACTTTTTTTTTTTTTTAAAGTTTATTGTAAGTGATTTTGATTTGATCGTGCTCAAGAACTCTGTGGTACCCACAGAGAATATTGTTCATTGCCAATAATTGAAGCCTGAATTCATTAAAGGGCAGTGATACAGAATTTTGTCACCCTTTTTGTCATATGAGTCTTAGAGAATATTGGCAGCCCATTGTACCAGTGGCTCCATCTCCTAGTCCCTACTTGGATGTTGCCTATAGCTACAGGGCAGACAACATCTGATTCTGGTGCCTGAACATACATAAAAATGTATTCCTTTGTGATTGCACTTAGTTATGAGTTACCAGGTCTCTGTACCTGCTGTTCCAGATGGATTTTTCCACTTGACATATTATTTGGAAAAAATGTTCATGAATGTATAGATATCATTAATTCAGTAATGGCTAATTCACTGATGGACATGATGGTTAAATGATAGAAATTGTGCTCTCTATAGATGTTTAAATTCACTTTGACTGAGACTGAAGATCCATTAGCTGATAAGGATTATTATAGAAATTTGGAAAGCCCATTAAAGGTTCGTTACTACAGGAAAGAACATTCTGTTATATGGGACAAAGCTTGTTATTTCAGCAGTGATCTTTCCCTTGGATTGTTCTTTTCCAGGCTATCTCAAATCCCGTTGAAAAATTTAGTCAGTACTTTCTAGTTAATGACAACCTCAGTGTTTTTTATATTACTCTTTAAAAATGTGTGATCCGTTCAGTAGATGATGTGATGAGTTCAAATGTATTTTGTTCTCATAGAATTAGGTTTTAATCTTCCAGTATTTTTGCCTAACTACTAATTAGATTTTGGGGCTGGCTTCTTAATTCAGCAGCTGAAAATTTTACTGCACAAGAAAAAGTGGTTCATTAAATACTTAGAATAATTTTAAGTTTGGGAATTTTTTTTATTACTTGGAGTATGCATGACAGATCTTGTATTATGTGTGGTATGGGAAAATAAAGATGTGGATCATAGGAATGAACTGAGCTGTGTTCTTGTTCACAATTTATTCCTGAATTTTTAATTTAATTGAAGCGGAATATGTTTATAGTCTAGAAAGTGAGTGAAAGAATAACATGTAAAGATGACTGGTGGGCCAGTTCTTACTGCTCCGTAAATGAAAGAATGGGATAAGTTGCTTCTTTGTTCACAGGTACACTTACGTAGCACTGCACACTCTGATATTAGAGATCATTCTATGCCTGAGTAGTCCCATAGCCTGTCGGGAGAGCAGAAGGCATGCTGTTGAACACCATGCAGTTCCTTCTCTTTGACAAATGGGTTATCTCCTGTTGTAGAAATCCAAGGGGTTGATAGGTTCTGTACATTTATATACACTGTTTTGACTCCTCTCTTTCCCATCCATGTAGTCATATGTGATCTACACGTATCACATGAACCATGTCTGAATAAACATCTTCAAGACGTAAGGCTTGGGACTTTTTTCTTCCAAACAGGCACGAAGAGCCATCCAAAGAAAAATCACCCAAGAATAGTTAAACAACGAAACTAATACTTATGAAATACCCTTTGTGCCTTCGTTGCTCCTACTGAAGGGTTCCCTCAAACACTTTTTCGTGAGGAAAGATTCCTTATATTTAGCATGCCTAAAATGAAGGGAAGCCCAAGACGTTATTTTTATGAACCAGCATATAAAGCATAAAAATGAGTCACCATGACCAAAAGGGTATGCCTAATTTATTAGACTGTGATGTCCTAAGCCTGTTTTGGGGAAGAAGGGGGGGGGTGGGGGGTGTTGTTTGTATTACATCGCATGTGAGGATGAAGAGAGTTGATTTAAATGTTGATTGATGTAGACTGATGTTCCTCTAAATATTACCCAGGTTCTATCTTCCTTCTTCAGGTTGATTAAAAAGATCTAGGCAGTCCACTTCTTTGTACCTTTTACATGAATGCTAATGGATGTTTCTCTAGGGAAAGTGCATATCAAAAAAACTTAATATAAGATAGATAGACTCCCAAGGAATTTGCAAAACTATTACAGATTAGCCTGCAGAGAATTCCTGTCCTTGATTTATTCCAAACGCATTCTTTTCAATTCAGTACAGAGTTCTGGAACTGGCATCTGCATCTTTGTGTAAGGCTTGCTGCCATCATTTTTCATCAGATGTCAAATGAAAGACTCCAGTGATTTAGTTGATCTTTTGAGTTGGTGGTGTTTTTCAGTGGGCACTGGCCAAAAAAAAACAACCCAAAACCAAACGGACTTCCTATTTGAGGAAGTCAGGAACCAGGATGTAGTTTGGTTGCATTTTCTGTATGTTTTATAGATGTATAGAATTATTTTCTTCATTTTTCTGTGAAATCTGAGAAGATACATTTACTTTTTTATGTGCAGCATTGTTTCTGTAACTGACTTGCTTTGGAGATGTAGTCTTCTTCATGTAGAGTGTACAAAATACTGAAAATGAGGAAACAACCTCTGAAAAAAAAGGAAGGATTTTTCACTATGGGCTCCAATGACAGCTTTAGGAACAAGTATGTTAATACTTGGTATATGTTCAGTCTGAACAAAACAGGGAAGCTAGAATCCAGAACTTTGTCCTGGGAGTGCAGCTTCTGAAAAGCAGATAGCAAACAATTTCTTTTCCTACACAATCAGATATCTTTTTTTTTAATGAAAGAAAAGTTTTATTTGTGGAGATTAACACATAAAATGTTTGCTGCATATTCCAAGAAGCACCTTTGAAGAATATAGAAGTATTTCTATAATTGTCAGAATGGACTATGTACATTTTATAAATTAGAAATTAACAGTTACAGGATCTGACCATTATTCTCTGAAAATTAAAAGCAGGGCTAATAGCACCAGCGCAAAACTCATTAGCACTGGGGCAAACAGAGTTGGATCAAATCTACCAAAGATAAGATTGGATGAGGGAAAGGCTGTTGATATTGTATACCTGGACTTTCAAAAAGCATTCGATACTGTCCCCCATACAATTCTTGTGGAAAAACTGGCTTCGCACGGCCTGAATGAGCATACGATCCGCTGGATCAAGCACTGGCTGACTGGAAGGTCCCAAAGAGTGGTGCTCAATGGATTTAAATCCAGCTGGCGGCCAGTCACAAGTGGTGTGCCTCAGGGCTCACTGTTGGGACCATTTCTGTTCAACGTCTTTATTGATGATCTTGATAAGGACATAGGGTGTATCATCAGCAAGTTTGCAGATGACACCAAGTTAAGCAGGAGTGTTGATTCCCAGGAGGACGGGGAAGCTCTACAGAGAGACTTAGATAGATTGGATCACTGGGCCAACATCAATGGTATGAGTTTCAACAAGGGCAAGTGCCAGGTTCTGCCCTTGGGCCACAATAACCCCATGCAGCGCTACAGGCTTGGGGAGGTGTGGCTGGAAAGCTGCCTGGCAGAAAGAGACCTGGGGGTTCTAATTGACAAGCGGCTGAATATGAGCCGGCAGTGTGCCCAGGTGGCCAAGAAAGCCAACGGCATCCTGGCTTGTATTAGAAATAGCGTGGCCAGCAGAAGTAGGGAGGTGATTGTGCCCCTGTACTCAGCACTGGTGAGGCCACACCTCGAGTATTGTGTCCAGTTTTGGGCACCGCAATACAAGAGAGATATCGAGGTGCTGGAGCGAGTGCAGAGGAGGGCAACGAAACTGGTGAAGGGCCTAGCAGACAGATCATATGAAGAGCGGTTGAAGGAGCTGGGACTGTTTAGGTTGAGGAAGAGAAGGCTGAGGGGAGACCTCATCACTCTCTACAACTATTTGAAAGGACACTGTAGAGAGGTTGGTGCTGGTCTCTTCTCACAGGTAATTAATGACAGAACAAGAGGGAATGGCTTCAGGCTCCAACAGGGTAGGTTTAGACTGAACATTAGGAAAGAATTTTTCACAGAAGGGTGGTTGGGCATTGGAATAGACTGCCCAGGGAGGTGGTTGAGTCACCATCCCTGGATGTGTTTAAGAGACGTTTAGATGTGGTGTTGGCGGATATGATGTAGGGGAGATGGTTGGACTCGATGATCCCAAGGGTCTCTTCCAACCTAGACAATTCTATGATTCTATGTGAGCACCTAACACCTGGGAGATTCCCAGAGCCGTTCAGGCTGGCTGCTTTTTGGTGTAGCTTGCCTTTACATACACCTAAACTGTTTGTTTGGGCATTTGCTGGTTTTGCCTAACAGTTGCCTTTGTATTTAACTGTAGATGGCTGTGATATTCAGAAGGGGCTGTTCTAAGGTAAAGGCAACCTGTTTTCCTAAAATGCTCCATTGTATTTGTCCTAAAGCAGATTGGCGGCACCGAAAATCTGCTGAAGCTTTTTAGAGGAAACATAACAATTAAATTTCTTAAGGACTGTAACTCCATCATTATTGGGGGTTCCTACCTTTGCATCATCTTGTTCTTCGAGTGCTTGTCTAAGAAGTAGGAAGTCTGGGTTTAATTATAAAGATTTAATTATATTTGGGGAGATGTGTTGGGTGGACCCCACACCTGTGCTTGAGCTGGCCAAACCTTACAGTGAGGCAGTGCCTAATAGAGGCACCTACACTAGGTGGGCTGTATCGTGTACTTGTTGGTGCTGGGCGTTCACCCTGGTGCAGCTGGGCCGTTGGCTGAAACATCAGAGAAGACAGACAAGGCACCATTCATCTTTAGGTTTCTTTAAGCAGTGCAGAGGTTTTACTCCCTTCTGTCACCCAGAAACCAACCTCTTTATTCCTAAGAAGGAGGATGAAGGTTTGAACCATACTCTGTTTAAATGGGAATTATCACAATTGGGTCGTGCCCCTATGTATTGAAATATGTACAGAGGAAAGGCTGGTACCCAACATCTTGTAATTCTGTAGCTCTACCTATTGTAATTGATTTTTCTGCCTTTTCGTGCAAGATCTTGTAATAAATTGGTGTGAAATTTAAGTTGTAAAATGTTTAATTATTATGTAGTAATTGTCAAGGGTTTCGTTATAATAGATACCTTTTTCTCTTTTCCTGTAGGTCTTCATTACTTCAAAAACATTGTGTTAGTAGGATCTCTGCAGGATCGTTACGTTCCTTATCACTCTGCTCGCATTGAGATGTGTAAAACAGCTTTAAAGGATAAACAATCAGGTAATAAATATCCTGAAAAATAAACAGACCACTCGGTTAAACCTCATAGGTCTCAGGTTCATCCCATTTACGCTTGGGTGCTTAACTGAGTCACCTCTGTTATGCGTTTTGACACTCTGGGCTTACTCTTAGTAATGGAGAGAGAAAATCCATGTGGGAGCTGAATTGCTTTCTGATCTGTCCTGTTCTATTACATGCAGAAGGAGGTGAGACTGAATAAATTTCTAGCTTACAGACTTTGCTGAAAGTTGGGTGGGATGAACACAGCTCCTGTTGTGTTACTCCATGAATATGGGGGACAAATAGCTTTGATTTTTGAGGACATCAAGTTGTAGCGTTGAGCACGTGGGCTGTATTGAGGCTGTATTACTAGCACTAAAATAAAAGGTAGTTTTCCCATTTTCAGTGATGGTTGGTTGTTGTATTCACTGTTGAGACATCCCAGCAAAATTGCATTCTAGCATTATATATTAACAAATAAATACCTTTTACATAGGGTAATAAATTAATACTGATGAGCACATTCTCACTATAAACGTACAAATACTAAAATGCATAGCTTAAAATTATTTTTCCAAGATTTCTGAGGAAATTAAACTTCCTGTATATTCTATTGTAACAGAACAACACCATAACACATATCATTACCTCTTTTATTTTGGAATGTATTCATAGAATCATACAATGATTTAGGTTGGAAGGGACCTTGAAGATCATCGAGTTCCACCCCTCCTCCTATGGGCAGGGACACTTCCCACTAGACCAGGTTGCTCAAAGCCCCATCCAACCTGGCCTTAAACACCTCCAGGGACGGAGCTTTCACAGCTTCTCTGGGCAACCTGTTCCAGTGCCTCACCACTCTCGAAGTGAAAAATTTTTTCCTAATATCTATTCTAAATCTACCCTTTTCTAGTTTGAAGCCATTCCCCCTCGTCCTACCACTACGTGCCCTTGTAAAAAGTCCCACCCCAGCTTTCCTGTAGGCCCCCTTCATTTTGAGTGCAAGGTCAAAGAACTGTATTTGTTTCTGGTGATTCACACAGTACAACTTTTCTTTCCTCTACAGGACCAATTTATGCTGAAATGATCCAGAACCTGCTTCTGCCAGTTCTTCAAAATAAGGAATGTAATTTGGTTCGTTATAATGTAATTAATGCATTACCCAATACAGCAGATTCTCTCATAGGGAGAGCTGCACACATTGCTGTTCTTGATTCAGAAATATTTTTAGAAAAATTCTTTCTTGTTGCTGCCCTAAAATATTTTCAGTAGAGAAAAGCATTGTAAGAGACTTGGTTATTACCTCATTAACAGATGAATCAAATAATGTGTGGTATTAAAGTATAGCTGCAGCTGTATTTTAAGAGATATTTATACTTTTTATATGGAAGATAATTTATATCATCCACACTTAGGGCTTTTTAACATCAACTTTACTTTCTAGGTAATGTGGCTGTGCAATATTTTTTTATTTTGTTCTTTTTACTTTTCTATTACTTTTTCTTAATTTTGGGTACCTAATTATTTGAAGATTAAAGTACAGTGTGTACTCTTGGTTGGTTTATTCTTGGCTCTTAGACAACAAAAGTCAATGTTACTCGGCTACATTTTAAAGGAGGCTTTAAATGCCAAAATAAATTGGATTTTAAAATTCAAATAAGGTCTTACACGTTCAGTTGTCGTATTTTAGCACTGCAGGAAGTTTAACTGGAAACCTAATGAGCTGCTAAAATACTGGATATTTGAAAATTACTGTATCTGTGGGTCAGGCAAAGACCGTTACCGTGTTGTCTGTTCAGCTATCACTACAGCTTAACAGTTTTCTACAAAATCATTATCATCATTGTTAAATATGTTATGCCTGTGGGAATATATTTTCTACTGATCTCAAAACCATTTAGTTTACATACTCAATTTTATTACTGGAACTTCAGTTTTCAGAAGCAAATGGCAACTAAGGGATTTTGAATGTTTAATGATAGCTGCCTTCAAATAATTGGGGTTTTGCAAACTGTATTAAGGTTGCTCCTTACTCTGTCGGTTCTTCAGATGAACATGGACAGTTTTACATGGACTTCCTTGTATGTACGTAAAATAAGTAAATGTTATAAATTTCTGCAATACTTTTATGAATTTAAGCAATTTTTAAATATTGTTAAAATGTTTTATTGACTACAAAGTATTGTAAATAGAAATCAATACATCTTCAAATGGGACAATATTGTAAACTGTTTAGTGATACAGATAAAATGTTTTTGATATACAGGAATGTTAAAGGTCTATTGACTTTCTACTGGTGCTGAATAGCATTAAGTTTGGTTTCTCCTTCCTTCCCTTTTCTCTGTTTCAAACAATAATTCACTAAAGGTGGGGGGAAGGAGTTACATGTGCATTCACTAATTGTAATGAACATTTTTTGAGAAATATAAATTTGTTGTATAATGCATGTTTATTTTTAGCATTGTGTTATTGCATCTGGTGTTAATAAAATGAACAAATGACTCTAGTGGAAGCAATTAAAGAAACTGAAATGTTCTGCTAATTACCAAAATTCTGGGGAGGCTTTTTTGTATATAATTAATAATTTTGTAATATTTGAAATGAATATAGCAATAATAGTTTATAATGAAGTGATTTTGCATTTGGTTTGTTAATACATTCCTATGTATTTTTTTTTTTTCTCTAGCTTACAAGTTTCAGATGACCACCTACAGTTTGACAATATACACACTTAAAAGAGTACTTTATTAGAGCTGTGTCAGGCAAATCCTTACAACACAAAATTATCTTATCATTCTAACAATGCCTACTTTTTTTTTCATTATGATGGTGCTAGTATGTTGTAAATATTTAAATTAAGTTCTGACATCTCCACTGTATTCCAGTAGTTGGCTTGCGTCTACATTTTTAACATCAGTGTAAGGAGCTAGATCTACAAAATTTCCATTGATTCACAATGATCAAGTTAAACTACTCTTAGTACATATGTATTTAGTCGTTTCTGTCACTGCTGAGAAACGTGTGTCTTGCTGCATCTCTCTGGAAATCCAAAAGTGTAAAGCACACTTTTTTGATTAGCAAAGCAGAAATATCCTTGCAGAAATAGCCCCTGGTTGTTTTTTTTTTTTTCTTCTCTTTGTAATAGTAGATCCCATCCATGTAAGGAGGCTTGAATTTGGTTTGTTCTTTGAGGAGAAGGTATGGTGCAGGAAATCCTGTGATATTTGCATGTAAGTTTATCAAAGAACAAATTAAGAGAATATTAACTTCTTTTTCTCTCCTCTAATTGGCATTGCCCAGTGCAGTCCGTATGTAACTCTCTCAGTAGTGTAGCTTTTGTGGTGGCTGTTTGCCATCTTGAAGTCTGAGAGGAACAGCCGCTACCTGCGTGCTGTAAGACGGTAGTAAGTGGCATGATGATCCCAGCCTGTCCTTGAAGCATATGCAGTTGCACTTACAGGCTGTATGGTACACTTGTGGTTGCTGCCTGACAACACGCAATCTTGGGTGTTTTGGACAACTGTGCCTGTGTTGCATGGCATACTCCCCCTACTACCACATATTTCGGCCTTCTATTTACTAGATAGAATTATGGATTCTTGCATACATAACTGAAAGCCATCTGATGCAGTAGCTGCTATAAAGTGCTCCATCTCACCCTTCTTCTGTTTGAATCGGGGCTTCATCTTCCTGTAGTGACAGTGACCTCTCTTTTACACAGGTATCCTACAGCTGCTTGAAAGAGAATTATGCTGCTTACAGAACGAGAGATAAAAATGAAGATCTTAACATGCCTTTAGATGCGGCTGGTGTCTTGTTCCCTGAAGGCAGTAGGCTGCTACTGTTATTTCATAAAGGTCTCATCGGTATTATTAGGAGGTTATTGCATAAAATGAGATAGTGTCTGAAACTTTGTTTGCAAGTTGGCAAAAAGAGCTCGTGTTCTACTGTGGAAATCACCAGGCTTTGCTGCAGAGCCAAGAAATTCCACGTTGATGGAAAACTTTCTCTGTAACCACAAAACGCCCTTCGTTCCAAGCCAGTCCTATTTGCTCAGCCCTGACCAGGTGCGTTGTTCAGATAACCAGGCTTCTTGATGTGGCCAGGAAGAGGGGGGCGTTAAGGCAGAATCGGCACGCTTACTTGCTGCCTGGGGCAGTGCTGGTTGTGGTACTTTCCAGGTAACCCCCGTGGCCAGCTTACCTTATGGCTCATCTCAGCTGACCTGCTGCAGCGTTCGTGCTCGCTCCAAGTCGTCTTCTATCCCCTGCTTTTTAGGACAGCAAAGCAAAGCAGCATACAGTATCGTTTGAGATAAATGATCGGGAAGCAGAGGGAGGAAAACAAAAAAAAGGAAAACATTGCATTTAATCACAAAGTGGAAAATTCCTGTGGCATGTGCTGCATTTGTATTTACCAATGTTCACATTCATTCCCTCCTCAGCCACAAGATCTAGAGATACATAATTCAGGAGTTAAAAGTGAATTTTGCATTTTAACAGCACTACAATAAATGAAGACTAGGAAAAAAAAAGTTTTGAAGACCTCAGTTTATTTTGGGGTGGAAGAACAGTTCCTAATTAGTCTTACATTGCTATTTCATCCTTACCATTTAAGATTGTGTGTGAGCATTATTTTTCATGGATTTGTGTTAAGCTGACAAGGAACCGAGCTTACTATTACTTGGTATCTGCAGACAGGTTGGTATGAGTATTTTTAAGGTAAGGATTTCATGGTAGTTTTTACTGTATCTTGGAATAGATCTGGGGGTTTTTTCTTGCTGCTTTTGGGCAGAATAGCATTTTTTTGTGCATGAGCCACCATTATTCCTCTTTATTCTCTCTGATCTAGAGACCCAGCATCTGGCTGTTAGAATAAAGAAAAGGGTTTCCCATTATTTTGCGTCTCTAATGTCCAATTAACCGTGTTATAAAAAGCTGATTTGAGAAAATGTCACACATAAGGCAGTCAGATTTAATCACTTTTAGTGTGTAGGCATTGCCAGATGTAGTGAAAAAAACTCGACAGAGCGTTGCTGCTTTTAATTTACCAAGGAGATTTACTTTCTTAAAACTCTTCAGATGTGAACACAAAAAACACAGACTCCAGTCTCCCAAGAACGGCTGAGTGAAAGTTACCTTCTGCGGCTGAGTATCTGCAGACAGTGTTTTGAGTGCTGTTTTATGGAAGAAGGTTCGCTGGGAGCGTTTGAGGGGTGACAAAAAGCAAATGTTGCCGTATTCAAAACGTTAACCGGAGCTAATTAACTGGAACTCCCGCCCGCCCCGTGAGCCCAGGTGTGACTTACCCCAGGGTTAGGTTTACACTGAAAGAGCAACGAGTGTTTAAAGCGCCTGGGCCTTTATTTAAATGATTTTTCTGGTAACTTTGAGGCTACACAGCTTTTATTTTGTAAGGACGAACACTGGCTCTGGTTTTTAAGCCCGGGTGAAGCTGCGCTGACTGGAACCGCGTTTCCCGCCTCTACCCCTGAG
>VZSZ01010126.1:109969-139787 GCA_013398815.1 Ibidorhyncha struthersii
GCGGGTTTCCCAGCTTCCTCTCCCCCCCTCCCTCCCCCAATATTAATAGTCTCCTCTGTATTGCAGGCCTAATGCTATCAGGCCTCCCTGCCTGTTCCAGAGGTTTTCTTTCCTTATGGTTGCTGCGAACTTTTAAACGGTAGTAAAATATTAAACCGTGGCTTAATATTTGTAGAACAGCTGGGGGAAACTTACTGTGGCCTTGGAAGGTATTGGTCTGTGTCCTCTATATGAGGGAATTCAGGTAGTTTGTTCATGGAGAAACCTAGGCTGGAGGACAAATAAAGCAGCCCACATAACTGTCTGTCCCACATGAACACACGCAGCTTAGCCTGTTCTGTAGGGCTGCAGGTCAGGCCACCACCTTCTCTATCAAAACTTGAGATTTGTGTGATGCTATTGATACAATATCCCTGAAACAGGTTGGTACAGTACATGTTAATAGAAGAGCTGGAAAAAAGATGTTGTTAGATGTTTGTGGGCCCGCCTAGGCTCTATTTGGCTGTTAGGTTCACGTCAAGATTTGGCTGATGCTTCTGCCTCCCAAGCTGCCCGATGAGTGCCCAGCTCATGCTGCGCGAATGGATTTGTTATGATAAATCACAGTCTGTGGGCCACTTAGAAGACTGGATATTGTGGATGTTGGCTGCGCAGCAGCTTTAAAGACTTGCGATTTTCAACTTCTTTTCAAATTCAGCTATATAATTAATAAATTGGATGGCTTTGTGACTGCCCATAAAGGATGAGGGAGTCAAAGATCAGTTTGTAGAATGTGGTTTACTGATAAGGTTGATTGTTCATCTCATCTTTTTCAGAGGTACTTTATGTTGAACTTCTGTCACTTCTGTGTCAAGAAGAATGTATTTCTGTCAACAATATCAAGTATTGCAAATAGGAAAATGGATTTTGCCTCTTCTCTGCAGACTGAGATAGTCAATTTCATATCAGTACCTTAATCTGACTTTTATTTGAACTTGGACTAGATATATCAGCTTTAACTTAATTCTCTAGCTAGGCTGTCTTTTAGCTTGCTGAAGAATGACAAGGTGCTTGGCAGGAGTAGAAAGATCCAATGTATGCAGAAGGGTAGATTCTTCGCTATTGATAGTCCATTATGTCATGCTTAAAGAAAAAAAATTCTTTGGGGCGTTGGCAGCAGTTGCCAGGCATAACACAGTTTATGTGACTTTAGGGTTTAATGTTAAGTTGTGGTATTTTAGGACGTATGAATATGCTGATTCTAGGAATACAGGTGGATTGTTGGTTGGTGTATGTATATTTGAGTCAAATGCACGCTGCTTGAGAAGGTTTCCTGGTGTGATCTCTTCAGCAAGGTAGAATAGTAGTTCTTTGCACCCAGTCTGGTACAGGGAGGTTTTCTGTTTGAATCTTCCTTCTTAAGAAAAATTAGAGCTGCTTTAGGCACATGTCCATAGCTAAAATATTTTTAGAGGGTAGTTCATGCTCAGTGTGGACATTTGGCTTTTTTGAGAGATCTTCATAAGTAATTTTTTACTTGTTTATGACTCTTGAATTATTTATGACTTATGGTATCTGTGCACCTCCATTTTTATACTACTTGAAAGAACTTTAGGTATGGATATTAATAGGCTTTCTCCTACATTTATGTTAAAAAAAGGTTAGTAGGGCTGTAAAGGAAAAAACTTTACGCTTTTAATTAAAACGTTTGCATGCAGCTCTATAATTGAACTTAAATATGCTTAAAGTTTGTCTTGCTTTTGACTACCAGCTGAATTATTTTATCATCATAAGGGAAGCCCAACTATTCTCTACCAACATTCTGGAAAACCTGTTACTAAGGGAACAACGTTTTATTTTTTAAAACTTTCCTTTGGGAAAGCAGAAGCTTTTTCTGACTCAAAAGCTGCTGGAAACGAGCCAAGACCTGGAAATCAGCAGGCTTCTTGGGGGAGGTTAGGACTTCTCCAGGAAAACAGAGTGTACTGGTCTGTGCTAGCATAATTACTATTTAGAGTCTAAAATACAAGAAGATACCAGTGAAAGTAAGTTCAAGCAGTTTAAAATACACTGTTTATGTGAGCTGAGTTATACAACTAACACCACTCTGCCTGCATATGTTTCTAGGGCCAAAAATAATTATCTGTGCTGATTTCTTAGGTGGTTGTGAGTTGAATGTTAAACTAGTATTTGGAATTTGTTTTCCTGTCCTTTGCTCCCTAGTTTCTGAAGTGAGGGTTTTTCAGAGGTGCTCTGAACAGTCGCGGGTATTAAACTCTCACATTTACACTACACGTGTCCATTTGTTTGACAGAGTCATCACTGCTTTGCAGCTCTCTAAGGAGTACCAGCTCTACAACAAGAGGAAGATCTGAACCTGCTAAGCAGCCGCTTAAGAAACCGAAGTTACCAGTAGGTCGATTCGATGAACCAGAGGAATCTAGTATAGAGAGGGAACCCCTGGAAAGTAAGTGATGTTTTACAAAATTGAAAGCCTTGTTTTAAAGGCAAGACCCTGAGCTTCAGTGCTGATGCCAGTTGAAGAAGAGGAGTAGGCATTCAGCACTCTTCAGAATCGCTTTCTAAACTTAATGGCTCTGAAAAAAAACAGAGAGGCAGGGCAGTGGGCACAAGTTGGCAGCGAATGGTGTGTGAGGGAAAAAGTCTTCACAACAAGGGTGGTCAAACATTGTAACAAGTCACCCAGAGAATCTGTGATCCCTCTCCTTTTGGAGACACTCAAATTTGCCTGGATGTCCTGACCTACTGCTTGCTTTGGGTAGGGTTGGGGCCAGATGTCTGCCAAAGGTGCCTTCCACCATTAACCATTGCATGATTCTGAGAAATGTAGCTGGTATTGGTCTACTATAGTACAGCTATAAATGGTGGTATTAAACTCATGAGAGCACCAGCTACTTTTTATTATCCAAAAAGCCTGTTCTGTTTCTTAGTCCGCAGAAGATTTGTGGTTCATGCCATATTTCACGGTCAGTCTTTCTCTTAGTCTTGCAGGTAGTGTTTTGAAAAGCAGCAGTGGGTGCTGAGTTTACTGAGCCACTCAGCGGGCTCAGAGGAGACCTAATGAACTGCTGGTTGTGTTGCGTTCCAGTGACCTTAGTTGGGGCCACATTTAGAGAACCTGACAAGACTGAGGCACAGATACATCGCTGCTGAAGTCACTAGAAACATACACCTTTTTATCGGACAGGAGAAAGACAGAATCTTTCTTCCTTCTTTTTAATTAGCCATCTTCCCTTAACTGACAGTGCTAGTCATGCTTTATCTTATTCACCATAGTGTGGTGTTCTGCTGCTGTTTAACAGTAGTGATACCCGGTGTTTCTCTCTTTTGAGGTCTCTAGGACAAGCTTTTTTAATATATCAATAGATTACTATGAATATCCAGATGACAAAATGACTGAAAAATTATAATATCATCTCTGAAATGGCTGCAAGCAATTTCAGGTTGTGACTCACTTGAGAACTGGCTCAGAGTTGGAGTTACTGTGTGAGCAGCTATTTAATTCTTGTCCTTTTATTCCCAAGGAAATAAATGCCATCACTATTTCTTTTAAAACAAATGCATAATTATCTTTTGCTTAGGCTTTCTAGGTTTAGAGCAAGACTGGAGGTTTCTTTTGGCTTTAAATTTAGTTGTACCTGTATATTTTTTACATGTAACACCAGCAATAATTTGTTAGAATCCTGACTGCCCATTGTGTTATTAGGAAAAAATGTGAGAGTTTAAGCTGGCTGTTTGAATTCCCACTGCTGTGTAGCGATCATAGAGAAATCTTTTGATCTTCTGCGTCCACTGTCAGCACATCAGTAGTGCTTGGATATTGGGATGATGACATCTACAAAATAATACTAGAAGCATTTGCACTCCTTGTACTGCCAGAGGTTCTCAGATCTGAATGAATTTTTAAACAGGCATCCCAATATGTCATTCTGTATCACCTGTAGCTACACAAGTCTACCTCCATTACTGTCCTTTTTCTGTGCTCTCCAGGATTTCTGTTGTCCTTTCTCATTTTCAACCCTCATTATTTGTGTTGCCCACCAGGGCTGAGTTAGGGATATGACCGAGGGAGCCCTGAGTTATGCGTATATATTGGGAGGCTGTGGAGAATCAGCATGGCAAGGGGATGTGGGGCATACAGTGCGCTTCAGGGAGCCCTGCAGTCTTGTGCAGCATGAGAAAACGCTCTGCCTAAGATGGTGCTGTACCAAAAAGTACTCTGTGGCTTGGCGATGCCTAGTGGGATGGCCACTGTGCAGCATGGGTGGCCTGAGTTACTACTATTAAGAGAGCACTCTGAGTAAGGGAGCACTGAGTAGCATAAGGATGTTGTCACTGAGGTCCAGAAAGCTCAGTGGTGTTCGAGTATGTGGCAGCTAATAGGGTGCTGGGAATAGAAGAAGTGGCACTGCTAACGTGGAAGCTTAGCACGTCGCTTACCAGAGAGATCTGAAAGTCCCATTCGTACCTCAATTATGAAGAGTCTCCCTCTCCTGAAAGGGCATTACAGTGACTTAGCGACCTTAGGTTAGGTTTTAGAAGGTTAAAAGTCTAATTTTAGTTATTTAGGACTTTATAGTACTTTCTGTGACTGTGGTATCTAGACTGGTGTTGATGAATATCAACATGCTATTTCTTGAAAAACATACCAGCATCCATGAAAATATGGTATTTAAAATACAAGAACAATAGAATCTTGACTAAAATTCAAGCTAAAATTAAAATCCGAGTGCTTAAAATTAGAGACCTAAAGAAACACAGAAAGTGATGACCTGGTGGTTTGGATGTGGCAAACATACGTACAGCATACCTGAACGATGCAAGTTCTCACTATGAATTCATGAGAAACTGGTGCTATGGTGCCTTTGGACATTGAGTTGCTTTTTTATTTGCATAACTGAATATGATCTTGTATATATTGCTGACTGTAGTCACAGAACTCTGAAATTACTGTTGTGTGACTCTGGGAAATGTTTAACTCAAGATTGCCTTTAAAAACAAAAGAGAATTTATTTTGTATTTGAAAATTAAACTAAGAGGCAAACATCATAGATGGTGACATCTTTGTATTTGTCAACATTGTAGGCATTTTAATGAACTTTCCCTGTCATTTTAGAATTCCCCGATGGAATCAATCCTGCTACAAAAGAGAGGGGTGGACCTAAAGGCCCTGAACCTACACGTTTCGGAGATTGGGAGAGAAAAGGACGTTGTATAGATTTTTAATGTATAAATGTGTCTGTATTGCTAATAAAATATTTCTAGTTGTTGAAAAATATAATGTACAGAAAAATCTCACCTGGATTTGTTGTGAAGCTTCTTGTTTCTGTCATGCTTGTGATGAATTTTCTGAGAGATGCTATGTAAATAAACATGATGCTGCAACTCAAATTTTGGAGCTGTTATTTGCTCAAAGTGATCTTTAATGCTATTTACACTATGCAAGTATAGTGATGTGAAATTGGTAGTCAGGATCTTACTGAGATGTGTAAGGGCTTGGATTTCTTTAGGTACTTAAACACTTATGTAGTGTCTTCAAAGTGCTGAAAGAGCTTTGCAGTTCGTGAACCTAGATGCCATTCATCAAAGGTACAGCCACCTCCGAGGAGATGTGGAGGCACTTAGCTGATGTTCGCATTTAGCACAGGGGTTCATTGGTAAAAGTCCCCTTAATCAAGAGCCATCCCCTCTGTCTCCATTAGAGTGGGTTGGAGTTTCTTTCCTTTTTGTGCAGAGGGGACGGAAACTATTTTTTTTTCTCTCATCTCAGGCTAATGGCTGTAAATGGCATGATGGAAATGGGGCCTTAATTCCGAGAGGGTCAGCACATGATTGCAAGCAGTGCTCCCCGTATGCCGCTTTGGAATGCTGTTCTTTATAGCCTAGTTCATTACATGCTATTCTTTTCCTTGATAAATGGAGATGCCTGTTTGAAGACTGGCTGAATGCTGCTTGGGGAAAATAACATCACTTCCTGATACCTTGTGGTCAAAGGGGACTAATTACATTAGATGCTCTAATATTGCAGGTCTTAAAAACTTAAGCTACCTGGCATTAAACTTAACTATCAGTCAGAGTGAGCTCAGTTCTTCATTCAAGAATTCGCCTAGTTGTAAATGCTGTAGTAGCGTGCAAATCCGCTACTCGTGTGGGTACTTACTAATAAGAACAAGCTGTCATTATTAAAATGTGTGAACGTATGCTCTGTTTATTTCTGTGCAAGTTCTTTGTGACAGCCTAAACAAATAGATCTTCTCTAGTCTTCAACTGTAAATGTTTTCTTCATCCCTTTGTATTTCCTTCCTGGTGTTTTGCTGATTTTTTCAACCTCTTCTTTTTCACTCTATGCGCTCCAGCTTCTGTTTTCACAATTCCTGTTAGCTGCTTTTCCCACAGCACCATAGTGGGCATTAGAATGGAATAAATGTCTCCTGGAGAGCCCAGGACAGTCATTCCATTTTATGGCCTACATTATTTTCCTGTATGGATATTTTTGCCTTTTGCTATGCCAAAGCAAGTCGTACCTGAATGAAAATCAGCTTTACTTTGTGATTTCTGATGTTTTGCATTACTCTGGCTCTGTGTAAGAACGCATGGCTTTGCCCAGCTTTGCCTTTGGCGTGATTTTATTAGCATTAATGTGCGTTAGACCTGTCACAAATCTGTACAACGTCCCTAAAACTCACCCAACTTGTAGCCAGTGGGGAAGCTCCTCCTTGAAACCTGCCAGTTTGTGTTCCCAGTGTGTGTTGTATGGCCACAGTACCGTGCTAGCTGTGAGTTAAGATGTTGGACTCGCTGCGACGATGCCCTACAAAACCTCTAGGTCGGTTCAGTTAGGTTTATCAACCAGATACCTCACTGAAGAGCAAAATGGGGTTTACTAAAGCCTGTGTTTCATAGAAGATGTTAACTAGTGGTAATTACATTTTTGAACCTTTAATCTTCTATAAATTTAAATGCTGTAGCATGGTTTGGATATTGGAAAATTGGTCTGTATTTATACCTGATTCATTCTAGTTGCCCTCTGTAGTGCAGCAGTTATGTCTTCCCAAAATATGTTGAAATTTTCAGTTACCTAAAGATATGCTGGGTCAGCTATCTTTAATATCTGCTGTTTATTAAAATACTTATTTCTAGTAATGCTTTGCCTTTTCAGTTGCTAGTGGGTTGGAAAGTACTTCATCACACAATACCTTTGCACATAGGAAGCACAAATTTTAATTCGAAACTTCTGCCTTTTCTGCATCGTTATTAATAGGCTTAGCATCTTAATTAGCAAAGAGGCAGTAACACTACCGCAGTTGTTTAATTTTTGAATTCTAAACCTTATTCTCCTTATCCATGGATTGTTTTATGAGTTCATTATCTTCTCTTACCAGGTTTTACCCTTCCCAGCACACACTCCATGAACGTCTACCTAGTTCCGCTTCCTGGCATTCCTGATTTTCATTTCTAATTGCCGCCTTCAGCGCAGACTGCAGCTGCAGTCCTCCCTGGCTGTGGAATTGCGCCTTTTGGATTTGACATGTAAAGAACTGGTCTCACTTTTCCGTGATTTTCTTTATGTTTCAGTTATCTTCAGTCTTGCCCTGCTCTGTGACTAAGGGCTGACCCGAGTGCTCTCCAGGCCCCTGTGTGTCTGCTTTCTCGTAGGTGATGAGTGCTGCTGTGGGAGCCACAGGCGGTCCGTCGCTCCTGCCGGAGCTCAGGTGGGTGCTAGGCGCTCCCTGCCCGCATCCATGTAGCACCTGCATTTGGAAGCTGCTTCTGAGAGCGCTGTCTGTGCCAAGACAGAGGGCCTCGCAAAGGCAGGGATTTCGCTTTCTTTCAAAAAATAAGGCCGTTGCTAACCAGTGTTGTAAATAGCAGTCAAGGAGTTGGCACTCAGGAAACAGAGGATACCACTTCAGCATTGAGGAGCTTCAGGCCCTTTTTACCACCTTCCAGGGCAGCGTCAGTAACCACCGAGTATTTGCTTAATTTGTATAGGGAATGTGTGGATAAGAGATAGGAAACGGAATGTTTGGGCAAAACAATATGTAACAGCCAAAGAGTGAATGCCAGGCGGCCTTTTGGTGTGCTCTGGCAATGTGGCATTTACCAAAAAGAGGAGCCCTTGGCTCCGGTAATAATAAAGTCCAAAATAGCATCCTGTGATGCTGCAAAATTGTTTGTGGTTATCTGTCAAAACCAATGATGGTTTGTATGCAACAACTGGTAGGACGATATGGGAGGGCATAAATGGTCATTTCTGTTTTGTTTTCTTGCAGTGTCTGCAGTTAGGAAAGCTGCACTTCAGCACTTTTCAGTGCTGTCTTCCTGCTCTTCCCAGATGATTAATATTAGCGATTGACTGGGATACAGCGTTAGGGTAAAGCGATGGCTTGTGGCATTAGCCATTAGATTAGCCACAGGTATGTTTTTATTATAAATACTGACCAAATCTATTTTTGTAGCTCTTTTTGTCAGTATAACAGTATAAAACAGCAGGGGTTGTATCCATTTTCTGTTAAATTTCTGGAAGACAATGGAAAATTGTTCTGCCTGTGTAAGCAAATTCTTGTAGTACTGGAGGATGCTTGCTGCTCACTTTCGTTTTTTTTACTAAAACGCTGTATGTTGTGTTTCTGCAGTGGGTTTTCTCTTAAAG
Source organism: Ibidorhyncha struthersii (assembly GCA_013398815.1). Taxonomy (NCBI): domain Eukaryota; kingdom Metazoa; phylum Chordata; class Aves; order Charadriiformes; family Charadriidae; genus Ibidorhyncha; species Ibidorhyncha struthersii. The sequence goes on from VZSZ01010126.1 coordinate 118,623, forward strand.
TTAAACTTGTTTCTGCTAAGTTCGGATAGATACATTTGGTATGTTATTAAACTTATGAAGCTTTCTTGTTTGAAGGAATTGCTCTGTAAATACTTTATTACGAAATACATAAAGTTGCACTCTACAGTTAAAGAAAATGATTGCTATGTATTGCCTTGTTTGGAAAGTACATATTTCAGTGCTGATTTTATTAAGGTAAAATGCAAGGTTTATTATATAGTCGAACCAGAGTAAAATTGCCCTTTATGGTAGCAGATGATTGTAAAGGACCATAGAACATTGTTACAAAACTTTACCCCTCCTTTGGCTGACTGCAGTAAATGATCACAAATTCCAGCGATCAGCAGTTACAGATATGTTATATGTCTTTTTATGACACTTGTTTTGGTCTCGTTACTTAAAAAGGACCACACCTTGTTCTGAAGCGTCAGGAAAATAGCAAAACTGTGTATTCCTTTACAAAAGAAGATTTGGAAGTTCTGTGGTTTTTTGCAACTGTTCATCAGTCACTAACATAGCATCAAGGGTACCAAAGCATAAGGAAATGATTTGAGATGTGTTTCTGTGTGCTGATGGTGATCAGAAACATAAAAATTTGTGGATGCTTTCATGCTTTTATAACATGCAATATGAAATTAGCTTTGCTTAGCTGCTGGTTGGTGTTTCACATCAGACCAGCTGAGATGTGCCGTCCGCATTCGAATGTTGCTGTGCCCGTGCTCCCTCTTACGTCTTGGTAACTGGGGGTAGGGGGTAGTCATGTGTAATTTTCCCAAGGACTTTTGTTGCAGATGGGGTGGCACAGTAGAAACTGAATTGTAATTATAAAATTAGGTTTTGGCAAATCCTGAGAGAAGAGCTCTATTTAAAACAAGTGCTGTGAAGGTCGGAACTAATGAAGTCCTGTTTCCTGTGAATGTCTTACGCCCGCTGTAGATCCTGTGTCTTTTTCCATGTTCCTGTGTTGATTGACATTATCTCTACCCGGCAAGAGACGGGGCAACTTTCTGCCCACCTTTTCCCCCCTGGGGTATTATTTGGCCCTCTGTCCCTGTCACTGATTTTCACAGAGCTTGCAAGAACCTCAGTACCATGGAAACTCTTCTCTCTTGACACCTTTTCAGAATAGGTTGAAGTTACTCACTGGCTTCTAAAGTCATGGGGCAGTGCAGATATTGGCTTCCCATCCTTTGGAAACTACACTGATGAGTAACTTTGGCCATGTATATTTTCCTCAGAAATATTCAGCATCTCTTTGCATTTTTCTACTGTGAGAATGGATTTATATTTTTTTCCCTCAAAGAACATCAAAAGTGCCAATTAAAGCTTATAGCAGTAAGACTTTGACGTGCATTTTCCAGGCATTAAGTCTCCCAGTCAGCTGTGGTCTTGGGCCTGTAAAAAAATCACGTCTTTGAATGTTGCCATTTTTAGGATGACAATGTTCAAAGAAGCTCTTTAAGATCCTTACTTAAGAAATTATTTTATAATAAAGCTGACATACCTGGCCATCAAAACACGGTTGTAATTTTCAAATGTTAGTCTCTGACAAAATCAGGTGAGCTAAGAAATGAACTGGTGGTCAGGTTAGTTCTAGAATCCATATACTGAACTATTATTTACACTGGGACTCTCTCCTAATCAGCTGCTTTAAAATTATGTGACTAATCTAGCCATCTGTGCTTGCTTCCTAGTTAGTTACAATGGAGGGAGATACCGCTAAAGTAGCCCATTTTGGTACAAGGAGATGAATTCCTCATTACAGATGGTGAATGGGAGGAAGTTTTAAGTGTGTCCTCTGCCTTAACTTTCATGGCTGCCTAAATGGCTGTCCTAAGCGAGGTACCACTAGCCAGCTGAAGCTGAACGTGTCAGCGTTGTGGTGGTGGCAGCAGAGAAGCCGGGGTGTCAGTGAACGTGAGGTGTGACCCACTCGCTTCCTGCTCAGAGGGAGAGTTGCAATGAGGCAACAGGACCTGCAGAGCTTTTGCTGCCGGTGCCCTTCCCAAAGGCTGCTGGCAGGGAAGGGGACGTTCAAGGGCCAGCTCTTAAGGCACCTCGTAAAAAGGGAGTTTACTTCCCTGAAAATGAGAAGAAGGCGGCTGAAGCTGACTTTTAAATCCCTTCTGCCTATCCACCTCCCAAACAAATGCCTAAAGCATCATATAGCCAAGAGGGTAACACTGGATATATTTATACCGGGTGACAGCAAGTATCTCAAACCTAGGAATTTCTGGGTTTTTTTTCCCTAATAAGGAAAGGGTGAAGTGTGTCAAACAACTCAGCTGTCTTCATCGGATGTGCTGCTGAAAGAGAGGGAGCCAATGTCAAGATAAAACTGTCAGACTAGAGAAAAATTAAGACATGTGCTTAGCAAACCCTTAGCCTGTGTGACTTCCTTGTGAGAGGCTGAAGAACAAAGGATGGTGTGTTTCCAGTTGCCGTTTGAAAGCTGGGGAAAATTTCACTGTCTCCAAGAAGATAGATGAGCACATGTTGCTGAGCGCGGGAAACGTCCTGGGTTTAGGCTATTTTTTTACCCCAGGCCTTTCACTTGCAAGTTCTACAGTATGTATGTGTCATCTCAGACTGATGTTTTTTCCAGGTGTTTTTCTTGAGATAGGACTGCAGTATAATGACAGGTAATTGTTTGGTCTGGCAGGCATATCGCTTCATGCTCCCTGTATATGATGATGTCATTTTTTCTGCCTGGTAATGACAGCTACGGCTCTTTTATTATTAAATTGCATGTTATTTAATCCTGCTTTTAATTTTTGTGTTCCTTGAAGCCATTTTTTGATCGGTACCCTTAGTTCCTCTGGAGTGGTAACATGATACTTCACAATATTAATCACAAATTGCAAATGTTTCTCCCTCTCCCTCCTTTCTCTGAAGGAAATCTTTTGTTAATTTGTATTTTGTATGTGAAGATTTTGTTGACAGTCAAATAAAAAAGGTAAGACTGGAACTTCTCCAGTTGCATCTGACTCTCAAATTTAAGTCCATTATTCTATTAAAATGGAGCTCTTGTGGGAAGTCAAGGATTCGAAGAGAGAGAACGAGATGCCTCTAACAAGTAGCACCAGACTCCCTGAAAGTTTTACGCAGAAACCCAAACTCATTTGAAGGCCTCCTTTAATTGGGCATTGGTGAAGGTGGCTTAGCTGTTAGGTTTGTTGTTGAACTTTTTTCAGAGCAGGTGGCTGTGGTCCCGTCTGTCCAGTACGGACATTCAGGTACGTTGGGGCAGTCCCAAAACAAGTCACGGAGGCAATTTTTACAGGTTGATGGCTTAGTTTGCAGAGAAATCCCGTGCTAAGGTAGCACAGATCTGACTGGCAGGTACATTGTTGGCTCACCTGTGAATGACGGTGGGTAGAAAGATCTCTTAAGTGGCACAGAGCTTTGGGTAAAGGGGCTTCCCAGAAGACAGTGACATCATCAGTGATGAACGTGCCTACTATGCGTGATGTCAGCTCAGATGCTGGACCTGACCTTTCCATTTCAGCACGAATGCAGTTGCTTGGAATAGTGCGAGGTTGATCTCTGAGCCAGGCAGTTAGTTACCTTCTGGTCCTGTACACCGTCTCCAGTTTGAAGATAAGATGGGATTTAAACCTTCTTAAGCACAGAGATCTCAGAGAGGCGTCTGTACCTGCCGCTGTTTTGGGAGATGTGCTGCGTCCTCTCGTCCCCTTGCTCAGGAAGACTTCTCATGGGAGACCACCTGGCAGGGAGAGGCTGAATCACACACTGAACAGGTGCAGGAGTGCAGGCAAATGCGCGTTTGGGCAGCTGACGACCAGATGGTCCTTTCTGTAAAACCCTTTGTAGTAAAGTGTGGATAATACCGGCCGTATCACAGAGGCTTGCTCTTCTCCATAAACCCTGTGTGAGGAGAAAAAAAGGAATAGTCTATGCAGATTTGTGCAGCGATTGTGGTGTTTTGCGGGAAGCCAGAAAGCACAACAGTACAAGGATGCAAGGCCAGAAAAAGTATGTCACTTCCCCATATAATTGAAAATAATGGGGGAGAATGAGATGTCTGGAGCATTACGGTAGCGTGCTGTGTCACTATACCAATCTGAGGTAACCCTCTGCGTGTGGATTACTAACCAGTTGTTATATATTGTATATATTGCAATACTTGTGCCTTAAAATGCCTCATTTTGTCTGCATTTCTGGCCTACACCCTCATATACTTTGGGGCTGAAGAGAAAAAGAATTTTTTTAATTATTGCCATTGTGCCAGGGCAGACAGGCACCCAAGCAGGGGGAGGTGGATGCCCGGGAAGGGGTGACAACTATTCACCAAAGGAGTGTTGTGGGAGCGCCTCTGCTGCCTGCCCCGTGTGCGCAGTCCGGCAGCCAGTGGGCTAACCTTTGCCAGCAGACGCTGGCTGCAGGCCCAGAGGGAGGGGAAGCAGGAGTAGGGTTCCCCATCCAAACTGGTTAAATTGCTGCAGGGGCTGGACCCTGAATCCCAGCGAACATGTCTCCATTTCTGGAGTCCTTCCTTCCATTCCCGAATGGCAAGGCCACTGTGGCATCTAATTGACCTTTCCTCCTAGCCTTTTCCTTGTTGCAGCAAGTCCTGCAGTCCTGGTCTGCAGGTCCTGCAGTTCAGAAAAAACCCAGCTGACCAAGGAAGTCCCTCAGCAGGCCTTCTGCTCTTCTTTAGCACCATCTTTAGCCTGAAATGTTCTGAGCCCTTGAACTGGCAGCATGTGGAGGTGAGCACTTCTGCCTCGCTAAGAGGGACTTCTTCCTCACTGAAGAACGACTGAGGGAACTGGGGCTGTTTAACCTGGAGAAGAGGAGGCTGAGGGGAGACCTTATCACAGGTATACAAGTACCTGAAAGGAGGTTGTAGAGAGATGGGGACTGACCTCTTCTCCCTAGTGACAAGTGATAGGACGAGAGGAAATGGGTTCAGGTTAAGCCAGGCGAGGTTTAGGTTGGATATTAGGAAAAAAATTTTTCACTGAAATGGTTATCCAGCATTGGAATAGGCTGCCCAGGGAGGTGGTGGATTCGCCATCCCTGGAGGTGTTTAAAAAAAGGGTAGGCGTGGTACTTGGGGATATGGTTTAGAGGTGGTTTTGTCAGGTTAGGTTAATGGTTGGACTCGATGATCTTAAAGGTACCTTCCAACCTTAACGATTCTATGATTCTAAGAAGAGTGGTCCTGACCTACAGTGCTGCATATCTTTCAAGTCTGGTCATCAGAAGAAAATGGAAAACTGCTCATTTATTTTATATCATAATAAAACCTTCAATTCTTATCTCTTTTTTTGTGCTCTTCCATCTCTTTTTTGATATGATCCCAGGATTTTCTTTCAGTTTATGGGAACAAAAAAGGGTTATGTCCTTTCAGCTTGTGTTGAAACAGATGACTGATGGCAGAGCAGCATTAGTGATGGTGCTGGCATTATTTTAGACCACAGTGGCACTGGAAAACATGACATTCGTTTGTTATCCCCAAGCAGAGGAAAGAACAACTGCTCCTGGTCTTTGGGAGAAAATTAATGCATGGAGTTTGCTTCATCATCTGCTGATTGTTGGCAGAGAAATGGTAAGGTATGGAATGATGGGTGGGGGCAGGGAAATTTGGCAAGAAACCGCCTTGAACATTTTAGCTGCCTGGTCTGTAGGAACTTCTCATACAACCTAGTTTGGGAATAGCAGCCCAAATTTCACTTTGTAGTCCGCAGAACCCTTTCCATCTGCTGTACTTCAACAGCTAGACACACACTCACAAAACTTCAGAAGTGGTCTGGATGTTGTACGGTTCAACAAACTTTTCCTAAGCCTGTGTTGTTGGCCTTTTTTTTGTTTGTTTTTAAATGCTGGGCTGTCTCCAAGGAAGTTGCCTTATTAGAGCCGGTTTTACCACAATACGCTGCTTTGCTAGACTGAAGGACAAGAGGCCTGGATTTACCGTAGATTCTGGGAAGGGTTCATTGTACTGGGGACTGGCCACTGATGCCTTGGAAATTTGTTGATGCTGATTTGCATTCTTTTTACTTAGTACCTGAGCAGTAGAATGCACTACAGTGTGTCACTGGTGGCACACAGGACGGACAAGTTCTGTGGGAAGCCAGTCAGCTCGGTTTCCTGTGAACAGTAAGAAATACACAGTAGGACTTAACGTATCACTAAATGTCACAGCCCTCTCTCACGCATCCTCTGTGCTGCATCCAGTCCCAAATTTATCATCCTTTCCTACCACCTCTCTCCCAGTACTTTCAGCTCTCTTCCTCCCTTCCTCGGCTATGGGGCTGGGCAGACGCAGGCAGCTGCAGAATGTATGAGTCACTGTGCTTTCCCGCTATCCCATGTAGAATCATAGAATCGTTAAGATTGGAAGGGACCTTTAAGATCACTGAGTCCAGCCATTAACCTAACCTGACAAAACCACTTCTAAACCATGTCCCCAAGTACTACATCTACCCTTTTTTTAAACACCTCCAGGGATGGCGAATCCGCCACCTCCCTGGCTGTAGATGTAGATGCAGGACAACCTACAGTCTTGCTCAGCAGCATCCCAACGTTGTCCTCTCTGGGGGCAGATAGGCTCTGTAGGCTGCTGAGCCCAGGTTGTCCTCTGAGCTACCCGAGTGCTCTCAGCCTCCGCACAAGTAGCAGTCAGGACTCCCAGCATTCCCTGCCGAGTACCACATGTGCGGTTCTCCTCGCTGGTCTTTGGCAAGGCAAAACATGTATGCTGTTCCTCTCCATGGAAGGAAATTATTTCAATAACGGCCTCCCACACAGAGCTGAAACTGAAAATTGTAACCATTCCTACAATGTGAATATCTACATATATTTGCATATCCTTATTCACATACATATACGTAATACAGATGTATTTGCAGACTTCATCCTGGTGTAGGAGGTTGGCACTGCATGAAACCAATTCACAATGCATCAAAACCTGAGAGATTACAATTATAATAAAATATTTTATGCAGTAAAACTACAGCTAATAGTGTTTCTGCTGGAGTTTGGTGCGCTTATAAATATTTTGTATCATTCTGAAAACTGAAAAAGTTACAGGCATATCAAGACTGGCGTAAAAAGCAAATACTGATGTCTTATCTCCACTACTGAGAAGTTGTTTAGCAAATGCACATTTTTTATGGTCATGGAAGAGGAGTCCTGATGGGACACACCAAACTGTAAAAGAACTGATAGTATCTGTTGGAACTATACCCAAAATCCAGCTAGGCCAGTATCCTTCATCTGACAGAGGTATCACCCAGTGCTTTGGTAGAAGTCTCCTCATAGCAGGCATTGTGGAACAACAGTGGGACAATTTTCTGTTTCAGTCTTCCATTATCTCTTACCATGGTCTTACAGTCTAGCTTTTAAGCATATGTAGTTTTTTGGTACAGTTTTCTTTCAGACCCCGGGTTTCTCAAGCAGTCCTATGTTTCTCACACAAAATAAATTGGCAAGAGACAGAACTAATATACAAACGTATAAATTAGCTTTGGAAACAATTTAAGGAGCAATTGATCAGCTTCTCCTTTGAAATTGTTTCTTACAGTTGATTTTTTAATGCTCTGATTAGTCAAGAGGACTTATAGTGTTTCCAAAGTGGAAAAAGATAGTCAATAAAAAGATAAACATCATTAAAGAAAGTAATATAGAGAATAAATTTAAGATACTAGACACTCGATCAACTGTAACGTTTCTACTGACTTCAACGTATGTGATACTGAATCCAATGTGAAAAAATATATTTTTTTTCCTCACTGCAAATATTCAGCTGAAGCCACAAGAAGGCCTGTTGGGTATTTCTCATTTGTAATAACAATGTCATTATGCTTTTAGAGGAATGGGAGAAGAAAACTTGAAATGCTGTCAGATGCAGTTGTATTTCTCAGCAGAGAAATCTCTCTTTCAGTCTTTTCCTTAGTTCTCTTTTCAAAATTTACACTCATAGGTGAATCCTTGCTTTTGCCTGTTCATATGGCATTCAATCCTATTCATCTATGTTATTTTTATTACTTTAATTTCCACCTGAAATTCTAATATGAACAGCATCTAATTTCCATGATCTGTATCCCACCCTCTAATTGCATGTGCCAAAACAAGAGGTTGGACGACTACGTCATTCTCGGTTTCTCCCCAGGTATGCAGAGTTTGCTGTATCCCTGACACTAAAAAACAATTCCGGGCCAAATACAGCCCATAGTTCTTACTCTTCTTATGCAGCTTCTGTACCTTGTCATGTTTGCTCTTCCACTTTTAGGCTGTATTGCCGTTCTGCAGCAGTCACAGAACTGGCACAGAAGGCTTCCTTTGCATCATCAGTAAACAATGGGAAGAATTTGGAAAATACATAGAGCCTAATACTCGATAATACTCTGTTTACGGTCAACAGTGCTCAGGGGGCTGTGTCATATGAACTAAACCACATCAGTCGTGGCTGAAGTGTGTTTCAGAACAAGAAAAACAAGGAAGAGTGCAAGAACAATGAAGATTGTGTGTGTGAATGAATTTTTTATAGTTGGCTGATGCTGGGGAATGCCAGTTACTGCATGGAGTAAGGAATTAGGGTCTGTGGAGGACAACAGTAATTAAAAATTTCTTTGGAAACATATTTGTACACATACCACTTACATACTTCTTGAGTAAGAATTAACTCAAATGCAATATATTCACATAGCTTACCTTTCTAAAGAAGTGTACAGGTATTAATACTTTTGGATGCCAATCTGAGATATCTTTAAAGGCAAAGAAACATGGATACTGTGTGCAGCCTGAGAACGCATCGCAGCAAAGACTAAGGTCCCATTTTGCCCTCCAGGCTGCTGACACTTGCTGTGGGTTCATTGTTAAGTTAACATGTGTCTGTCCTCTCCCTCAAAGAAGAAATAGGTATCAGAAGAATTTTGGAGAAATTATTGATCTAAACCCTTACAGTAAGAAGAAAGGATTATTTTCATTGCACATACAATGCAAGCTGAAATGCATGAAGAGAATCAATGATGAATACAAGCATCCTGTCCAGGATGACACGTAACATCAACAACAGTTTGTGCAACTAGAGACATCTGAACAAAATCTGAACACTGTTCATTCAGCCAGGTGAAGGTCAACCTGTTTGTGAAGGAAAGAGTCTGTTTCTCAAGCTCCCTAGCAGTCAACATCTGCAGGCTCTTTCATACAGCACAGGGGCACACATCAGCAAAAGCCACGTAACTGGGCTCCACTAAAGGCCACACAGGAAGAGAAAGAAACAGGAGAAGACTGATAAGCTGCATCTATCAGTTAGACGGAGGTGAAAACAAACACGCGCTGTCCTCAGCAAGTGACCTCTTGGAAACGTCAGCTAAAACCCTGATTTTAACACACTAAACCACGTGTCGCACTCAGACTGTCTACAGTGTGTGGATACTTTGTCAGTTCTTAGGCGTCTTCCTCAGGACAAGTATGTCTGTGTGTGACCAGAGTAAAACTTCATGGAAGGAGCAATCTCATCAGTGCTCACCAAACACCTTAGGCTCTTTTAACCACTTTAATGCATTTCTTTTCTGTAACGCTCAATATTTTTTCTCAGTTTTTACCCTTCCTGGAGATTTCTTTTTTTGTTAGGGTTTCATTAACATTAAAATCAGTTTAGCTGAAGGAGGAGAAATCCCATTTCTTCTTAGTTTCAATTTACTATGAAGTTCTTCACTTTTCTAGTAACAGCCAATGTCTTTTTTTGTAGTGCTTATGCAAAAAGTACAATTTAAACAAATCGCGTCTATGGAAGTTGTTTATCTTTGAAAATTTAAAGGAAAAGAGTATGACGCCTTACAGCAATCACTCACTAATAACAAAGGTTCCAATTCTACCAACCATGTAGTTTTCATCTGATATATTTTTAAACGTTTTCCTTCATCCACAGTTGTATTAATAAAAGTAAAAATCCTTTTAAAAAATTTGTTCTCTCTTTTTAGTTTACTAAAAAGGGGCTTTTCCATAGCAGAAAATACGACCTTTTGGTTCTGACCACAGATGAAAGATGGTAGCCTTAGGACTAAAACAGAAGGTTGTACCTCCAGATATATACGCCCCACAGCTAAAGCAAGGCAAGCAGAGAACTCAGTGCATGCATTTTCAAGCCCAACTGGTAGCCACCAACTGGGCACCTCTCAGATGGAGACCAGCTCTGCAGGCTTTGCAGTCTTCACCCTGCTTTTCTGAGGGGCAAGAACTTCTCAAACTTCATGAAATACTGTTGGCTGCAAACTGGCTTTAGCTGGAGCTCCAGGTCCTGCAGCCTCCTCCCAGATATTTACCTCAGGGCACTGGGGACTCACAAAGCCTCTTGCCATAGATCCCCTGCCTGAGCTGACCAAACTGTCCACACATCATCAGGCGGAAGTAGCATTTTTCTATCATCTGCTATTTCTCATACTGATGCCTTTTGCAGTATTTCTCACAGACAAAGTAATCTGAAAACATGCATCAGGCTGTTTTCTAATGCCCCCAAACTGGTTTGTGAATTGGGTGCATTAAGAGTTCTAGTCTTCAACTTAAGAGATATGGAATCTAAGACACATGGGGTAATTTAGTATCAGCCAGAAATGGGATCAGAAGTAGGAAAACCTGCTTACCTTCCACTTCTGCTCCCCTGATGCATATTCTTGGGAGCTGTAATTCCAGGATGAGTCACGCCAGAAACTCTCCTGTATCTGAGACAGCTTGATGCGGTAAAGAGTCAACAAAGTGAGATAGCTGCTCTCAAGTGCAGGAAGCAAGTGTTTCCTTGAACCTCAAAATCCATGCCATCTTCTAAAAATAAATACAAAGCAGTTAGATATTTCAGAAAGAACGAACGAGCACAAGGCAAACGCCTTCCCCTTAATCCAAGCTCCAGCGATGCAGGACTCGATAATAAAATGTTCTTTAGCAGCACTTCTCTATAAATTTGGTATCACTTTAAAAGGCCAGTACATTATCTTCATCTTATAGACGGGGAAACTACGCCCTTGGAGGTGGAATGACTTGGACAAAACCAGACCTGGGTTTGCCTGTATTGGCTTAGACCTATTTCATCCTGACAAAAATGCTATCTCTGACTACAACCACCAGACACATCACAGGAAAGTACAAGAAAACCCACATTACATGTGTTGACAAATCTGCTTGTTTACAATGTTGTGCAGTGCAGAAGTGAAGTTGATGCAATTCGTAAATTAAATCTTCGGTCAAAAATAAAAGCCATAGGAAATTATCTTTTCTTTATTTTTATATGATACAAGTAGGTTATGGAAATGTATGCTACAAAAAAAAAAAGATAAAAAAGCTCAGAATTGTAGTTTTAAATTACACCATGAATGTCATGCAAACCACCCTGAAATTAGAGAGCCGCTTAAAGAACTTAGTTAATCTGTCATGTCTCTGAATGCTGCAACTCGAAGGACATGACATCTTGTCTTCAACTACTGAAATGCAAAGACAGAAAGTCACAGAGAATATAAGGAACTTGTATAACACTGATACGGATAAATTTCAATACTGGTGTGACACCCAGGGAAATTTGCTCCCTGGTTATCTGAGGCGCAGACAGTGAGATTCAGCTGAAAACAGAGGAAGCTATGAATTGCTTGCAGTGTTTTGACTTACAGGGGACTTTGGAATCATCAGGGAGACAGAAAAACACACTGCTGATCTTGAAAGATTTCATGGAAAATAGCCCCAAACTAGAAATGAAACAAAATATTTATTAACATCCAAATCTAATCAAAGTAAAAAACACCCTCTCCCATGGAATAGCAGAGGAGGACATCTGTCCAACAACACCTTTCCACCAGATGCAATTTTAATCCGTTTTTATTTTGCATTTTTCTATTGGTTAAAAGTCATGCTATCATCGTAAGCCGCCCCTGAGTGAGCTGAAGGGGTTCAGTAGTACATCCTAGTACTCCAGTTAGGATTTCTACTGGATAGTGTGTCAAAAGGATGACATTTTACATAGCTGCATGATTATCAGAATTTAAGAACTGTTGTAGTTAGGTAACATCTAAGATTTGTTATAACTATAAATTAATTGACATCGCTTAAATGTACACAACCATTTTATTTTAATGTTAACTATTGTTAATTCACTTATTAAGAGCCTTCTGCTAGGCTGACCACTTGTACTTCATAATAAACAGAATACCAAAAGTCTTCTCTGACATTAAAGAGCTGTCATGGATACGAATGCTCTACATCTGGATATTAAAAACAATTCCTATCAGACTATATGATAGTAAGAATACATAGAGATAATGGCTGACCTTGGGTGTGTCATTTAAACTGAAGATTCAAAGATGATCTCACATCATCAGAGTTGTAAGGACAACATTGCTCATTACAAATTATCCTTTAGAGAGCAAGTGATTATGTCCTGCCTAGCACTAGACTATTATTAAATGTGCTGTATTGGCACAACAACATTTAAATAGAGCTCTGGCTCTAAATTATCCTGACACATGAAGTATTTAAGTGTTACACTGGACACCTTATTTCAATAATCTGCACATTCCAGGTCATTCCTGCAACTGGTCCAATTAAGAAAGGCCCCTTCTGCATCCAAGCACATGAGCAGGGTCTAGCAATGTACTAAAGCTATTAGCGTGAAGCAGCAGTTGTTACAGCATCACTTAAAGTTTTTCTTGTCTTTCCTGCAATAGGAAAGGTACATACCACTCCATATGATAGGCTCTGACCTGCGCTTTCTGAAGAACAGAAATAGTTCTACCGCTCCATACACTTAGTCCTGTCTTCACAGAATCAGGTACTGAAATCTAAAAAAAAGCAGTGCTTGTTAAATAATGATCCTCTTTAGTAGACTCAACATCACATATAAGATACACTTACATCTACTTTTTTTTTTTTTAGCCTAGAATCTCTCTGCTTTCTTTTTTATTCATTTTTTTTATAGTACTCAGTAGCATGCTTCATATTTTTCAGGAGACAAATCCCTCCCCCAAAGACTTGCAGTGCATACTGGAACTGTGCATGGGAGTAAAGCCTGAAAATAGACCATCCTTCTGCACTTCAAAGGCCCTAGAATAATCTGGCAGACAAGTGACATTAAAGAACACAAAATGAAGATTCAGAAGCAAGAAATGAGTTATGGAAAGTAGATCTTGATCTTGCAGTCAAACAAATAGACATTGTGTAGGTCATTTTTAGAAATGAGGCATAGGACTTGTCTTGGAGTCTCCAACAGTCTTTTATATTACTACAAACTGTCTTTAAATGTGTCCTGTGATTTTTATATGATCAATGTTTTCCTTTTTCTCTGTAATTTCTGCACCCATTACCTAGCTGGACTTTTTGCTCTATAACCTTCTTCTTTCACTTCCTAAATAAAAAGATCATTTCATATTCAGTAAATTAAACAAATGGCTTTCAATGTATGTCTCAGAACAGTATACTTTTCTTCAAGAAAAAGAAATATGTTTTCCACATAAAAGATCAGAATGAAATAAACACAGAAACAATGTGCCTTTGGGGAGTAAGAAAACACTGCAGGGCTGATTATATTTGCCAGAACATTGAACATGGGCTCATCAGATTGATTAAGTCTGTCATAACAGCAAATCATTAAGCCATAAAAGAGAAAATTCAATATACTTTCTAGAGATAGAAGTCTATTTTTAAACAATCAAAACAATACTGCTTTTAGAAAATCCCTGTTGCTTTACTGTACTAGTATCTTAAGCAGGACTTTGATGTCAAAATTGCTGTAGTAATAAAAGCACAGACATTGCAATGTTAATTTGTCTTTTTTTATGACATGACATAACTATCTGGGCCCATGTCAGTAACGACAAACATGCCAGGTAAGGAGTAACTAGTGCCATACAGCACAACAGAGAAAGGAAATAGCTGAGGGGCAAAGGACCAACACAGATTCTCTACGGAGAGAAAAACTCGTTGAAAAGTAATGCAGTTACAAGGGGGTTTCCACAAAAACTACCCTATTCTGCGAAAACCTCATCTGATCTGCAGGGAATTCCAGAGTCGGCCTAAAGTGAGGCAGTAAAAAGTTGAAGCAAGCTAGTGAGTTGGAGGGAATCCCAGACAGATGCCTGTCCAGAGAGATCCTGTTCTCTTGCGCACGCTGTGTAGGGCCCTGCAGCTTTTTAAGAGCTGCAAATTCCTGGAGTAAGAGCTCATATTCTCCTGACATCACGCTTCCTGTGCAGTATAACCGCAAGTTTTGTACACAAAACAAGGAAAACATCACAGCAACCATCACTGACCATGCTTTGAGAGGCAGCTACAAGGATTTTTTTAGCTGCGAGACGTAGCCACTGCCCTGTGAACACGTCCAAGTATGTTTCTCAAGTGATCTATCACAAAAGGGCTGAAAAAATAGATTTTTTTTCTTTTTTACAGCAAATCACTTTTCTCATTTCTTGAGTATCCAGTGGCTGAGGAGAAACATGTTTTCCTGCAGATATGAGCTATGTGAGTGCTATGGACGTTTATATTGATAAAAGACTCGCTGCTCACCAAAAATATCCAGCTTTTGAAGTAGAAATGATCCTTCTTCAGCGTCTCTGGACTTCAGAGAAACTCAGAAGCCAGTATGATTTGCTATGACCCCGCCCCCTCAGACTTCCCCAGTATTATCTTGAAGGAGAAAAAGTAAAATGGAAGTATTTAAAACATTTCTCTTCAACATTTCCACTTCTCTGAGGAAGATTCTAAGGCAAAAATAGGTAGCATTGGCAGGACCACTGCAGACTTTCAAACAGGTAAGATCTAACATGCAATTACTAATTGCTCCTCACCATAAGAGGCATTGAAAAGATACACACTGATTTATTTATACTACTATTTAAACTACTACAGAAAAGAGAAGGAAAAAAATACTGTTACAGAGGAAAAACCATCTCAAAAGCTACACATATATAGATTCTCTTTTGTCTGCAACAGTCTGAAGCTTTCAATTCAACAGCTAGTCTTTAACCTGCACTCTCTGCAAGCTCATGATTTCACTGGGGTGAAAAAAGGGCTACATGAATCACAGTTCCTATTGTTGAAGAGCTAAAATTAAAATTTGTTCCATGTGAAGCCAAGATCAAAAACTGTCCTAGCTTTAGTGTCTATCCTGTCGTTTACCTAGCCAACAAAACGTTTTTAAGTTTCAAACACCACCTTCTGCATAGTAGTGCATGAAACTAACAACAATGGAGCTCTGCTGAATTTTCTTTTCATATTTCTCCCTAATCTTTCAAATTTATGATTTTGCAACTGATTTTACATCTGACTATTGCTTTTCTTCTTGGCTAGATATCAAGGACTACTGATACCTAAGGGGGGTATTCTTATCCTCAAAGCCTGAGTGAGCCAAATGCATGACTCACAAAGTTCCATCTAAGAGTCTCTCTGTTCAAAAAGCCCAATCTTAGAATGAGATAAATTGGAAAGACATACACATAGCCTTAAATAGCTGAAAATACACCGTCAGTTTGGAAAGTGCAAAGCATTTAATTTTTAAGATCTGTTCCATGCTTCCATAGGAACCATATGGAGCTTCCATTTCCTTATATTCTACACCTACACTATCCTACACTACGAGTCACACTAGAATATAGTGGCCAAATACATGCAGTAGTTTAAAACATAATTGTGTAGATGTATATTAGCTCTACAGTATGGTATTTTTTCTGAGCTTACACAGTTATGACTGACAGCAAAGCTCATTGAAATGTATTTAGTCATTTGCATCCATCTATTTAATTTATAATTACCTCCCAGGTACTCATTTGTATTTACAATTACAATGCAGAATTACTAATAACTCTCAGGAAAACAAGACTGTTGATGAAGCGTCATCATGTGCTGGGATGTCACTAGATGATGCCACTTCATAAAAGATAGAGATCCCATTCTAGTTTTAAGAATTTCTGTCTTAATTTTCAGAAGTGCAAACACAGCACAATCTTTTGATTTCAGTGTATTTCAAATGCTCAGCACCTATATAAAGTAGACCACATTATCTGGGATGTCATAATGTCGATAATTCATCTAATACCAGGTGCTCAGTCTCTGCATAGAAGTAAAGGAAGAACCAAGAAACTGGAAGAAAAATTTACTACCTCTAATATCTCATTTCTCCAGTCAAGTTGCTGTACAGAAACTAGAAGTCATTGAAAATGCAGCCTCACCTATAAATCTTGCTCCTTTTATACTTTTTAACCATCTCAGGAGTGACACTATAACCGTTTGCTTCACGGGCCAGGCAGTTAAGTGTTCAAACTGTAAGAACGCATGACTCATGCCACTCCTGGGGCAAGCCCACAACCCTTATCGATCAGACTTCCAATTGCAGTGACCCTACAAGGCTGTCAAACATTTAATAACCGTTCTGGGGATGATGAGATATAAACTTCTGACTCCTATGTACATATTTTCAACTATGGTTTAGACAGTCTTGTCCCTAACAACTTATGCCTCACATAAGGATTCTTTTTATAGTATCAATAAATTCTGTCCTGTATAGTTTAAGTTTTGTAAAGCATAAGTTAATGTATTATGTTCAAATATACATGTAGTTTGTATGTTAGCGTTAAAAAGGTTTTTCAAAGCAGAATCAAAATTGAGCTTTGAAAACTAAACTTTCTGATTTTCTAAGGCTGGGGCTTGGGTTTTTTTTGTAAAAATACTGCATTTTTTAACACTGTTGAATTTGTTTGTAGGGCTATATTTTTCTGTTGAATTTGTTTGTGGGGCTGTATTTTTCTTTTTAAGCAAAGAAAAAAAGTATGAGGAAACCCTTAGTATAGTTGTAGATTCCCTGATACGGGTGTTATTTCATGTAACATGAAGTTACTATGGCTTTTTCTTGATTGAAGATATCAGAACTAGAGCTGGACAGGAATTTCCCTACATAAAGTACATTGCTGAAAAATTCTCATTAATTAAAAACAATGCTGAGAATTAATTTCTTACATGTCTAACTTTTGTACACTCAGGTACGAGATGGTCACCCTCTCTACCCTTTGTAGTCAATGAGGAGACACAAATGATCCAGAAAGTGATTCACCTCCTTCTAACAGAGGCTCTTCCAGATGGTAATTCAGCTCACCCCAGTCAGACACCTGTCTGAGAACAAGATGAACCACCTTCAGGAATGTCTGTTTCTCTCCACCGGCTATCAAGGGTAGACAGGGTGACTGGCTCATAGGTCAAGATTTTCTTAAGTCTGTGATAGCAATTCCATCTAAAGTGTTTGCTGAAAGACAGCAGTTAACTTTTTCAGGTTCTGACATTCTCTGCCAGCCAAGGACTGCAGGTACCATGTAACCTGACCCCGTGGCAGCCTGGGGAGCCAACTCTGAAAAGCTGAGTTTCAGAAACATTGTTGAAATGTCCATTTCCCAGGAGTTATATATGTATTTTTTTTTCCCTTAAGAGCATGAAAAATCTGAAGCACCAAGGTTTCTTATGAACGAGAAATTCTCAAATTCAACAACTCTAACTGGAACCCTGTTTATTTCTGGACTTAGATATTTGAGGATGAGGCATTAAAAAAACACAGCTATTTTAACACCCAGTTTCAATCCAGTTAATAACTTTGCACCTGATACACTCTCCCCCATTAAGTCAAATTTATGCTAATACTGTCCTGATTAGCAAATACTATTTAAAGCTGGTTTACGGGATGATTTCTGAATAAGGGTAGGTGTCTAGATTTGGTGAATTTCAGCCAGGAAGATTATATTCAGTGAATTTCAGATATCAGATTATAAAACAACATGAATTTCACACGTTATCTATAGATATCCCTGCAAAACAGTGGAATAGCCTACAGGATGACAAGTAGTCACAGCTAGGGAGAGGTCTTTTTCATGCTGCGTAAATCTGTGCTTTTTACTGAACACAACACAATCTCTACCATTAGGAACTGCAGAACTCCAGTATTTATTTAAGTTGCTTTATGGAAAATTCAGTTACCCACATGAAAACTCACTTGATTCTGAAGATACAGGTCTTGAAACACATGAGTATGTACTTAAACAATTCCAAAACTCGATTGTATAGGCTGTGCTCTGCAGAGCTTAAAGAAAGGTGAAGCAAAGGGCACCAAGCTGACAGGCTCAGCACGACAACTGTGTATCTTCTCCTTCTGAAGGTGCCTTAGGTGGCAACATCTCTGGCCTCTCTGCACTATATTTCACTGCATGGTGTGGGCAGACCTTAACTCATTCTATAAATCATACTGATATCCTGAAAGACATCTTTTCTTCCTTTCCTCCCCCGCCCCCTCTCTGAAAAATGCTTCGGGCAATAACTTCGCATCCACAACACTCTCCTCTTTAGGACTGAGAAAAAGCAGCAAAGGCACAGAAAGGGTACATTTTTGTCTTCCTTAGATTCATTTGAGCTCTCAGGGAAATACCTAATAATGCGTTTACAGCATGCTGTTTTCAAAGCACTATCTATTAAAATATTGATAACATTAATCTCAGCCCCATAGCAAAGCAGGTGATTTCAAATTTCTACTACTTTACAGACACACAGATAAGTACTTTGAAGGAAAGGATAATTTTCAGAGCAGAACACAAGAAGCACATCTTCATGCTCGGCAGTTAGAAGAGGATATCCCACATGAATCCACCCAAGTGTGCACACAAAGTGGAAGTTAGACCCAGGAAGTTTGCAATCGAGACATCTAGTTTTAAGGTACTAAGGGCCAAAGCACACACCAAACAATACACTTACTCTGCACTTGTGTAGGTTTTTTCAAGCGCAGGAACTGGATCACTTTTCATGGCAAGTATCACCATATCCATTTTAGAATCAGAGAAACTGATGCACATTAAATTAAACCAATTGCTTAAAGCTATTTGATACCTTCTGGCAATATGGTAGAGAGTTTCAGACTACATGTAATTTACAGGTCAAGTCTGTCACAACACACAAATGCAACTACAATTTTCTTCTAAAATGGCAGTGCTGCTGCTTACCTAGCACATAAGAGGCAAGTTCATCTTCTTTTCTCTCTCAGGGAGTTCCTAACCACAGCTCTTGCCTTCCTGAAAAGCATTTGGTTCCTCAGAGCCCTGGGATCATGGTGAGGAATAGAGGTATTCGCTAACCTAGCTGAAGCTGCTTTTCTCTACAAAAGATCCAATAATTAAAAATACTTTGGGCTAGAAAAGGAAAACAATTGTATGCTTGTAGGTAAAGTATTCAGCTAGAAGTCAGTCCTGTTTAATGTCATGTTTAAGCAGCCAGGATTATTGCACTCCAATAACTGAGTTCCTAGCCAAGTATGGCTAATAGCAGGCTACATTAATGTTTGTTTTACACTCCTTCTGGTGCAGTGAGTCTTTGGATTTAGGCACTGTGGTAAGGCAGCTGGAGTTCAACTTTGTTGTGCCATTCTGTATTTTTAGTTTTAGCCCTTAATGCCTGCCTCCAAGTAGGATGCTAAACCATCTCTTGGGATTATGCATTGATACCATATCCTTATTTTGCCACTTCATACCAAATAACTCACTGGCCAGGACCCTTCCCCAGCGTATGGCCAGACCTTAACTCCCTACTTTATTTGAAGGAGATCTAAACACATTCTCCCATGCTAGTTGCTAGCTTAACTACTAATTAACTTGATGTGCAGTATTCTCAGTTCTTTCCGTTGTAACTCTTCCAAACCTAAGGGATAATTAGCTCACCACTGGATCTGAGAAAAAGAAAGACACAGAGCATGATTCAGTAATTTAATGGCTGAGAGAGAAAAGACCTGAATTTCCATCTGCCTGACTTAAGTATTTTATAGGCTATATATAGGCTGTAGCTCTTTCCAGAAGGGTTGGATTAGAGGCAAAAAAAAAAAAAAAAAAAAANTGACAAAAAGGATGTTCCTGATGAACAGACTCAACAGAGTACTCAGCAGAGGCAAAGGGACCTGATACAAAATGGAGAAAGGGGAGACTAGAAACATGGTACTTAAGAGGGGGGAAGCGTACAGGTACGCAGCCTTGGTCACAGAAAACCAGCCTGGGCTACACCTTCTGCAGGTACTTTGGATACAACTCACAGAGCAGCCCCGGGATCCAACTCTGCCTTCCTCAGAGCCTCCAGCCACCTCAGCAGGAGGGAAAAAGCACCAGTGTCCTCATTTTAAGGTCTCTGCTGCCCATAATGCTTCTTCATAGACAGAGACACCTACACTTGGAGAAAGTTCAGAGGACAAATTAATGCTATGGCAGTGCCCATTCAAGCAAGAGGCTGTAACAGCTTCTGTTTTCCCCTCAGCACTGGCCTGGAGAAAGACATGCCTGACCCAAGGACACAGGACTACATAATACCAGCAACACTGGCAGACCACTTGGCTGTGTGTTTTGGGGTATTTACCACCTGTAGGTTGCTACCTGGAGAGGCAAAGACTACGCATAGTCCAAGGGCAAAATAACCGCTTTAAATAGCGGAAGGCGCAGATCCACTTTGCCACAGACGAAGCGCTGAGTCTCGGCCCACCACACCGAGGGCAGGTGCGCCGCCACCGCCGTGTTCCGGGCAGCCCCAGCCGGGCAGGGCTTCCCGCCTCGGGCCACCCCGGTGAGGTGAGGCGAAGACGGGCGGCTGCGAGGCCGACAGGGCCGCCACAGGCAGCGGCACCGGCCCTCACACCGAGCCCCGGGGCGGCGAGAAGGACCTCGACGCCCGAAAACGCCGCGCGGGGAACAGGGCAGGAACAACGCAGCTGCCCGGGAAACAACGTCCCACGACCCCTGGGCTCCGCGCTCACCGCTGCCCTCGGAGCACCCGCCCCGCCGCCCGCCTCACAGGCCGGACCCGCTGCGGGGCGGGACGGGGCGNACGGGGCGCCCCGCCCCCCGGCCCGCCCCGCCCCCCCAGGTGCGGCGGCTCGCGCCCCGCCCCGCCCTCCCCGGGCGCTACCTGGGAGGGCGGAGTCACCCGCGGGCGGATGGATACCACCTGCCCTCGCGAGGTGAGCCTTCCTCCCAGGCATCCCTCCCTCTCTGCCACGTCAAGGCGGAGCCTCTTACGCTTTGGAAAGCCCCGCCAGGCAGGGCGACGTGTCGCCGCGGCGTTAGGACCCGGCGGACTATTTTTCATCTGGGGCCGGGGTGGGCGTGCGCGCGCGCGCTAGGCCGGGGCGGGGGGAACGAACGGACGGACGCACGA
>VZSZ01010126.1:140261-175783 GCA_013398815.1 Ibidorhyncha struthersii
CAGAGCGGCAGGCAGATCGCCTCCGATTTCCTCGTGAAGCGATTTCAGCTTCTCCATCCGGCCGTAGCTTTGTCGCTACGTTATCCTAAAGTCGGGAAACACCACCCCCGCCCCCGGCTGAGGCTGTGTGCCGCGGCCGGCCTAACCCTTTCCTGAAGTTTCACTGCCGCGTCCGCTGCCTGCGCTGCCAGGTATCGATCGGGAGTGGGCCGTGTCCGTGGGGCCTTCGGGAAGGCAGCGGCCCAGTGCAGGGGGCAGCCGCCGCCGCCGCGAGTTGGGCGTTGAGCCTTCGCCAAGCAGTGCCCTTCGGTGGCGACTGGGTCATGTAAACGCCAGGCTCCTCGAGGTCTGGGTGTTAAACGTGTCACAGGTGTCACGCCGTGTCACCTCCTTGGTGATGAATGAAGTTTGGAAGGTTGCATCACCGTCAAGTCTTACCCCGCTTCAGTCTAATAGTTTTATTCGGCAGAGTAGACATGCGTTTGCATTTGTATTTGCCCTGGGTTCTGTGGCTTTGAAATGGAAAAACGTAGCGCACCCCTCCTTCATCTAGAGTCGATTCGTTAACGTGTTACCCTAAGTAAGATGATTGCGCAGTAAGTTATTAAGTATAATACTTCCTGAATAACAATCAGGTGTTTGCAGTGTATGATTAGCTTCAGGACTGCCTTGTTCAGTCCTTCTTCACCTCAACTGGAGGTTAAGTATGGTGAGCTAGTTTGAGCAGCCAGAAGTGGCACTTATTTGTGATTTCCTTCTCCAATCCATGCATGCTACTTTTTTCACCGTGGGTGTAAATTGTGCAGTGTCTTGCATGATGCGGTTGTTTGATACACGTCGTGGTTTGAGCTGGGCTGGCCGCTAAAACGAATGACAGATGCTTTCTTTTACTTCTCTCCCCTTCAGAGAAGGGAGAGCATCTCCCTTCGGGGAGATGCTCAAAGCGGGACAATACATCAGAAACACAGAAATAAGACACTACATTCCTAGTATGTAACCCTTAGAAGTATATAATATGGATTACACCAAGGAAAATAGATCTTTATATTTTGCAAGTTACTCTTAAAAATTTTCGAGCATAGCTATTCTTGCCCCCAGACTTCTGGTTACTGCGTAGAAGACTCGTCGTAACTAGTGGTCTTCTGGAAAAATCATACTTGTGTGTTTTGTGCATTATTGGCACTTGAGATTTCTATGCTGAATGCTGCCCTGAGTTGCTGCTAGTTGATGGAATTCCATATGTGTGCTCTTCCATAGCGTAGGCCTCGGAGCTGGGTTGCTCAAGATCAGAGTCTGGAATTCTCCCGCCTAATTTTTGTCCTGTGTTCTGAGTTCCCTCTTTCTAACTATCACCTGGTCAAAGTATCATTTGTAAGCCTCCATAGTCCTTGGTGCTTGGTATCTTTTGCCACTTCAGTTCAGCAATGCTGATGCTTTCAGCTTCTTCTAATATTTGTATAATGTATATGAGTATCCACTGTTATTTTCCTTGATGCTTTGATATCTGTCTTCTGTCAAAAGAGCTTTTTTCTGTAAGTCCGGGCTTTGATGTATTTTGAGTTTGTCTTTTTTTCTGTTCAGGTTCTGAAGGACCTACCAACCTCTTGATCAGGCTGTTTTCTGCTAGTGCGTGTAATTCAGTTTCTATCTTTCTAGTAAATTATTTTACTTAGCTACTTAACTAAAATCTGACTGCACTTCTGAAGGCTGCTCTGGTTTCTCTTTTGCTCAATCCCACTTCTCCCTTGCTGTTTCTCTGTATGCCAGAGGCATGGCTTGCTTTCACCCTGTCTTCCAGGAAAGCTGACGTGAAAATACTGTGTGATGCAATGTGAGCTTACAATATTGAGGGATTTTTTTTTTTATTATTATTATTATTATTATTATTCTTTTTCTCCCTTCAAGTTTAATTTGCACTTGCCTCATTCTGTTCTGGCAATTCTTATTTTAAATATTGTATTGCATTAGCTTCATAGTGCCATCTGTCTCTGCCTGTACTCCTGTAGTTGAGTGTATGGTTTTCTTATAGTGCGAGGGGACAGTGTAGAATGATAAACTTACTTTAGTTTCAGCTATTCTAGAGGGACTCAACTGAGTGATGGTCATATATGGACACTCTGTATTGAGTTTAGGAAGCTTCCTTCTAGGGAGGGTAGTTGTGGGAACAATGTTGAGATGCCTCTGCTATACCCTGAAGTCTATATTTCTGTATACTTCCAGAAGACGTGAGACTGCGAGGAAAAAAAAAAACACAACATAATTAGTTGTTTAGTTGAAAATCAAGCTTGCCATGAGCACATAGTACCACTGTTGAACTCTTCCTTGTTATATCTGTCTTTGTTGAAACTTCATGTTGACCAGGAGAAGTGAAGAATACTTCTTTCAGTTGCAGCCAGCTGTTTTTTCCTAATATGTTTCACACTTAATCCATGGCAGTTGAGGGCTATTGACTTGCTGGTGTCTGGCAAAGTTGTAGTTTTGCTAGTCCTGGTATGCAGTGATGTCTGAAGCAGCAATTTTTAACACTGCTCTATTAGCTAACCCATATCTGTGAGCTGTCTGCATGGCTTTCCCCAGACTGTGACAGACTCCTTCACCTCTTGCATCACTGACAGCATCCCTTTCATCTCTGGATGTGTTTGTCATTACAGTCTGGAGTTCCCTGTTGCCAGTTCTACTGGAGATTCTCTTCATCTTGGGTTCTGCAGACATGAACATGAAACCATTCATGACAAAATATTTAGGACTTCTCTGGTGTCAGTCCTAGTTCAGAGCATATGTTTTTCCTTTTGTTAATGTAATAGATTCCTTTTTTTTTTTCTTCTTTGAGATGCTGTCCCCTTCAGTTTCTGTTACTTTCCTCTCTTGTGTGAGGTTTTTCTCGTTTGTCTGTCATCCTCCTTTCTGTTGTTCAGTAGGATACCCCGAGTTCTGAGTTTTGCTTTCTTCCTGTTCACCTAATCGTTGGGTAACATTATCTTTGTGATTGACTCTGGTTGTGTTAACCGAGTTGCAGTTGTATCTTGGGTCTTATTCTGGCAACACTTAAACCCATTGTTTTCAGTATGGTCTTTCAGATAGTTGGCATCAGCTCAAATTCAGCATGGGTTCTTAACAGAAACTAAGAGGCTGTCATCACTAACTCCTTCCTCTCACTGTAGATGTTATAGTCTCCCTTAAACCTTAGGTATTATATTTACCCAAGGCTTCTGTTCAGATAGTTACATCCAAGGGATGTTGAAGTCTTGCAGACTGTACTTGTGTATCTGTTTTAACTACTATTCTTTGAGACTCTGGGAGTTCTTGGGCAGCTAG
This sequence comes from Ibidorhyncha struthersii, assembly GCA_013398815.1. NCBI lineage: Eukaryota > Metazoa > Chordata > Aves > Charadriiformes > Charadriidae > Ibidorhyncha > Ibidorhyncha struthersii. The sequence goes on from VZSZ01010126.1 coordinate 143,577, forward strand.
ATATCATTTATAATCTTATAAATATCCTTTTGACCCTAAAAAAAATTAATGTCATCCTATTTGCATTTTTATCACTCGTTGTTTTATCATATTTACTGTCATGCCACTGTTGAACTCTTTCTTAGTGTCATTAAGGCTTCTCTGCTGGCTTTTACTTCTTGCATCAAAAAGTTCATCAGAACTTACTGCAGTTCTACTGCTGATTCACTCCTAAATTAATGAATTGGCTTTCCTTGCTCTCGGTATGTGACCACCATCTGCATTGCTTGTGAGGAAGTTTCAAGCATGCGCCTTACCTGTATTATCTCATGCTTGCTCTGTGTAAGAATTAAAAAGCTACCTCTTGATCTTCCTCAAAATAATCTTGCTCTCGTTTATAGTGGTCTTGTATCAAGAACAAAGCTATCCTTTGGTTTCTGGCCTACTTCTTCAGCTATGAGGTATGCAGAGACATTAGACAGCTTTGTTCTGCAAGTCTTTTGGAAGGTGGAGAATACAGCTGAGGACGCATCTGCCAGAGTAAGCATTAAGGAATAATTAGAATTGCTGACTCTGGCAACAGTTTCTGGAAGTGCTTTTTATTCTGTATTTGCCTTTTAACTGTTGAAATAGATGTTATGAATCTGAGTGTCACTGCTCAAACATGTTGGAAACTACCTGTGGTAGGGTCATACTGTAGTTGCCGTATGTCACCTTCAAACTGTAAGCCGTACAGCTGCCAGAAAGACTAGATGACAGCTCTGTGGAGAAGCCGCCTAAAAATCAAAGGCTCTGGAACTGTCTTTGCAATCACTGAGATTTTTGGAGGAGTGAGGAGGTTGGGATGACATTTGACAGGGCAGTGCTTGTCTGCGTACTGCCTGTTCTTTCCATTCCTATCTGAACAGCCATCTACGTAAGGCTGTAGATGTCTTCCCAGTGTTATTCTACTGAGAAGTAGTTGTACTCCTGTTTCTAATATTTGTAGGAAATAGTAAGGCACATTGGCAGTAACTTAAGTCATCCTGAATTTCTGAAAGAGATAAGCAACTGGAATGCTTTTGTGTTCCTTTTGTGTGTATAACTAGGTAAAGCTAGCAGGAATTGGAATAATCTAGCAGAAACAAATAGCTGTAGATCAGTCCATCTATCTTGTATGTAGACTATGCTGAAAGCTGTTGTAAAGTACATGGTGGTTTTTTTTTTTTCCTTTCACAGTAGGGGGGAGACTAAATGCATTTTTATTGTTGTTCCAATGCTGATATTTGAATCTTTTAAGCAATAACACCTCTTAGAGATCTGTCAAATGGAGCCAAAATAAAAAACTTAACTTCAGTCAGCAACCCTTTGACTATAGGGGCTATGATTTGCTATTTCTATGTGCTTAGTACCTATAACATGCTAGAAGTCTCCTAGGCTTGTATTATTGCTTGGCAGCAAGGCTGGTATTATTTAGGGGCTGATATTAAACAATACTGAATCAAGTACTTGGAAGTTGAAGAATGTGGTGAAGCACAAAAAGAGATGCTTTTTCTTAGAAAGGGACAAGATATTCAGCAGTTTCAAAGGACAATCCATGTAAGCGAATAGGCTTGTAAAGTAAATGGAAGGCAATCAATCTTGGTCTAGTGTGACTGTCTCTGCAAATGTCAAATAAGACTCCGATTACTGTTCCTAATGGTGTTTAAACAGAAGAGGTATGTTTGAAACCAGTGTGAATGTTCTCTAACATACCTTTTCCGTTTGTTATGCTTGCATTTGAATGCTGGCTTTAGTACAAATGAATTGACTACTGAAGTCTACCTGTAAATTCATCTCTGTCAAGAAGGCAATTACCTGAGTTGTCATCTGCTTTAGATTTTTATTTTTTTTTTTAATTGTAGCAAAGTTAAAGTGAAATATTTGGAAGCTTGTAGACCTTTGTATAGACAATTACAGATGTTTTGGGCCTTCAGAAAAGGTGAATAAATTTCTGTATAGGAAGAAGTGTTCTGTGTGGCTCTTCCCTGTGCCCCCCCCCATGTTTACTTACTTCATGCCTGGTAGTGCTTGAAGCCTGGTTAGATGATCTCTTACCTGAATCCTAGTACAAAAAGCCACATTGATACTGTTGCTTGTTCAACCAGATTAAAATTGGTTTACTTTGTTTATAATATTAATGAAAATAATTTTCAATATTTATAGTTGTACTATACAATCCTTGGATATATGACTGAAGACATGGTCTTCTCTGTCTGAAGAGTGGTGGGTACAGGCTCTTAGGAGTGTGGGGAGAGACCGAACAGGGAAGATTGCAGTACTGATATTTGTGTAGCTAGAACCAATTATTACAATTTTGGCTTCAAGTAAAACTGACTTTAACTTCTGTAATAACTTGCCAATATCAAACACAAAGTCTTTTAGCAGTGGGGGAGGAAAAAAAAAGTAATCTAGTTTAAACTGAAGTGGACAAACTAGCTATCAAAACAAATCTGGAATATTCCAGATATGTTTATAGCTCTTCAGACTCTTTGTTTTTTTTTTTTTTANACAATTAAGTCTCAGGAGTCTCAGGTATGATCTCTTCTGTGGCTGGGAGACTAGCTTAAATGTGCATGAACCTCACTCTTTGTGAAGCTGCTTTTGCTGTTTACTTGTTTTGATGGCTGGTCTTCTCACTGTCTTACTCTTGCCTGTAGTCTTTAGTAAATAGTGTATGTCCTCGGGGATTAACCTAAAGCAAATGGATAACCCTTGTAGCCTACTGCCTTCAGCCTGTGCAAGGCTTCAGCTTTTGCCTCAGACTGCCAGTTTAAGAAATCTTTGGGACAGCTCATCAACAGTATTACCTTGCTCTAGGACAAGGCACTGGCTGCTTTACCTCCTCAGGTGAAGACACTCCCTGTCCTCCTCCTGAGGTGCAGAAACTGCTGAAGTAAGACACTAGGGAAAACCGAACAGAGTTGGATTATGTTGGAGGTCAGTTCCACACATCAGCTCACGTGCAACTTCTAACCCTATACTGAAGTTCAAACACAGAGTAGTAACCAAACAGTAGCTGATTACTGCTCTATGCATATTTTGTATCAGTGAATATAGTTGCAAATATCAGATGTGACTTCAGGTTACTTGGGTGAAGAAATTACTAGTAGTTCTCTGGGTGATTTTGTAGCAAGATTGGTATTGCTAAGGTGAGATCAGGTTGGTAAAGATCACAGGAGCGTAACAGACTAGAATATGAATTGACAGATATAACAACTGGCAGCTTCTAGCTGTCCTGTAAGGCTTTGCAGTATCATTCCACAAGGAATAATGAAGGCAAACTGCACTGAGTCAGGGTGGGTCTTGCTTAAGCTTAGCAACTGGAATGATATATCTTGACCTCTAATAATAGTAAGCAACTGTAGCAACTGTATCACTAGAAATCCTAGTGATCATCTGGTACTTACACTGTTACTTTTCTGGCCTCTTTATAGTGCCTTCAAAGAACTTAAGGGACCAGAAACTCCCTTCAGTCTCTCTTGACACTGTATCACCAGGGCTTTTTTTCCTGATTCCCTGCTACTAAATAAAACTACCCCAGTGCTCTTGTTTTTTGTTCTATACCCTTTTACCTGTTGCTGGCACTGGTTGCATAAGACTGAAACTTTGTTAGGAATTCGTTGCTTTTTTGGCCCTGAGCTGCAATTAATTGTCTCACCTGAGAAAGGAGCTCTTCAGAAGACACCTCCCGTGCTGAGAGAGGAGTGTGGCAGCTTCAGCTTAAAACTTGTAAGTAGGCAGGGGTGTTGCGGTACTGGGTGACTCTAGTGCTGTTTTTTCTGCCTGTAAGGAATGGATTTGCTTCCATCTCCTGACTCTTGTAGTGCAGAAAAATACTCTGAAATAAGTCAAAGGAAACCTGTTTAGCTTGTAATAAAACAGGTTTGTTTGTAAATATAGGTTCCTGCTGTTGAAATTGTGTGCAACTTGAAGGCTTACAAAGCCCTTAAAATGGTATTTGTGGGTACAATCTCCATTCTTCAGGACTTAATGGAACTTGACTGGATGAGACCCAAAGTGGCATGATGAAGCTTTGAAGTTAGCATTGCTTTGACAGGAGGCTGGGCTAGATGACCTCTGGAGGTCTCTTTCAACCTAAATTTTTCTGTGACTACTAATAACAGTATTAGTGGGACTTGGATTATTTTTTTTTTTATTGTGTTGTAACTGTTTAGGTTCTCTGAGGTAGATTATAGAGATGCAGAAGTCCTTACATCCTTAGTTTGCTGCCCTATGTTCAGAACATTCAGGTGGGACAGTTCCTGAAAAGTGATTATTGGTATTGATGAGACTGTGTTATTGCCTTTTGAAGTGCAAGACACCCTAGTTCTTTTGCTCAGGGCGTACTCGTATGTGTCTCCCAATGGTACCTAAGCTGTGGTTCTGACACTCCTTAGTGACAGGAAAAAGATGTGGGATGCTGTTGATAGCAGCTGTTGATCTTTGCTTTGTCCCTAAATCTCCTTTTGTGAAACTGATGCTGTCTGAATCTGAAGCTGAATCTGCCCTCTTTGGTCTGAACACTGTAAAGAAAGAGCAGGTGTACAGCAGGCTTAAGAAGTCCTTGTCAACAGTACAGAAGAGGGTATATGTATGTGATAAGTAGACTTTTAGGGAGGTACCTGTTCCTGGAGGGGTGACTCCCTCTTTAATCCATGCTTCCTATAGGATTTAAGAGTCAATTATCAGCCATTACTCAGGGAGCTGTCAGCAATTAATTTAGCTCAGGTGTCACATTGTCCTGGACTGGGTCACTAAGGTTCATTTGAGCATGGTTCAGCTTTATATTAGGAACTTAGATGCTTTGTATTGTTCTCTTGTGGCCACAACTAAATTACCTGGGACTTAAAGACTTTGCCTTGTGAACAGGTAAAGCTGTTCATTGACATCTTATCTTATTCTCATGTTGAGGTTCTTGAAGAGTAACGCTACTGAACCCACAGCTAGTTGAGTCCATCTTCACTGTACTGTCAACAACAAATTGTTTTCAGATATTATGGAACAGTAAAAATGAGTTAAGACTAAGCTATGATTTTATTGGCATCACAGTGGGATAGCTTGCACAACTGGAGGACTGCAATGCATAGGTACAGGCACTTTAGGAAGGGCAGGCTGGGATGGTGATAAGGGCAAGTTGCCGTTTTCTGTGAGAGCAGTGGGGCTGCATGCAGCTTTGCCTAGAGATGGCTAATGAGCCAGTTTAGAGCTTATGGGTGATGTTGTGGGTATATGCTTCAGACCACCTGATCAGGAAGAAGTAGTAATGAGGCCCTCCTCAGACAACTCAAGCCTAACATTCACAGACCCTGGTGCTCATGGGGGACTTGTTCCAGCCTGATATTTGCTGGAGGGACAGCACAGCTGGGAACAAGAAATCTAGGAGGCTTCTGGTGTGTACTGGTGACCACTTATCAACATAAGTGTTGAGGACAAAGGAAGATGCTCAAATGGGCCTGATGGACCCGTTACAAACAAGGAAGGACGAGCTGAGGATATAAAGGTTAGGAATAATCTTGGCCGCAGTGAATGCGAGATGGAAGAGTTCAGGATCTGAAGAGGAGGGAACAAAGTGGAGTAGAATCACAGCTGTAATCTTCAGAAGGAAAGACTTTGGTCTGTTCTGGGATCTGCTTGGAAGAATCACTTGGGAGGTGGCTCTAGAGAAGAGAGAGGACCAGGAGAGCTGGTTGATGATTTTTTTCCCCGGGGTCACTCTAAGCTCTAGTGTGGCACATCCTGATGAGCAGGAAATTGCACAAAGGCAGCAGGGGGCCTGCTTAAAGGAACAAGGAGCTCCTGACAAAACTTGGACATAAAAAGGAAGCAGATAGAGGTGGAAGCAGAGACGGGAGCATGGAGACACTGTCCAAGCACACAAGGATGCATTTAGGTAAGAAAGACAATGTCCATGTGGAGTCAAATCTAATAAAGGGGTATGTGAATGGCAACAAGAAGGGCTTTTACAGATAATTGGCAGCAAAAAGAAGACTGGAGAAAATGTGGACCTGCTGCTAAATGGAGCAGGGGACCTGGTGATAAGGGGTGTGGAAAAGGCTGAGGCGTTCCATGCCTTCTTCACCTTGGTCTTTACTAGTAAGGCTTGCCTTCAGGAATTCCAGGTCCCTGAGACCAGTGGGACAGTCTGGAGCAAAGAGGGCTTCCTGTCAGTAGCAGGATCAGGTTTGGGAGTGCTTATAGAAACTGGCTGTGGGCTCTGATGGAATATACCTGTGAGTGCAGACAGAGCTCGCCAATGTCTCTTTGAGGCCACTCATAGTAACTGTAATGTCTTGGTGGCTAGGTCTTGAGGACCAAAAGAAAGCAAATGTCATTCCTATCTCTGACAAGGGCAAGAAGGAACATCCAGGGAACCACAGGACAGTTGGCTTTCTTCAGTCCCTGGGAAGGTGACAGAGCAAATAATCCTGAAAACATATGAAGGAGAAGATGACTCGGAATAGTTAGCGTGGACTTACGAACAGGGTATCATGCCTGACCAGCCCCGTAGCCAGATGACTGGCTTGGTGGATGAGAACAATGGATATTTTTTACCTTAATTCTAGTGAGACTTTTGAAACTCTGTAACATGCCCACTGATAACTTGATGAAGTGCAGTCCAGATAAACAGATGGTGAGGTGGATTGAAAATGGCTGAAATGCCAGGCTGAGTTGTGATCAGCAGCTTAAAGTTGAGCTGGAGGCCAGTCACTAGTGACATACCTCAGGGATTGATACTGATGCCAACACCTTTTAACATCTTCATCAATGACCTGTGTGAAAGGACAGACTGTGCCCTCGGCAAGCTTGAGGTGATACAAAGCTGGGAGGAGTGGCTGATACACCAGATGAGTGTTCTGCTACTCAGAGCAGAAAAATTGACAGGCTGGAGAAATGGGCCAACAGAAACTGCATGAAGTTCAACAAAGGGAAATGCAAAGCCCTACCCCTAGGAAGTAGATGCTGGGGGTGCAGAAGAGATGCTAGGCGTCTTGTGGATCAAAAATTGGTTATGAGCCAGTAATGCATCCTTGCCACAAAGAAGGCCATCAACTTTTTGGACTGAATTTCAGGAAGAGCATTGGAGGGAGGTGATCCTTCCTATCCTGAACCCTGATGAGACTGCATCTGTAGTAGTACTGTGTCCAGTTCTGGGTTCCACAGTACAAGAGAAACCCGGACAGACTGGAGCAAGTCTACCAAAGGGGCACTAAAATGAAGAGTTTGGTATGTCTGACATACAAGGAAAGGGTGATAGAGCTGGGATTGTTTAGCTTGGAGGAGAGCAGGCTGTTGGGGAGATCTTATCAATGTGTATAAATACCTGGTGACAGGGGGCAAAAATGACAGAGGTAGACCTGTCTGTGTTATCCAGTGATGAGACCAAGAGGCAATGAACACAAATTGAACATAGGAAACTCCACTGAAACATAAGAATAAACTTTTTCTTTCACTCTAAGAGAGGTTGAATATTGGCTGTGGAGTCTCTATCCCTGGAGGTACTCAAAACCTGACTGGGCACAGCTCTAAGCAATCTGCTGTAGTTTGCTCTGAGCAGGGCATTTGGACTAGATGATCTCCAGGGGTCCATTCTAATCTCAGCTACTTCAGATCCAGTTAGCTGTTTTATCACTTATGAGCTGGTATGGAGTCCCACTGCAGATGCCACCCAAGTTTTTATTTTTCTAGTGTGAGCATCTGCCTACATAAATAAAAAGTAGATTCTTTGTTTAAAGTTGAGGTCCTTTATGAGAAAGCAAAGTGATTAAACAGCAGTAAATACAGACTGTAGTAGAGTCTTGACTTTTCTCGAAATAGCTGATACAGAAATCTTGTTGTGGTTTGTGAATTCAGAAGTAAAAAGGGCCAAATCTGGCCATTTGAAGCAAGTGGGAATTGAGGGGCTACATAGAAAGGTTACTGATGTCTGTTGACTGAAATGCTGTTTAAATCTAGCTGGTAGAATACCTTCTCAACTTAAACTGTCTCCCCTAGAGCTGATAGAGTGTTGCTTAGAACTGGAGTCTCTTGTGTCAGAAATCTCTCTGTATCTTAAAACTGCTGGTTGGAGCTCTATAGTATGACTACAAATGATGTCCCCTGGAAGACTGGGGCAAAACAAACTACTATAGATTCCTGTTCTTCTCCCACTCTGACATCTTATCTGATTAATGTCTGCTGAAAGCTTGAGCAATATTACTTCCTTTACATTTTTCTCTTGAATTGCTTCACAAAAAGACATTCACACAGAACTTTCATTTTCTTTGTGAAAATTTGGCAAACTTAGATTTGAATGGATACCTATTTCATATTCATCTTTATTTACAGTAGACTGATTACATACAGTAGACTGATTACAGCTACAACTACCTGAAAGAGGTTGTAGAGAGGTGGGGGTCTATCTCTTCTCCCAAGTAACAGGTGATAGGACAAGAGGAAATGGCCTAAAGTTACTCCAGGGCAGGTTTAGTTTGAATTATTAGGAAAAACTTCTTCACCAAAAGGGTTATCAAACATTGGAATAGGCTGCCCAGGGAAGTGGTGGAATCACCATTCCTGGAGGTATTTAAAAGACGGGTAGATGTGGTGCTGAGGGACATGGTTTAGTAGTGGGTTTGGCAGTGTTAAGTTAATGGTTGGACTCAATGATCTTAAAGATCCCTTCCAACCTAAATGATTCTCTGCTTCTGTTCTATGGTATAACACTAACATTTATCATCCACTCTTATCTTGATCGCTTTTTTTTTTTTGCTTTCTAGTAGGTGATAAATGTGTATGTCTGAGTATATACTGTCATGGAATTCCTCCTTGGCATTATGATACTTAAGCCATTCTGGAAAGCCTGAGTTTCTGCTTTGTTTCCAGCTTACCTAAAATACTTATGAGTAGATCTGTGTTCCTCTGCTCAGAGGAGCTAGATGCTTTTGTGTTCTGGTGTGGGAAAATAATGGAAGATTGGTGAGGAGGATTGTAAACATGCTCAAGTGACTTGCAGCTGAGGTCCAGAAAAAACACGTATCTTACTAATCAGTGTTTAGTCTTGTGTGCTTGATGAGTAGAACATCTGTGTTTAAATAACGTAGGCCTGGGATAGACTTAGAGGCACCCTATCAAACATGCTTGAGATTCCTGCCCTGCTGTTGGAAAGATCAAAGCACGGTGGTAAACTACACCAGCTTGAATCCCTGATATACAGGTGAACAGCAGGTTTGGTAACACTCTATAGCAAGGACTGAGCTCTGTGGTGCCTGCATCCCACTTGTGTGCTTCTACCTAGGTGCCGCTTCAGAGATCCCCTGGTTTGTGAGTTATTGAGATTGAATTTACTCTTTGCATTTCATCCATGGTTTTGTGGTGGTTCCTGCATCCTGCCTATGTCGGCTTGCACATAGGGAGTCACCATCTGAAGAGGAGGAAGAACTTGGCAATTCAGAGAACATCCTAGTGCTACAGGTCTGTGTTAGATGTGGCTGTGGAGAGCACAAATTCTGTAGTTTATGAAGATGATGACAAGTTTTATGGGGGAAGTGAAAACTGCACAGGTCAGTGTACTGCCTATCTTGGTAAACCTAGACTGTCTTGAGTTTGAAACTCTGTAACATGCCCACTGATAACTTGATGAAGTGCAGTCCAGATAAACAGATGGTGAGGTGGATTGAAAATGGCTGAAATGCCAGGCTGAGTTGTGATCAGCAGCTTAAAGTTGAGCTGCAAAAAGTTGAGAGCAAACCTGCTCTCTGTCTTGAGGAAAGATATTTACTTCCAGTAGACCATGGAGGAAAAAGTGGTAGAGATTGTAGATCAGTCCCTGTTGGAGCAGAACTGTGGACGGCAATGTGTGATACTTAGAGGCAATGTTGCCAAGCAACTAACTTTGCAGCTGTGGCTTGGTAAAAGAGCAATTCTGTTTCTCAAAGCTATGTCTGGCTCTGATTTTGTGTAAGAAAATGAATATATTGACGAGGAGTAGGGAGCTGTCCCTCTTGCATGGATGAGAAAAGGAATATGATATTCCATGTGTGGCTATTGATTGCCATACCCGTCTCGTGTGCTACCTCCTTTTTAAGGAGGAGGGAACAAGAATCTGTAACGCAATTTTACTGAAGTGCTTGAATGAAAATGGGTAAAGCTTCATAGTACAGGGCTTTATTAGTAGCATTAAAGGCAGTGGTAGTCCTATAGGAATTTTTTCAAGAGATGGATGTGATTCACTGTGTATAACCTACTATTTTTGAATGCAGCTGAACTTGCAGGCAGATTCAAAACATGGCAGTGAGTGGCAGCTAGGACTGAGTGATCATTTGAAATAAGCTTCTTGTAATGTGTGCTCAAGTCATTTGGGTTTAAACTTGTCATTCACAACAATTTCTAGAAACAACTGGTGTATCAATAAGTAACAATGCTTTTAAGTATAGGGACTGATTTTTCCCATTAGGGTATGTACCTAGGGCATATTTGTTCATTTACCTTTTATCTGTAGATGTTGGCAAAAACATCCCTTTCTTCAAACACAGTAAATGCCATACTTCATGTTCACCCTTTACATCTTCAGCAGAAATGTGCTTGGGCATTTGAGCTTCACTCCTAAGCAGTTATTAAACTGAAGAGACACACCAACAACGCACTGAGTGCAGGCTTTTTCATCTTTGTTTTCATTGACAAGAGGTACCTTGGTGGGTTATTCTCAATTTTACATGTACTGAACTGCTGTATTGGGTCTGGCTGGGATGGAGTTAACTTCCCCATAGCAGCCCTCATAGTGCTGTGCTTTGTATTTGTAGCTAGAACACCACTGTTCTGGCTGTTGCTGAGCAGTGCTCCCACAGCATCAAGGCTGTCTCTCCATCCTCCCCGCCGCAAAGGTCACTGCTCACACAGCATCAAGGCTGTCTCTCCAACCTCCCCCCGAAGGTCACTAGGCTGGGGATGGGCAAAAGGTTGGGAGGGGACTGTCCAAAGCGATATTCCATACCATATGATGTGCAAAGCAATAAAAGCTAAGAGAAAAAGGCGTGGGGGCGGGAGCATTTGTTTTCAAGGTGTTTGTCTTCTGCTGCAACCGCTATGCAAACTGAGGCCCTACTTCCCAGGAAGTGGCCTGCTGATATGAGGTAGATAATAAATCTTTTGCTTTTGCTTCTGCACACGGCCTTTGCTTTTCTTTATTAAATTGTCTTTATCATGACCCAGGAGTCTTTTCAATCTTATTTTCTCCCCCTTGGTGGGCACGTAGTGACCAGTCAAGGTTAACCCGCCACAACTGCTGAGGGTTTCTCATATGTTCTAAGTAGAAAGTAACTGTTATTGCCCTTAATAAGGATTGTGAAGCCTTGGTTTGCTTTTCTGAGTATTCTGCAGCCCATAGCAAACAGTCTCTGAAAGAAGTGAGGCTAAATGCCCCTTCCCACTTGTCTTGTTCACTGCAATTTCCATGGTGTTTGGATGTTCATGGAGTTCCTCTTTAAAAAGGTTACTCCAAAAATATGTTTATATAGCAAGAAGATTCTATCAAGTGTCTGATCTTAAATGAGATTTTAAGAAATACAACAGATACAAGATCACATGCTGGATGATCCTGCAAAGTTTTGGGAGTACATTTTGAGAATTGATGCTTCTCAAACAACCTTGATTCCACTCTGAATGCTTACATTTCTGTATTCCAGACTAAATGCAGCTGAGTACTTTGGAATTGTATTCTATTTATCTTCCTAGCTTCTGAAGAAAATGGTATTTTGAGGAAAAATACTATACAGCCACAACATCTTTTTTTGTGACTACAGAAAGTAGCAATCATTTCAGAAAAATAACTTTCAAAAAAATGGAGAGCAGTTTTTTTTGTGTAACACAAATCTAGTTAAAACAACTGTGAAGAACACTACTTAAAAGTAAATTTGTTTCTTCCTTTCCCAGTCACATGTAACTGATATATAATGATGCATGGTGCCTGAGTGTTGATGATTGTCATGCTGGAATGCTTAATTGTGTTAATTTGAATTAGATCTAATTTAGTGTCATCTTAGAGGAGACGGTTATGTTTTAGGAAGCAAGAAGATGTCTTTAGAAAAATTCAAAGCACATTTCAGCCTTGTGTGGCATGATGCATTCTGATTGGATATAAAGAACTTTGTTTTTTTTCTTTTTCTTTTTTTTTCTACGATGAAGTGGTCAAATACTGGACCAAGTTATGCTCAGAGAGGTGGTGGAACATACCTTAGAGGTGTCCAAGACAACTGAACAAATCCCTGAGCAGCCTGGTCTAACTAAATCTGATTGGAGCATCAGGTTAGCCTAAATGACCTCAGGACATCCATTCACACCTAAATTACTTTATAGTTTTTATTCACTGACTGAGGAAATACAGTAACTGTATCTTTTAAAGAGCAGGCATTAAACATCTCAAAGAGCACACGTCTTGTGTTTTGTGGATTGGCCCAAACCCAGCTACAAGGATGGGTATTGCAGCACTCCATGGTCTGAGACATTTGCTGAGACTTTAGGGTAGTACAGTACTGGGGTGTAGCTAGGCTGGCATGCAAGTCTTGGATGTGTGGCAAGGTTTTGTGTCCATGCCACAGGAGTTTAAAGTGGGGGAAAGGCTTGATTCTGTCTGTCCTCTTCAGCCTGTTCTTTCCTGTGATCTTTTGTTAAGCTAATACCCTGAGGTCCACAGCAAGTGCTGCTCTGAAGGTTAATAATAGTGTTACAGTAAAAGAGGGGGGATCATCCAAGAATGGAGCTGCATTTATGTGGTAGGCTGTTCCTGTGCCTGAGAACTGCGATGTATTAGTATGTGTGGGTGGGCAGATAGGCTCTCTGTAGGTAAGAAGGGTAAAATCTACTTAGTCTGGTTTATTTAACCGCGGAGGAAGTGAGGGAAGACAGTATGTAGGAGAGGAAAGTAGATGAGTAAGTCTCTGCAGTGAACGCGGATGTTGTGGGTTAATCCCAGTAAGTAGCTAAGCACCACACAGCAGATTGCTTTGTCCTCCCCACCACTGGGATGGGGGAGAAAATCGGAAGGGTGAGAGTGAGAAAATTCATGGGTCAACATAAAGACAGTTTAATAGGTAAAGCAAAAGCCACGTGTGCAGGCAAAGAAAAACAAGAAATTAATTCACTGCTTCCCATTGTCAGGCAGGTGTTCAGCCATCTCCAGGAAAGCATCTCCATCATGCGTAATAGTTACTTGGGAAGACAAATGCCATAGCTCCAAACATTCCCTCTTCCTCCTTCTTCCTCCAGCTTTTATTGCTGAGTGCAACATTGTGTGGTATGGGGTGTCCCTTTGCTCAGTTGAGGACAGCTGGTCCCGGCTGTGTCCCCTCCCAGCCTCTTGCTCACCCCCAGCCTACTTGCTGATGTGGCACTGTAAGAAGCAGAAAAGGCCTTGATGCTGTGCAAGCACTGCTCAGCAATAGCTAAAACATTGGTGGGTTTGCAGCGCTGTTTTGGTCACGGATCGAAAACACAGTGCCTTATGGGCTGCTATGAAGAAAATAAACTCCATCCCAGCACAAACCATTATAGCAGAGAAGACTGGTACAAAGAGCTATCTGGCCAGTCTTTAGAGATGGTTTCAGTGTATTTCTACAGTCCAGAGCTTGAAATCTGACACTTTGCTTCTTGTCTGAACACTTGGATCTCTGGTTTCTCCCTGCATCTTTTTCAAACATAGGTTCATGTAGGAGAGCTTGTGGAGGTGCATTTACCTGCTTTGTGATATAGACTGTATAAAGGAGAGCATCTCCAGAGTCAGAGGGCTGCACAGAGGTTGTACAGTGTGGGGAGTGTTTACTTAAGCAGTCTCTTCTTCAGTTATGTTTGAGTAAAAATGGTGAAGGGAAGCTGATTAATGCAATTACTAGACACACAGTCTGGTAGGTAAAGGCAACCTTTCATTCTTGTTTATGGCAAACAGGCTATATTATAAACCCATCTTGCAAACAAATTGCATTTCTGAGGTTTTTATCATTGTTAAAGGAAGAACTTCAATTGCTGGCTGAAGATTTTTTTTGGAGCAGATGCTTACATAACCTTCATCCTGTGCCTGGCTACGCAGGGGGGATCTTGCTACGTCCCAACAGATAGCATAGATTTACATGTCTTTATTCTTATCAGTGATGCTTTTACTTAATGCTTAGCTATCAACTTATGAAAACATTTTGTTAGAGCTCACTGTTCTCCAATTTCCCTTTTATTTCTGCATATAAAAGGAATATGAATTGTACACTTAAAACAGTAAGCCTTTTAGCAGTTCCTTGCTGACAAGGGAAAAATTGCGGTCAAGACAAGCTCCAGAAATTTCTTACTAATACTGTAATATGCTATGTAACCTTGTCTTTTTTGGAAGGTATCAAATGCCACTAACAGGAAATGACAGCTTACGCACCTTATTCTTGCAGCTTGAACTCTGACACAAGCAGTCTTTCTCTTTTACGAGTGAACAGGCAGGGTAAAATTAGAGCGCTGCTCCTTAGCCAAATTGAAATTTGACTTCTGATGTTGTTAGCTTATTGAATGTGCCAGGGTTGGCACCTCTGACATTTCTGAATTTTAGTGACTTTACTTTCCAAAGGGCATGCTTGTAGCAGGCTAGTATCCGGCGAGGCTGGTAGGAGTGCTGTGGCAATGTCCCATATCCTCTGCATATGCTCTCCATGTATGTATACGTGTGCTCTGGGTAACCAAGCCTGAGCGTGGCAGGCATGGTTGCTAGCCGGGGATCAGGAGCTGCTCTCTGATGGTTATGATTCTGCTTGCCTGGGCAGTGTTAGGATGGTTGGAGCAATCTGTGGTGTGAAATACTTCCAAGTCAGGAATACAAACTTTGAAAAATTGTTTTAAAGGAAGTTTCAGTACAAAAGACTGAGTTAAACTGGTATTTGCATTACAAATAAGTGTTTTAATGAGGAAGATGTTTATTTAAATCCTGGTATCTTAGAAATAAGATGAATAGGAGGCTGTGTTGACATTTTGGGGAACAAATCCCCAAAAGCTATTCTTGATCTCCTTTTTCTCTTAATATTACATTACGTGAGGAGTGATCAACTATGTATGTATGTAACTTCACAGTGAATCAAAATACTGTATTTTATTTGTTTAACAACTTAGCATTTTCATCATATCATCATCAGCTTTTTTTTTTTTTCATTGTGGAAAAGCAAACTTACCTTCTCACAGTCTTATTCAGTCAAAACTAAAAAGTTTTAGTAACTGGTTGTTTGCTAATAAGGCCAAAAAACTTTAATGCTTTCACTTTGTCACCTTACAAGATTTCTTATCTAATAGCCATTTGGCACAGGCAAAAGGCTGTTCATCTCAAGAATAAACTGATGTTGCCTGTATATCTCCAGTAGTCATAACTAACCAGTCCACTAATTTGCAAGCTGCATTTTTTTTTCATATTCTTAACTTGGTTTCATGTATAAGGCTTTTGATGTTTGAAATGTTGTATGACTTGAATATATTCCAGAATTAAAGTAGTTATCAAGTCAGCCACTTAATTTTGTGGCTTAAACGTAGAACTGAAAGAACATTCATGTCACTGTACTTCCATTCTAGCTAAGGCTTTATAAAGCCCTTGAAACTGGGAAGCTGTCTTAATTTCTTTGAAACGCTTTTAACAATTATCAATGCTATTGAAGCAAATGGATCAGGGAGCCGAAGGAATAATTGAAACTGGTTGATACGTATTTTTCTCTGACTTCTAGAGGTGGGGCAGGCTATTCAGGGGAAGTTTCATTCAGAATACTTCTACACAGCCTCTTTGGAGTTATGAATAGGACTGAGCTTAATGGATTTGTTGTTGACTTTTATGAAAAATGGTTACCCAGATAAAATGACAAACTTGGGGGAATTCTGTCCCTGAAGCTCTATGCCGCTTACCAGACACTGTCTAAAAATAGCCAAGTGATGCTTTTAAGGCTTCTCTTCCCACTGTTCTTGCAATAAACCTTGAACCACGTGAATCTCAGCTGTTATCAAGCTGAGGTCTGGAACAGTGTGTTTAGTTGCTTGAATTGTCTGCCTTCAGTGCAACTTTGTACAATTGAGTTTTATTTTATTTAAAACTACTAGAACAGCCGTTCTTGCCTGAAGTCTCCACAACCTTTTTTTAATGTAGCAAATGATAAGTTCTCAAATTTTGGCCTGGACTATCAAAACACAGGGTTATTAAGCCAGCTGTGAGACTTCTAAAGACTAGAGATATGTTTAAGCTAGGTCTTTTGTTGCCTTTGTTTATATAACACAGTATTTTGCTGCATAATTAGACTTTGACTTCTGAAAACCATGTAAAGTCTGCATTTGTGTGGTTTTCCTAGTCTTTGGGTATGGAAGTAAAGCAAGGAAGCCTCTTCTGCTGTAGAGAAAAAGAAATCAAGCTTAATGAGGGGGAGTAGATGTGACACGAGAACGTGCTTCAGGCTATTTGTTCTGCTTAATAAGAAACTAATTCAGTGGATCAAGTGACAGGTAAATAGTCCCATATCGGTAGTCACAAAAGACTACAGGTTCAAGGACCTTGAAGAACATTTTATTTGAGAATAAAGATTCTTGTACTGCGGTTCTTGCACAGTTTTCTTTGCTTCAAGATCTTTATGCAAGATCTACAAGATCTTTTATTCTTTCTGAGAAGATTTGTTCTTTAATTCATAAAGTCTGACATCTATTTTTTCCTGGCTTCTTAGTACTGTTTTGAAGATTAAACTGATTCAGTGGACGTGATTAACATCTCAGTTAAGCTTTTTGTGTTGTGGGGAGTGTGTGTATGTGTTTGCTTGTATTTTTTCCTCTGAGACTCTGTGAATCAAAACCAGTTGTAGATGACGGATGTGTTCCTGCCTTTTGGGGGGAGAGCTAAGCAGCCTCCAATGAAGTTAGTAAGAGATGGTCTTTGAGGCAGCAGGATTGGATTGAAAGTGGGTGGTAGTAATTGTATTTTAGTATCACCTTGCTTAATCCCTGTCTCTAGTGTGTTATGGTTCGAGGAGAGAAACTTGGAGGAGTCACTATAGTTCTGCCTTGTTCTTTTATTCTTCCCTGGGTACCCACTGGAGGAGGGACTGTTTTGTGTTAGCTTTTCTTGTGTTGAATTACACAAAATACAGCTTCTGCATACTAGTTTTCCTTCTTTTCTCTGTATCTGCTATATCAGAATGCTTGTCTTCTGTTCTTGTTCTTTATCTGTATCTCAGCTTGGAGAAATTACAGATGTTTCTGGAAAATACTCATTGATAGCTTGATTGAAATCTTGAGTAGCAGAATGCTTGGCAGTACGAATTCTGTGGGGGACTAATGCAGAGAGAGCGAGCACTGCATGGGCATGCAACCACTGAGGCTTTTTGGTAAGTTTTTGTCTAAAAAATGATAGTTTTCTAGGAATCGGCGGCAAACATTCGGCATGAGTCAGAAGAGACGTGTAGATCTTCTTGCAGTTAATTCGCTATTCCACAAGATGGAGCCAGTTATTTGGCAAATAAGTCTGTCAACCAGCAGCAGAATTTGAAGAAACAGAAGAGAATTAAACTAACTTCACTGTGCTTTATGGTCAAATGACAAACGGGGTGCAATGGAGTGAAAGGAAGGATTGTAGTCTGTCAGAAGTCTTTGAAGATTTTGGCCCAAGATAAGTTTGCTACAGACTATATTGAGATACAAAGCAGCTAGTGCTCTGTTACATGTAATACTTGGCTTCCTTCCTTGTAGAATTGCTAATTGTTAACTCCAAGAAGGTAAAGCAGAAAGTAACTTTGGTTTTATGTACTTCTGTAATACAAAACCTGATTTAAACTTAGTCTCAACAAGTTTCTTCATTGTTTCTTTGTTTAAAACTTAGTCAGAAGATTCACAAGTTTGAAACAAACTGGGTTTATGGACTTAGTGTAAAGGCTTCAAAGTAGTTTGAGACATAAACCAGTCACCTTTCCCTTTGGCAAATATAAAATTGAAAGGCTGTGTGCTTGCTCTTTTTACCTTAGTTCTGACCTCTGCTCCCTGTAAGTTGAGATGTTTAGTAAGAATGGGCAGCACCTGTTTTGCAGCAAAAGAACGCTTTCAGTATTAACCTGCAGTTGCAGTAAGTTGAACAGATGGTAGTGGACTGATGGAGGGAAGGAAACTGAATTATTGTGGTAAGGGAGGCAGCCATCATCATTCTCCTACTTTGTAGTCATATCTGCAATAATCTTATACTTGCTTCATTGTGGACATCTCCCAATTCTGTCATACCCCAGGACTCTTGTGTACTTTTTCGTCTTTTTAGTTTGTTCTGGTCTCCACTACTTTTTTCTTTTTTTGTTTAATTTGTTTACCCAGTCTTGTCTGATAGTATATAACCTTTCTCTCTAACTTTTTTTTTCTGCTGAGTAGAGTATGCAGTGTTGACTGAGAGGTTTAAATCAGTATTTTTATACAGACTAACCAAAAGGAGAGCTAAGCCAATGTTTCACACCGTATTAACTCCTTTGATTCATATACAGTTAGTATATGAGGCTCCCATGTTTTTTTAATGCAGGTAAATGCACTTTTTCCCTCAGCATTTTTAAGTGGCCAGTATCTTATAAGCCTTGTTTTTTGAGTATGATGCAGGCCTTATGCATCAGCTAATGCAAAATAAAATTCGAGCTATTTGGAATAAAACTTAAACCTTAGACTTCTAAAATCTATTGTGGTTTGTCTTGCGTTTCCTTTTGGAAGGCACTTATACCAGCTTGAGCTTTACCATTCTTGTCCTTATTCTTGCCTGAAGATCTGTATCACCTGTACTCACAAAAAGTTGGTTGTATCAGCTATAATTACATTAGTAGAGTGTCAGCAATGCTGTGAATGTTTATTGCAGCTTCTTCAATCAGCTTTCTAATATAATGGAGTAGAACACATGGTCCTAACTGAACGGGTTACCAGGATGGGGAAGAAAGGGAAGGGATATGTGGGAGTATATGCACTGACATTAAGCACGTGCAAGCACGTCCAGTTTAAATAATACGGAGGAGAAATATCTCATCAAAATTATATCCTGAAGAGGGGAAAGTGTGTGTGTGTGTGTGGGGGGGGGAAGTGGGAAAATTTTTAAATATGTTGGGAGAAGAGCTTTCACCTCACCAGAGAATATGTAAAAATGATGCCTATTTCAGAAAATTCACAGTTCGAAGTACATTTTAGAATAAAAGAATGCCATGTGGAGATGGATAACTGTTTCAGCAATTTAAAAATCGGCTTGAAATTGACTTATGTGAAGACGTGTATCTAAAATTATGTAAATTACTTTCAAGCTCTTTATTGCTTAAGTTTTAAACAGCTGAAGTCAGTTTTTGAAATGTTCTTAGTTTTTTAGTAGCTGTATATATTTGTGCAAGTAGGGAGAGTGTTTGTTCTTTACAATAACTATGCTGGGATGGAAGTCTACTGTAACTGGAAAAAACTCTTTTCATTTTATTTCTTAAATTCACAAGTTATCTCGCGATTCTAAAAAAAATTAGACATACCAGGAAATGTTGTGTCTTCTGGCTACGTATTTCTTTCATTCTTAAGAGTCTGGATGGTATCTAATAAAGAACTCCTTAAATACTCTAAATATGTCGCAATTAGTGCTGTTTCTGTGCATGTAATTGGATTCTAGTTTCTATTGAAAACTTGGTATAAAATTCCTGAATGCAAATTAATGTAGCAGGGGTTGTGGTGGGTTGACCCTGGTGAGCAGTGGAACACCCACCCTGCCTCTCGTGTGTTCTCCTCTCCTGTGGACTGGAGAGACAGTAGAAGGACAGTGGAAAGACTTGTGGCTCAAGATCGTGACAGTTTTATAAGGAAAGCAAAAGCTGTTCACACAAATGAAGCAAAAAGAGTATGTCATTCAGTACTTCCCATCAGCAGGCAGATGTCCAGCTATGTCCTGGAAAGCAGGGTTCAGCCTGTGTAATGGTTGTTTGGGAAGGTAGCTGCCATAACCACAAATGTCACTTCTTCCTTCTTTCCCCCAGTTTTTGTTGCTGAGCACGATGTTATATGGTTTGGGATGTTCCTTTGGTCAGCTGGGGTCAGCTGTCCCTGACTGTGTCCCCTCCCAGCCTCTTGCCCACCCCCTGCCTACTGGATGGGGCTGGGAGAGAAAGCTTTGGCTCTGTGCAAGCACTGTCCAGCAAGTGTTAGTCTTAGCAGCAGTGTTTTAGCCATAAATCCACAGCACAGCTCCATAGGGGCTGCTATGAAGAAGGTTAACTCCATGCCAGCCAGGTGCAGTACAGTGGGAAATGTCACTTGGTGTTCTCCATTTAACATGTAACAGGCAAGACTGCAAATTAATTTGTGTGAAGCCATACAACAGCTCAAATCCATTTTTCCATTTAGCTCTTACAAGACGTTTGCACTTGTGCTGTGTTTAAAATCAAAACTTAATCGCTGCTTCTTATGAAGGTAACTGAATTACAGTTGCCAGTAAGGCTAAATAGGCACAATAAACCTTTCAGGTTTTTATTCAGGATTAGTTATTTTGAGGGTTACTTAAATTGTTGATGTCAGACCATCCTAAGGAAGGTTGTCGGGTGTTCACAGGAATGACCTAACGCATTCAGAATCTTGTGTCAATAATTTATCTGGAAAATAGCACACACCTTCACAGCTGACCTTACCTAACTACCTATTAAGAACTGAAAAGGAAACTTAAGTCTAATCAGTAGACAAAAATAGAAAAGTTTAGATTGAAGGAAAAAAATTTAATTAGATTCTCATCTTGGAAGCAGCAATCTGTTTTAGGATTGCTGAAGTTTTTCCTTGGTTCATCCAGGCTTCATTTCAGGGACTTTATAGTATAGTAGTATATAGTCTAGTATAAACATTGGTCATTTTCAGGACAGCACAAGTCCTATGGCACTTTTCCTTAAATGAACTTTAGCAAAATTTGAAAGAGGCTGAAAATTACCCATATCTTAAATGGCTGAAGAAATTACTTGAAACGTGTTTTTTAGATTGGAATGGTGCATTGATAGTGGTGCAGCAAACTGCTGAAGTGCAGCTCAGCTCTTTTTGTAAAAACTTTGTATTCAAATGGCTTTGGAAAGAATAAAACTACAATTGTGTTACAACTTATGTCAAACAGTATTTCATGTTAAAATTGGCTGATTGGAGTTGCACTGTATAATGCAGTTCTTGTCAGTAGCAATGCTATCTTACCTGTCATGTAAAGGTATTTTAAATAGCATAAAATAGCAGTCATCAAGATTCCTTACATCTAGTCTTTTTTTCTGAAGCCAAATGACTTAACTGGCTAACACAATATGTACAGTAGATGAACTAGGTTACTTTTGTAAATTTTGGTGAAAAAAAACTAAATATATCTTTAAGGAGCCAACAGGAAGAAATCCGTGAATATTTGTTAAGTGTAAAGTATTTCCTGTGTACAGAAGTAAGGATTTTGGCTTCATACAGAATTGAGACAAATGTAAATTTTTTTGTTTTATTATTGAATCAGTCCAAATTACTGTTAAATATTCCTTGCACAGGAAGATTTGGAGACTAAGCAAATGTTGACTGTTTGGCTAAGTCAAGCGGATCTGGTTTGATGCTCACAGAGAAATCATTATTTTGTAACTTCTTTTGTGTACTACTTAACTGTAGCTGTAATTGATTTGTATTAATTAAGATGCTTTTAATTTGAAGTGTTTTAATATTGCATATTGCCATTAGTCTGAAATACATTCAGAGATTACACATGAACATTTTTGTCTGGCCTCAGGTTTGTCTATTATTCCACTGCTGAATTTGTTACTTAAATATAATTGATTTTCCTGAGTTATTTCAGAAATAAGCACAAATTAATGAAATCTGATCTTCTGGGAAAATAGGAAGCTATTCTATTCCAGGAGAAAACCAGCTAATTCATAAGTTGTGTTATGATCTTTTTTTGTTAAGAAAATTTTAAGTTAAAATATTAAACTACAAAGTTAACCATCTCTTCATTTATTAAGATAGACCTCAGTCATGTCAAGCCTTCATCCTGGTCTTGTCTCATTAATGTAGAACTTGCTTATCTGGGATATTATAGCTTAGGAAGAACCTGAAGAATAGGAAACCCATGTGATGTGTAGTTGTACAGACTCTGTTGTGGTAAAAGTTTATAGTGGCTGTGTAAACAATGTATAGGATAAAAATATGGACAGTTTTTAGATACTACAGATAAACACCTCCTGTCTCTATAGTAACCTGATCAAAATGTACTTCCCCGTTTAGAATGCACATCCCTGGATTATAGTTTGGAGGAAAAACGTGAGAAGTTGTTGGGCGCACAAGACCTTGCCTTAACTTTTTGTTTCTAAACCATCATGGCTACATTAAGCAATTACATAAGCTGAGGTACTTCATTTACAATGGAGTGGCCAAGGAGTTTTTTTTGATTAAGTTTCTTCAGGTGTACTACATTAGCTGAAACTTGATTAATATCTTGAGGCAAATGGCCCCCAAAACTCTATCCTGGAGCGCTAAAACTTATAGTAGTATACATTGTAAGCGGGATCTTCCTGTACTATAGATCTCCACAGACTGTAGGGACGGGGTATTTTGTGTCTGTAGTGTTTTATGGGGGCAAACAAAAAGGCACGTCAACAGGTTGCTAGTTGTTGAGCTATTTAAGACACACGTTGCAAACAGCTTGACTGTTCGTTCTTACCTGACCAGTAGTGGTTTTAACCTAGAAGTGTGTTGTGGTTTAGGCCAAATCCCACTGGGGACGTGGGGGACCCCAGATGGGACCAACAGATGCTCCCCTCTACCCCTCTTCGAAGAGAGAGGCAGAGGAGGGAAAAAGAGACTTATGAGGTTAGAAGGAACTAAACTACTTTAATGAAATATTAATAATAAAATAAAAATAATGAAATATATACAAAACTGTATCAAGCTCCCAGGATGACTATCACGACACCGGCTGGCACTGGGGCAGTCCCAGGCTGGACTCANGCTTCCTTTCTTCCTGCTTCCTGCCTGACCCTTTGATCCCTCAGAGGGCTATTATACTGAGCATGATGCGGATGGGATGGAATACCCTGTTGGTCAGTTTTGGGTCACTTGTCCTGTCTGCTCCTCCCTGCAGGTGGGACCCCACTGTGTTTTTCTGCTTCCAACCCTCCAATGTGGCAAATAACAAAGTTGGTTGGCCTTGGGTGTTATAGCGATAAGTATAAGCAAGAGCCTCTCCGCATACCACGTCTGGACATCAGCTGTAACATTGGTCTTATCACTCTGACAGAGCCAACATTGTCTGCACAATATGCTGTTAATTTCAGCAGTTAGAAGAGGCCCAGCTAAGAAGCAAAGTTACTGAACAAAATTGGTCCTGTTTTACCTCAAACCAGGACAAAGTGCCATGTGGGAAATGATATATTAGTTTCAGCAAGTAGAACTGTTAGATCTCTTGACCACTCAAATCTGATTTTATGATGGTAGCACTTATTTCGAAAACTGCCAGTCAGCGTGATCATTTTGATCTTAAAGGTCAAGCAATGGACATCAGGTGGTTTGACTTTTTGAGATCGTGAACAACACAAATTAAAAGCAAGGTGGCTACCCAAAATATAGCCAGTATTTCCACTAGTAAGAGGAAGGCTTCTTGCAACAAATCTGGGGAGCTGTGAATGTGTCTTGGGATTTTCAAATACCAGTTCAAAAGAATGGAGTCTAACTGAAAGGATTTCTCCTGCTTCCCTGTTTTGGCTATTGCTGAACAGTGTTTGCACACCATCACGGCTTTTCTTTTTTTCTGTTCTGCCCCTCCCTGCAGATGAATAGGCTGGGGGCGCGGGGGTAGGGGGGGTGGGCAAGAAATTGGGAAAAGACGGTTGGGACAGATGCTGACTCTCATTGACCACTCCATACCATATGATGATGTGCTCAGCAATAAATGATCAAGGAAAGGAGGAGGAAGAAGGGACATTCTTGGTTATGGTGTTGTCTTCCAAAGTCAGTATTGTGTTTGCTGAGGCCTGACTTCTCATCAGCAGGCAAGTATCCAACCACTTCCTAGGAAGTACTGAAGAAATCCCTTTTTTTCTTTTCTTTTTTTTTTTTTCCTTTGCTCATGTGCAGTGTTTGCTTCACTTATTAAAACTGTTGTTATCTCAGTCTACAAGTCTTCTCACCTTCCTTCTGTTTTCTTCCTGTCTGGCTAAGGAGGAAAGTGAGCAAGCAGCTCTGTGGGTGTTTGGCTGGGGTCAACTCAACACAATCCTAAGCTAAATATCAGGAGAGGGAGGCATAAAATTCTTTTCTAGGCCCCAGGAAAGTGTTCGTACAATATATTAATATTGAAATGTAAATCGCTGCAGTTGCACGAGTGGTCTGGGTGTGCATCTGTTGTACAAAGGTGGAAAATAATTGCTCAAAATTATAGAATCATAGAATTGTTAAGGTTGGAAGGGACCTTTAAGATCGTCGAGTCCAACCATTAACCTAACCTGACAAAACCACCTCTAAACCATATCCCCAAGTACCACGTCTACCCTTTTTTTAAACACCTCCAGGGATGGTGAATCCACCACCTCCCTGGGCAGCCTATTCCAATGCTGGATAACCCTTTCAGTGAAAAAACTTTTCCTAATATCCAACCTAAACCTCCCCTGGCTTAACTTGAACCCATTTCCTCTCGTTCTATCACTTGTCACAAGGGAGAAGAGGTCAGTCCCCATCTCTCTACAACCTCCTTTCAGGTACTTGTAGAGAGTGAAAAGGTCTCCCCTCAGCCTCCTCTTCTCCAGGTTAAACAGCCACAGTTCCCTCAGTCGTTCCTCACAAGACTTGTCCCCCAGACCCCTCACCAGCTTCATTGCCCTTCTTTGGACACCCTCCAGCACCTCAGTGTCTTTCTTGTAGTGAGGGGCCCAGAACTGAACACAGTACTCGAGGTGGGGTCTCACCAGTGCCGAGTACAGGGGGATGATCCCTTCCCGAGTCCTGCTCACCACACTATTCCTGATACAGGCCAGGATGCTGTTGGCCTTCTTGGCTACCTGGGCACACTGCTGGCTCATCTGAACTCCTTAAAGCTCAGAACTAGGTGGACTTTGAAGCAGTGCTTTTAATGGTGGTGGGGTACAGAGCTGGAATAAAATGATATAAGTAAGAGTGTTTAATTTGAGACTGTGTAGTAACTTCAAGTCAAACATCCCAAGTGTCACTGGGGGAGTTCAAGCCAGTGTGCTTTAGGTCTGTCTCAACATGCTAATGCAGCTGAGAAACAATAGTAGGGTTCATAAATCAATGTGGTTGTGAGAGAAAATGCCTTGGGCTGTGAATGGCAACTTGTACTGTAGTTTAGGAATCAAGGGTACTGAATGCATTCAGTTTTCCACCATTCTTACTCATGGATATTTTCATCAGTTGGTTTTGCAAGTCTCTCTATAATCATTCCTGAAGAACTGCATGCTACTGTTGTAAAGTCTGTGCTGTATGAGGTATTAAAGAATTTGTTGCATTAATATAAGATTACCCTGCATTTAATTTCAAGTGAGGTACAGATGCATGTCTTAGGAAGCTTTTTAATTGGAGAAAAAAGGGCAACTTCTACTTATTTCTGCTGATGCTCGCATCTGATGCATAGCCATGAGGATTATTCAAGATGTAAGCAAAATCTTGTTACTAGCAAGCCAACTTTCTAAAGTTTGTTTGTTTGCTTGTTTGTTTTTGAGGGGGGGACACGGTGGACACAACATATGGCTTCCTAGCTTAATCTGGTGAACTCAAATGTTATGCAATATCACTTAGAAGTAGAAAGCCATAAATAAAATTGCTAACAATGGATATTGTTAGAAGTAATAGATATCCTAAAGAAATAGCTGTGAGCCTTTATTCAGACTTGTTTATTCCTGTTGTCAGTATAGAGTTAAGCCAAAGAAAATCTCGGTATATGGAATTTTGAAAATAACTGATGTATTTATCCATTCCCCCTAGGTCCAAGATGGGCGTCTTGGAACACCGGTGTTTTTATTTGCATCAGATGTGCTGGAATACATCGAAATCTTGGTGTCCATATATCAAGGGTCAAGTCTGTCAACTTGGACCAATGGACACCCGAGCAAATACAGGTAAAATATATCTTAAAATATGTTTTCAATTTGGACGGAATGCCAGGAGTCCTTTTGAAACAATTTGAGTTTATCATCATGCCCTAACTTAAATGTTTTATAACACACTAAGAACTACTTTGATTGTATTTCTACTGTAATGAGTTTAAGTTCTGAAAATTCACCTCAGAAATTGGTTTAGCTATCTTTGAAAAGCTCTCAAAGCTGCTTCTTTGTTGTATCTATAAAAAATGTGTTGTAAGCCTTTTCTTTTTCAGTAGGGGACAGTAAGATAGTAGTCACACACCTGTCTGATTCTTGATTACATTCTTTTGGTCTAACAAGTACTGACTTTTCTGGGTATGCTCCAGTCTGAAGCCTCTCTGGCAGACAGATTTTCTTACTCCTGTTCTTCCAGGTCTGAAGAGCCATCCTGAGAGATGAAAGCCTGTCTTTCACTGGATGAGTTAGGTTACAGTGTAAACGGCGTCTGTGTTGTTAGCTTTTGTCCAGCAAGTCTTAGCGGGCAGCTCTCCTGTGCCATGGGAGCATCTCCCAACACATATGGCAGCAAAGAGGTCTCCAAGATAAAAACCTGCAGCGCACACCAATAATATTCTGACTGTTTCAGTATTTATTTAAAGTATTGATGGACATGAACTCACTGTTTTCTTCCACTTTTCCTTAGTGCATGCAGGAAATGGGAAATACTAAAGCACGACTACTCTATGAAGCTAATCTACCAGAGAACTTCCGAAGACCTCAAACAGATCAGTATCCTTTTTGTTTTAGCTTTCACATTGAAATGACTTTTAATACAATTTAGATGTTATGACTGTTTCAAGAAACTGCTACTTTTGGCAGCTCACCTTATTTATTTCATTGATATTGTTGTATAAGAAATGATAGTGGAAGCTGGGAACAGTTCAGAAAAGGTTTAAATTACTTCAGTTATAGCAAATCTACTCTGTAATGAGATTTGGCAAGCCCCATTTATTTTTGCTTTCAGAAGAGGTGACTTCATAAATTCCTTAGGAAGTTAGAGTGATACTAGAGAGCTCTTGAATATTCTGTCTTTATCTTGAGTAACTGCCAGCTGAAGTTAGAAGCATTTGAACAGGAAATAATGAGCTGAATGGTAAAGTAAAATAAGCCATTGGATCTTACTCTAGTGAAGCATGGATTTCTTCCTGTAGATTAAGTATTCTGTAATTTTTTGGAGTTAAAGTGTATGCAGTCTATGAAGTCTGCAAGCACAGATGACTAGCATGGGAATATCTAAATAAACCAAACCTCCCTGGCTGCCGCCACTTGTGTTGGTGTGTGGTTATCACCATGTACCTGGAAGGGGAGGGTTGGAAGAAAAATTGTTTACTGCCAATAAATAGCTTTCTGCAAAAAATACCTTTTCCAACTGTACTGAGTACTTAGGATAATATATGATGGCATTAATTTAGGTTTGTATTAGCTCCTGATTTAGTGACGTTACTCCATAGGTTAGGATTTGCTTCACCTGATCGTAGTGGAACTCTTTAACTGTAATGAGATCCTAAACACCTACTGTTAAGTGAGCTGAATCTTTCCCCAATTCTCTTAGCCTGATAATGACACAGGCTATGGAGGCTAATAAACAGACTTAGTCGTAACTGGATCTGAATTTTCTCCTTCTATATCCAAAAGTGATTTTTGTGCTTCTGCTTATTAGATACTATGCTTGATATGTTATGCGCAGAAGACTTTTTTTTTTTTGAAGGTTTAGACTCCTTATTATAAAATGCACTTGAGCAAAACAGATGTTTCTTCATATTCCACTAGCTTTTGAATTAAACATACATACACATAATAAAAAGGTAACTGGAACCAGGTAGCACTGTAATATTCTGGCTGTAATATTCTAGAACTTTATTTCAGCCATAAGACTCAAATACTTTGACTAAAACTTACTTTAAAAATAGATCTTGTGTATTTTGTTCTTACTGCAGCTAACTTGAATTCAGTGGCGCTATTGCAGGAGTAATAATGCTTTACTCTAAGCTATTCTTGTCAGATTAGACCAAAAGTCTAATTTTTAGACTTTCAAAATAATTCTTTTGTTGGCACTGTATACCTTGAAATAATTATATAGCCTTTTGAACAGTTGTCAGTTTCTAAGTTGTGGATTTGGTCAACTGAATATATTTCATTGCAGATGTTCTCTTTATTAAAAATACACTGCCAGGAGAGAGGATGTCAACATTTTCTGTTTTATTTCTCAATTCCCCCATAACTTTGGCAGCTACTTACCTACTTGGCATTCATGACAAGCTGTTGTGTTTTGGGCTTTTTTTGCCTTTCCTCTTTGTCCTTTGTATAACTACAGAATCAGCGTTGTGAATATTCTCAATATTCTGAATATTCTTTTGGATGATCTATGAAAACTCTTTGCATGTAATGATCACTTCTGTATATGTTGTTCTATATTAGTTTTTAACTTCCTGTAGCACTATAATACACTTATTTCTACTGTTTAGGTAGTAGAATGGAGACATGGAAGAAATGTCTATGTAGGATGTGCTCAGAATCTCCTGCAAAAGGTCCCCCATCACTTTTGCTGCTTAATCACAAGACTGACCTTTCTGGGCATTTATTTTATTCTTGTACTTGGCAGGGATGCTGTGGTGTAGAAGCTAACTCTGAGGATCATCTTGATGTTTTTTTATATGTCAGTTCTAGCTTCCTGTTTGAAAGAGTTTTTTTCCATGAATAGATTAATTTTTTTATTTCTTCGTTTTACTCACTTCTTAAAACAGTTTTGGCATCTGTTAAGGTTGCTTTAAATTCTTTTGTTAACAAGAACACAGTAGGTTATTGATCTCAAGACACGTGAGCATGGTCCAAAAATTCATGCATATTGAAGTGGGGTACCTTGAACAAAGTGGATGTTTTTCAAAATACACAACTTAATATCTCAGTGTATAGCATCCTGGAAGATTGAATCATATGAAATTTAAATACTTATGATTCTGTGTTAATAACTTTTGAATTAAAACTTTCTAATTCTCTGAAATATCAACTGTGCATTCTGGGAAACTGCTAAAAATAGGGAAATATTTGTGCAAAAGAACTAAAATATCTGACACCAAAACCTGAGCAACCAAAACTTAGAACGCTTGACAAAATAAATATGCTGTCTGGAAATGTTAATTTTGGCAAATAACTAAGACTGTTTGTTTGAAGAGAGGATAGGTTTTTCCAAGGTGGTTTATAATAGTCAAGTTTTGAATCTTTTCTGTTTACTGCTAAATCAGATACAGTTTAATACAGTTATCCAGTTACAGCCCCAAAGCATGGAAAAAAATTAAATTCCCTTTCTCTGTCTCCTCCCTCCACTGAGATTATATAATGCAGTAATTTGTACTGGAAGTTGAAAATAAACTTTCTAAGTGAATCCTGTTTAGTCTTAGCTAAATTTGAAAGGTTGTGGGAGTTGTGTATTACACAACTTCCATTCATGTGTAATATGATAATATACATTGATTTTTTGGCAAAATGACAGTCCTTTGCTATGTGTAAAGAATAATGCAATATTAGTACTAAGATAGATGTATGTTCAAAGTGCTTAAGATGCCCTTTAGAATGTAGAAAGACTGAAAGAGGTAGAAAAGAATATTTAATTTTTTTGCAACTTTTATGAAGCAGTGTCTTTAGGTGACACTTGCATACAGTTTGAAAATAAGACAGTATAATTTGATGCATAGAATGAAGGAGCTGAGTGGTCTGAGCTCAGTATTAATCTTAAGAGATAGTACATGGAGCTAAATTTTGTAAGCAAGTAATGGACCTTTCCATTAATTGAGGAAAAATTGCTATGGAAGTTTAAGATGCAGTGAATCTGAGCTTCCACAGTTGCAATTTTGATTTTTGAATGGATAATCACATTGCTGAACAAGTTACTTAAAAAATATTCTATAGATAACAGAGAATCAGCTTTACTGCTTTGGATGAGCTGCTTTATTAAGCTGAGAGAATAATAGAGGAAGACAACTAGTTGTCCTGTTTGTATTTGAGCTAGTGAGTTGTCAGTTCTGGTATTCTACATCAATATGCTTGCTGCTATGTCCACCTTTGCTTCCAGATCTTTTTATCACTAGTGTTTTAGCTTTCTTTCCCTTCCACAGAGATGTTTCTTGTACTAAGAGATTCTCATGGGGGACTTACTGATCTCAGAGAACAGTTTATGATCAGCTTTTGCTGCATGATACAATTTGTGCAAATCAGAGAACAGGTACATACATTTCACCTTTTATCTGAAGAGAAAATATTTTTTCCCAAGTTATGATGGTAATCTATACTTCAATTATTTCCCAAATACAAGTACCTTTGTTCAAGTATTTGCAGTACTGCAGCCCCGTAGCTTATAAATATCAAGTGAAAATGTCCTAACTGTGAAACACTGAGTTACTTCTCGTCTATCTTTCTCATATTGTTTCATTAAGAGAATAAACTGATTAATTCTCTGTAGTAAAAAGAAGGTCTTTTTAGACACTGCAATAGCAATTGTTCTGTGTAGAACAGTTTGTTCTGTTGTTTTAGAACTATAAGACGGAGCAAGAATCTGGTGCAATTCTTTAATTTGAATAACCCATCAGTTTTTTTGATTAATGTTGTTATTTATCTGAATGCATATTTTCCTTAAACTGTCTGCTTCCAGAGCTGTGGAATTTTTCATCAGGGATAAGTATGAAAAGAAGAAGTATTATGATAAAAATGCAGTTAATGCTTTCAATGTAAGTAAACAGTTTCACCAAGAATTCACTTTTCTTTTTTTGAAATTTACATAAGAGAAATGTAGAAAACAGTGCATTTATTAAAATGTCTTTCACAGTCAAAAACTTTCTGATACAGAGCTAAATGCTTTCTTATGTCTCTTGAAAGCTATTCCTAGGTTATGTAAGTTTAACATATATTGTCTATTACATTTATCACAGCAAAGCGTTATGATCCAACAAATAGCTTGCTTCTGACTATTTTATATTGTGTTTTTCTCTTTCAGTGAAGGGTAGTTCTTCAACAGCGTACTTTGAGTCCTTTCGGAGCGTGTTTTCCCATGTTACAGAGTTAAGATAGGATTACTGTTTCTGGTGATTTTGTCTTCCTCCATTTTGTGTAATATCTTTATGAGAAATCCTAGGGAGTTTTAGGCCCCTCTTCTGCGGGTCTTACTGCTCTGCTGAACTGTTGTTTGCAGCAAGGTGCAGCACTCTTAAAGCAAACACAGGCAGCATGGCAAAACAGCTGTTTAATCATGTAGCTCTGTGTTCACTACAGTAAGTTGGTGAGTGCTTTTCTGGCAAAGCTGTTTTGAGAATGTCAGCCTTTAATGAAGTTCACAGCCTCCTCTGAATTTTTTGGATACAGCCATTTCTGGGGCATACAGTCTAGTTGTATATTTTTAATTCGCTAGGTATATGTATGCTTAAACACTTGCTCCTCTATACCTACATTATTTAAGTATGGCCTAACATGTAACTTCCTACTTTATCTGACTAGGCAGTGAACTTTGACAGGGAAATGAGTGCAAGGGTGGACATAAAGAGAGGGAGTTTATGCTGCCATTGCTGTCTGAGAAAATGGATCTTTGAAAGATAGTGTCATTTTAGAAGGATAAAAAAAACAAACCTGGAAACTAGAGAAGTGTATTTCATTACGCATTGTTGAAGTAGAGGAAAAACTGATTCACTTAAGAGGTAAAATACAAATTGTGATTTGAATTAAACTATCAGTTACCCTTCTTTACTTTGGTTCCAAAGTAGAAAGTAGAAAGAATTGTTGAAAATTATACTACTTTAAAAAGTTCAAAAGACTCTGGAGATCTTCCTAAACAGACAACTTAGGTGTCTAATGTAATAGTCCACTACTGCCCTAATGTGTTTGAAAGAGTAATCAGATTTTGCTTATCATATTGCAGACTAATATGAATCGCTTTACCTGTTATAGCAGTAAGGATAGAATCCAGACAAGCTGAAGAAATGCCTGTTACTGCTTAGTAGGGAACACCATTTTATTTCTTCCTACCTGGGCTTTTCTTTCACTAACTAACGTAAATGGCATGATCTCTCTGAGATAGGAACAACATCCGATTATGGACAGAATCCCTTGGGAGGATGCCCTTATGGATACAGGAGT
>VZSZ01010128.1:0-122500 GCA_013398815.1 Ibidorhyncha struthersii
CTCAGCCGAACGCCCGAAACGGATTTCGTTTAATTAATTTTATTTTATTTTTAGTATGTTTAATGTGAAAGTTTGCGTTCCTGTGCTTTCGAGGCACATGTGCTCGTTGCCCTGGTTATGGGCAGGGAAAATGGGTTTGAGTGCTGTCGTTGCATTCCTCTGGTACATTTTTAGTATCTCCCTCAAGCAGAAGGCTTGTATAATCGCGTGTGTCTATATGCGACAGAGGCTTTCGGTGTACCTGGTGATGGGTTAACTCGTGCATACTGTTGCAGCACCAGCTGGAAGAGGAGTTAACGTCTTTTTCCTTTCAAAAATCTCCAATAGCTAGTTGCTAAAACTAGGTAGCTGCCAGGCTAGGTGAAATGTTCTCTCCACTTGTCTGTTCGAAGAAGATGTGTCGTTCAGATGTAAAATACATGGGAGTGAACTTTGTGTTGCCACTTACACCCCAGGACTTCAGTGTAGCCAAGCTGTAATAATTTTTTTAACTAATAATAGAAAATATTTATGTGATTTGTGTATTACAGAAGTGCTAATGGATCTCAGCTGAAGAATAATTGTTAGACTACAGCGTGCACATACGTTTTCTCACCCGCGGGGCATGTCTCTTTCCCTGAGCTAAACTCTGTGTTGAATGGTAAGGGGGGTTTTGTGAGTGCACATGTTTGCCTGCTTGTTGTTGGCAAATAACTGCCCCGTAATGTTGGGAGCCACTGGTGTGTTCACAAACATGCAGGCATTTATGAGCTCGTCACATCGTAAATGTGCATTGTGGGAATACAAGAATTAGATGAGAATTGGTAAAACTATTTTCTTATTAGATATGTATATTATAGGAAAGTTTTCCAGTTCATTGCCTAAACATAAAATATTCAGTATCGTAATCTTATGGATGCCATTTTCTTGACAATGGTTTTCTTGCTTCACTGACCTAAAAAGTTGTTTTTACATGTTGGTGTGACTCTGGCTTGCACCATGTTGATAAAATATGATTCTGGGTGATAAGCTTACAACTACATACATGTGTGTCTGTACATTTCCCAGGCACGTTTATGCTTTATAAACTCAGAAATATAACTGTTGGTCTGATTTTTTGAGATAATTTTGTTGTCGTTACAGTTTCTGGGTATTAGATTGTGTTCATGTTTTTATTTGTAGGTTTTCTAAGTTAGATTAAAGATTGAAATACAAATGCATTTTCCTCAAAAGCAGAAATTAATTCATGTTCTACCTTTTGGTACATTTTCCTTATGTTTGCAGTTAAGTTTGCTTGGAATCAGTTTCAGCTACTTAAGGTTTAGTTTGACGTTTATTTCTTGTTCAGTAAAATTTCCCATGAAACATATTGTTTGTTGCCATGCTTTGCAATTCTGTTGTCCTGCTAATGTCTAATTTGGGTTGTACATAGCAGTATTGATCGAACACCCTTGCTAAAAATACTTTCAGGGTTGGGTATACTTACAGTGTAGCAGCAAGAAAGCTAAACTTACAGTTTTTCTGTGACTAGAATTTATGATTAGCAGCTACATTTTATAAAACGTGAATAAAGGCAAAATCCTGTAATCTTAGAAGTAATGCTAATTGCTCTATGGAGTGGACAAGCTCTATTACTGAACAGAGTTCATGGAGTACTATTTACACATTATTGCCATTAGCATATTAGGAATATATGGTAAGTTAATACCCAGGGTACATCATTTTGGCTCTGATCCTACGGTGACCCCTGTTTGGGCAGAGGGATCCACCTACACAAAACTCTCTGCAGGAACTGAAGCTCAAACATTCGTTCTGTAGGCATTAGGCTGATGTTTATCATGAGCATTTGCTGCCTGTGAATGTTTTGTATGTTTTGTTGTTAGCCTTTGTGTTTGTGTCCATGTCATATAGGCTGTGTGTGCAAAGAGCTGCAGGGTTGATGCTCGGAGTAGCAGCCTAATACAATTGTGTGTGACACGATTATTTTGTGAAAAAGAGGGTTTTCTTTGAAATTGCTTTTGTATTATAAATTAATGCTGCTGAAAGGTCCTGATCAGCATTTGTGGGTTCCATATCATGAAGGTCTTGTTATCCTTGGTGGGTTATTTTATCAACGTTTTGTTGAATGTACGTGGAAGGTTTGTGCATTGATTTATGCTCACATATAAAAAGTGGAATGTGTACTCTACAAGCATATTCTGGAGAATTGACTGAAGTTACGAGTTTGAATTTACTGGAGGGGAAGATACTCAGGATGGTTCACTTAGTCCTGTAAGCTAACCTGGACATGGGAAGCAAAGACAAGAATGTCTTGCTCGTGGCAGTTTAGACCTTTGGATGAGGTAAATGGGTTGGGTTAAGTGTCTTCTGAAATTTATGATGCATTAAAATTCTGATCAAAACTTAATTAAAACAGATAGTAGGCACGCGCATGCTTTTTTGTTGTGGAAGTCAATGTTAGATTATTCTTCTTAAATTGATAAATAGCATGTTTCTGTGGTCTNTTCACATCCTGTTTTTGTGTCACCTCGTTTCCATTCTCACCAATTATAAAAATGGTCAAACAAGAGAATCTTTCAGCAGATGGTTGACTGTGCCTTTTTTTTTTTTAATACCACACTTTCACTCTGGTGCTGTCACTTTTTATAAAATGGCCAGATGAAATTCTCATGGGTTTTATTGTGCTCGAGCCTAAACAGCTGTAAAAAATGGTTTGTGTGTGCATATGTTATGGAATTGTTTGTAGTGAAAAGAAGGAACTGTGAAGGTGGAAGAAAAAGGGGAGGGGAGGATGGCCTGAGCAGGAGACAAAACCAGAAGAGCTGAACAGTGGCCTGGTAATACAACAGCAGGTTTTCACCGTCTGGGCCAGCTGTTCATATATGCTTGTTTGGGAACAGAGGCTGTTTTTCCTTGAGGACTTGTAATCCATTGAATTAACACAAAAATAGTTTTATGTAGGCTTTTGAAACCCTCCATAGAATCCCGTATCTGCAGGTATATATTCAAAATCCCCATTCTTATTTTGGAGAATTTCAGAATTCTTAGAAAACTATTGCTATTTATCACTTACAAAAATAATTACTTCACATTTATAGTAGTTAATCTGTTCACAGAAGTTTTATTGACTTGTTGACATACCAGAATTTGATGTCCAGATGTAGGTTACAAGAATATGGTCTTTTTATGGTCATCTGGGTTACAGCATACTGAAGTCTGTGCTGATTGTACACATGGTGTCCCAGTAGTTGCTACAGAGTATTACAGCTGGTAGTCACGTAGTTACTCAGGTAGATCAGATGAGCATGACTGGATGAATTTTTGTTTGAAATGTGAGAATTGAACCAGCTTCTACTTTCTTAGCTTATGCACCTTCAAAAAAGACTTGGTGGGGTGATGCAATTAGACCTCTCGGCATACTTCTCTGTCTCACACTGCAGTTACTTCTTGAACAAGTTATAAGGTGACTGTTGGGTGATAAATGCAATTCCATTTGCGTGGTTTATGAGATACTGCCATCTCTACAGCTACACGAGGAAGGGGAAAATGGCTAATATCTATTTAAAAATTAACAGTCTTTTAATTATGAGTACTTATGACCTGTAATGAAGAATGCTGTGGGAAATATTTTCACTGAGTGGGGCATGAAGTGCAGTTGGCACTTAAAAGATTTCAGGCTCTCCGTAAGATTTAAGAAGGAAAAACTGATAATCCACCTGCTATAGCATGAGTGTTCTTACATTGCCTTTCTGGGCATTTCTTATCTTCTGCAGGGTAACTAGCTGAGAGAATAATGACTGCATTATTCTGCATGACCAAAAGCCCAAATCTTCAAATGAAAATCAAATGTAGTGCTGCTAGAGATTAACATTTTCATACTTGGATTTTTTTTTTTAATTAGAATGTTGTAGATTAGATTGAAGGAGGATGTATTCTGTTCTCTTATCAACCTGAGATTTATACTATAAATTAAAAAAATCACTAAATATCTGGTATTAAATGCTAAAAACCTTGTTCCAACTGGTGCTTTTGGGGATATGATGTTCCAGTCTGGAGACCTTAGTTGCGTGCAATTTTGTGATTTTGTCTAGTAGTTTTCATAAACTAATTAAAAAAACTAATTAAAATGTAAGCTCTTTTTTGGTATTTGTTAGGAGTAGCAATGTACATTGATTTGGTTTTATACCCATTAACGGTGCTTGGGTTAAACAAATGATCCTCACTTGTTTTGTCTCTAAAAGGATATCAACTTTTAAGACAGTTGAGTGTACTTTCGATTTTTCCTGAGTCCTTTGGCCAGTTTGTTGGATTTGTGTAAAACCCCACCAGCCGACCTCCCAAACAATGTTCTGCGTCTCCTGCAAAAGACAGAAATGAGAAACAGATTATATCAATACTCAACTGAAACTAAGTGTCTATTGAGTGCAATGGAAGTTACATTAAAAATGTTTTCTCAGATGAGCAAATTATTCTTAGGTAAGTCTTATTTTTTCTTTTTTTTTTTTTTTTTATGGCATCAGTCAGGTTTAAAACCAGAAATTGAAACTATCTGCAGCAGATAGCTCTCCACGTAAACCAAAGCAGCAGCTGGGAAAAGATAAGAGCCTGCTGTGGCTCCTTTGTCTTGGAGAGATGCGCTAACATACTTTGTCTTGGAAGAAGGTTAACAAGCAAGATTCCTGTGTTTTCTTTTCGCAGTGGAAGGTGGTATTTGCAAAAGAGTCAAGCAAGATTTGATACACTGAAAAGCTGTGTTTTTTAAAAGAAGAGATTCAAGTGTGACATACAAGAAACTTGTGCTTCCTCTTGTCTCTGCCAGTAGAGATACAATGCTGAACTAACTTCATAATTAGTTCAGCTTTGAATAGAAATGTTGTTAATTCGTCTGTCCTTTAGGTAGAGAAATGACCACCTTTTCAATAAGAGCATGTAGAAATATACCAGTCAGTGGAAGGACAGGTACTGCTAATAATGCTTGCCAAACTCCTGGGTTAGTACAGTTTTGTGTGAATAAACAGGTAATTTCTCGATGATGCTTTGCCTTATATTTTCCTGAGCCATGTCAAATAGTTGAAAAACATGTTCATTGTAACTTAAAGCTCTTATCATAACTGATTTGAACAAAAAAATAATCCAAAATGGGATGTATTTGTCTTAGGACAGAAAAAGGTGCTTCCCAGAGCTTACAACTGTGATTCAATGCCTTTCCTTTTTTAAAAAATAAAACAAGAAAACAAAACAGACAAAATAATTTAGAAGGAAAATTACATAATAAAACTGTTTTTTTTTTTTACCATGAACTTTGTCAGTGAATTCAGAAATGTTTTGGTGAAAAAAAATGCAGTCTTTCCATAAAAAACTGGCTTTGGAGAGAGTTAAAATTAACACATGTCACTTTGCGTTTGTCTGTCTTGATACTTGGAGCAAGCTTTTAGTGTCATCTGAAAAAGCAGGGAGATATATTTTTGTCTTTTGATGTGTGGTTAAAGGTGACCAGTGCTGATGACCAGTGATGTGCTGCATTGTAAACTGTTTTTTCCCATATCGATTGTATATATGCATCGTATATGCCGGCTTTATATTGTGTCTCTAAACTGCATGTAGCCTCAGTAGTGTTCTTAAAATGTTTTATTGAGTTTATATAGTGCCCTTATTTAGAAAAGATATACTTCAGGAGAAGGGATGTGTATCAATTAGTTTGACTTCTTTAAAATTTTATAGAACTTGGCACATGAGTTTTAAATCACTGTGGCCTGTAACCTCCAAACTGTGAGCTGCTATTAAGGCTTTCCTTGGAAGAGTTTCTTGGGTGTTTTTGGGAGGCAGGCTGCAGTTACGATTGATGCCACAGTCTGTTTTTAGTACTTGAGTACAAATGAGGCTATGGGTGAGTCTTGGGAATCCTAATCTGCAAGTAATTCCCCACTTACTGTGTTTTAGGCTTATGTGTTGACTCTGTAAGAAGATACTGCATCCTGTTAGCTCATCTGAATGCACCTGCTTTCTGTGGAGCTGATCTCTTTAAATGTAAAGTTTGGAAGGACCTTTCCAGATGTAATGTCTGTCAGAAAGGGGTTGTTTGAAAAATTGAAATGTGGCTGCCTCTTTAAAACTGAAGGGGTGTATCACCTTTGTCTAACTCTGGATGGGGAAGAGGGGAAAGAGAAAAAGGGCAGCTGCCCTGTAGTGATTATAAAATGTATAAGGTTTTGAAAAACATAATTTAAAAGTGCATATGGGTTTTTTTTTTTGTTCAGTATCAGCAAATCTCATGACCTCGTGGGAAGCTTCTGCTGAAATAACTGTGGTAGACGCAACCACAGGAGGGGGAAACTGAAATACAGAAGTGGCATTACAATGGAACAAATAGATGAATTGCTATATTATGGGGTCATACCTCCAAATTAGTTGGATATTTTTTTGGCTCACTTGTTTTCTGTGAGCTTGAATTAGAGTGCTGATTTAGATGCTTCAGTATAGGTCTAGCAGTTGCTTCTAGTCATGCTTCTAGTATCTTCTCAAGTTGACTGTATGTGCAACTAAGTAAGGAGGCACAGATCATTAATGGTGGTAAGAGTTTTTTACTTTTATTTTTACTTTTTTAACCCTTCACTAATTAATATTTTGCTTCTGTTTTCCTACTATGATAAATTAAAATATATATGTCAAATTCATAAACTACTCAGTTTGGAAGTGGGTTGTTTATAAACCTTTAGATCTTCATATCTGGAACTAAGGAAATAATTTCATTTGGGAAAACTTATTTTTTGCTTTGCTTTCCTGTGTGGTGGGATTGGCTAACAATTTTTTTGGCATCCTCACTGAACAGATTTGCTATTACTTCAGAGAATTAAGGCATTGGTGATCCTGTCTTTTCCCTTAGCTCCTGGTATAGATTTGAGTCCTTTATTATA
This sequence comes from Ibidorhyncha struthersii, assembly GCA_013398815.1. Classification (NCBI taxonomy): domain Eukaryota; kingdom Metazoa; phylum Chordata; class Aves; order Charadriiformes; family Charadriidae; genus Ibidorhyncha; species Ibidorhyncha struthersii. The sequence continues at coordinate 6,894 of VZSZ01010128.1, forward strand.
CAGTTCTTAGATTTGCTGGGAGAAGTGACTTGGTGTGAGTGTGGGGAGGGGCAGAATGTGGTGGATGCTCTCTGGGTTCTTTTTGTAAAGCCATTTTTCACAGTCCCTGTGCTTGCAGAAACTGGATTATTTTAAAATTTTGCAATAGTTGAGTAAATTTTATTGAAATGAATAATAGACATAAATTTATTAATTAAAATATCTCTGCTTTTAAAAACATGCCACTTAAAAGGCTGAGAGAGATACAATAAGAAAAGGAGGCATGGGTAACTACTAAGGATGTATACAGTTACACTTAGAACAGAATTCCTCTGTAGAAGACTAGAAAATAGACTGAAAATTAACATCTGACAAAAAGTCCTCTAAGATGAAATTCCTATAGGAGAACTTCATTCTTGAGATTAATTAAATGAAAGATTAGAAATTCTCTAGATAGCTGTAAGCTATTTAATAAAACTGAAGTAAGCAATTAAAAGACTCAGTTGTAGTTACCAGCAGAGGCATTGCCTCCTTTTTGTATGATCCTGGTTCTGCCCTCCCTCCCCCCAACATATGTTCTCCCTCCTTTTACAGGAAAGCTATATGTGTAGCTCATTAATGCTAGATACTTTCTGCAGAAGGATTTTTGTATAAAGCATCCCTCTCTGAATAAGGGTGATGTAGATAATAACTCGTTTGGCATTGAAAACGCATGTGCAGTCCTGAGAAAACAGAAATAAAAGTGCTTCGTAGGAATTATACTAATGAAATGTATGTGAGAGAGTAGCTTGAAAGAGAAACCTGATTAACATCTGAAACGTCAACTAACATTTATCCATCTTTGAATAGAACTTACGTTGCCAATAAAGCTACTTTGTCCAATCTCTGGTTTCTCTTTCTAAGTTACATTGAGGTAAGCATTTTTCAATCCACCTCTTTATGGTATTTTTTTTTTCTGTATCTTCCAGACAAACAGATTAATCCTAACTGCTCTGGGAGGTGATTGTAGTTACTCTGTTATCTGTAAAAGGCATTTTAAACTTAAGTCGTTCATATTCATTCTGAATATATTTTGCATTCTGCTGCACCTGGTGCACCGTGACAATTGTGTGTGCTCTAGCAGTTGTGTACTTTAAGCTGGGATGTGTTATATCACCAGAGATCCATCCCTCGTTTGAGGGCAGTGTGTGATAGCAAATCATGTCATCATGTTAGGGAGAAAAATGTGTAACTGCAAATTCGCACTGCATTTCCCAAAATTGAAGTAGTTGCCATGGTTCAACAGAACTACTGTGCTACGAGTAAATGGGAAAGATAGAAAAAATGAATCATTATGTGTACCAAGTAGTGCTAGTATAATAATTTTAAGTTGCTTCAAAATAAGTTACTGACTACTTAAGTTGTTAAAGAGAAGAGCACTCTATGATGACATTTCTTCAGAAGTGTGTGTTACTTTCCACTCTATGTTTATAAGAAAACAGATGTGGTCTTTGGTGAAAATAAAGATAGGCTAATACAGAAATTCTGAAGGTAAATTCTTAATACTATTATTTTTTTTTCTGCTGCAAACAGAAAGCCACATCCTAAAAATCTGCTTTCCAGACTTAAATGATGATAATTAGTACTCAGAAAAAGACACAGTGAAACTTTTTCTTTTGGCAATATATCAATAGCCTTATTTTCATAACATTTAACATTAAAACATAATCCATTGACAGACTTTAAAGCAAAACTCCAAAAATGAAGAGATGTCTTTCCTAGTGGCCATTTATTCCATTTATAATAATTCATTGTGTCTAAGTTACAATGAAAAAAAAAAAGTTGTCTAATTATTACTAAAACAAATTATTTTTGTTGTAGCTTCCAAAGTATGGAAATGGGCTTGAAGCCTGCTTTGCTATGTACCATTGTGCTTTGAAGGCCTAACACTTCTGAAGTTGAGGTGGGGTTCCTTGTCAGATAAGACTCATCTCCTTCCAGTGTTGGTGGGATATCCAGTTGCCGTGCAAATGCTTCAAAGTGTATTAACAATGGGATAAAAATGAATGAATGCTTATGAACGAGGACATAGACGAGTGACCCAGATCTCAAGCCTTCAATTCACTTTCAGCTCTTGCAGAGAATGTTTTATAATAGATGTATTCGTAATAACTATATTAATTAATGTGGCCTAAAATCAGTAGGGAATTACCTTTCAGAAGTGCATCTGTTTAGTGTCCATAATATAATTAACATGTATTGTACACTTCAGATATATCTGTACACATGATAGATAAAATACCTGCATATTGGTGTATAGTGGACAAAAGGATGGAGCGATAACATTTTAAAATTCTGTAACAATAAATCCACGTTTTACTATAGAATATATTTGCAGAGTATCCCAAGATTTTTTTAAATAATACTTGAGAAGCAAATACCAATGTTCATGCTTCCTCTCCAGAAGTGATAGGGAAATGTATTTTGTATATTGTTTTTGTAATAGACTTAATAATTTCTGCCAGTGTGGACATGCTTGCACTTCAATAAAATGTTGAAATGTTCTGTTGACTTTTAAAACTTTTTTTGGCAACACTAGGCTTTCCATTTATTTTGTCCCTTGTTTAACAGTTTTTGTGTGTGTTTTCAAAAGCACTTCCATTCACCATTCAAGGAATTCAATAGAATTCTAATAGGAACTGCACATAAATAACTACAGAAATCAATGCTTCAATTCAGCCAAGAGTTTTTTGTGACTTCAAAAGCCACAAGAGCATTTATTATTAGAAACATACAATTGACTTTTCTTGTATTATCATTTTGCATAGTGATTTGGTTTTTACCACCACAACAAGATGTTTGACAGTTTCATTTGAAAATGATGTATTTACATTTGGCGTTCCAAAACAGTGTAATTTTTATCTTTTCTGTGAAGCTCTATTCATGTCAATTTGCATGCTCAGCTCTGTGCAAAGATTCTCAGTGAAATATTCACTGGTGGATTTCTCCTCAAAGGTCAACCAAATGTTAAACATAGTCTCCTAGTCTTGTATACTAATGAAAATATAAAAGAAATCATTAAAGAATTCAGTTGTTGGGTTAATTTTTGTCTGTTCAACTCATACAATGTAAAGCATAACCTCTGCTCCAAAATGCTCAATTTCCTGAGTATAACGACCACAGAAGTAACCAACCTGCGATAGCACCAGGTTGTCTTGGAAGTACTTCCAGCCTTTAGTATTCACATTACTCCTCAGGCTACGTCAGCTTTAACCGCCCTTTTGATGCTGAAGTTTTTAGGAGAGTTATAGAACGTGAGATGGTCTTGAAGAAAGTTGTTTCAGCACACTAGAAGCTTTAGAAAATTGGTGTTTCGTTTCTCTTGAAATATGGTGAAATCGATAACGAGATGTGACACGAAATACAGCACTCTGTTCAGTAGTGCTTACTGCCTCGTAAATGTATCTCTTGAGTGCGGTGGCTTTTGGGCAGTTCTTGCGTGCAGTTTCTATCAGGTAATAGTCTAGTGTTACCACCTTGGGTGGAAAGCACATCCAGAAGGAAACAAGAGTTTTGTTCTGGTTGTCAGGAGGGTACTTATAGATTAATGGATTTTTCTGCAGTCGTGTTTTGTTTCTTACTGTTGCTGGTAGTTTTAAAAACAAAGTCAAGTTACCGGCAGGGGCTTTTAGCTGGCAATAGCCTTCTCCCACCCTCCCAATCTAATTTACCAGCCAGTCTGGTTCTGCGTGAGGAGGATGAGGTGGTGTTAGGAACTGTGTTGTGGAATTTCATCTTGTGAACCAACTGGTGCTGAGACTTGCACCCACACCTCCAGTTACCTTGAGATGCAGAACAGCAGTCCCAGCCTCATCTACCTTGTTGCATGAGCAGGTGCTGGTGGTGTATGCATGTTTTGGCACTTGAGAAACATTTCGGTTAGGTGGAGAGGTAGGGAAGTGTGGCTTGTTTCTTGTCCTTCCCTCTCTTAACATACGAAGTGGAAAGACTATGAAACTTACAGTGCACCTTGAGAAAGATTTTAATGGTGATGAGGCGAAAGAGAGGCATGGTAGACCATGGTAAGGAGCAAGTCTAGTAGCACAGACAATGTTGTAACTGCAGTTCCATTAGTGTTCAGTGTTGTCATTTGGAGTTACATGCATTTAGGATTTGAGTGCTGTCATGGTATTATCTTAAAAAAATGATAAAGGAAGTGAAGTCAGACCTTCTGTTGGTTCCTCAAAGTTCTTCCCCATTTCCTTTCACCACTTCTGTCTAATTCAGATTGCATTTGAGTCAGCTGCTTTCATCTTGACACTTATGTCATTCAAGCATCCACAAAGTTAGTATGCTAATGTCTGTGTTTCAACTGACTGATAGGTACACCAAAACCTATCTTATTTTTGTCACTGCAACATGAAGCTTCTTTCAATTTCCCTTGCTGTTCAGCATTTACAGGAACAAGATAATGGAATGTTACTGGCAGAATTTGTAAGCCTAATGTCTGAAGTTTATTAAACATGGTTTTCTTCCTGAAACACACTCTGGCCCTTCCTGTATTCTTGTAGATGCTTGGTATTTAACTGATATATATATATTTAACTGATATATAAGCCAGAGTGGAAGAAATAATAATGGGTATCTACAAATGTTGGTTTTGTGAGGGAAACTTAGTTCTGTAAAGGGGCAAAAAAGGCTTTTTAGATTTGTCTGAAAGCAAGCATTCCTATGTGTTTTTAGGTTTGTGGGTCTTCTGCTTCTTTATGAAACCCAGCTTATGACGGTAAATAAGATAAACCAGATACCTCATGTTTTTCTTGAAATCATTGCGGGTGTTCTCCGTCCCCTCTTGCACTGCTGCTTTTAGGTAGTCAGTCCCAAACATATCAGTGGAAAGGAGAAAAACATCTGCTATTTCATTTGAATACAGGAAGGAGAAACAGAAGAGAAAAGAAACAGATAAATGAGAGAGATGGGAAAGAAACAGTCTTCCCAGCTCTTGCAAGTAGTTGCCAGAAAACGTGAAGCGTGGAGGTATTCAAACACTTTATTGGTATGGAGCAACAAAGACTTTATTGCTTGATACAGCACACTGTGTTTTGTAGCTGCACCCTATCATGTAATCCCTTTTATTGAACATTGTTTTGAACTGATTGAGGTTACTTGTGCCCTGTTTGTAGAACAGGTGGTTAGAAATTTACCGCGGAGACAAAAATATAGTCCTAAATTTGGACTAAATTCTTCCCTGACCACTTCATTTACTGTATTTTGTACTCATCATTCCTTTTCTAGAAGTGCTTTCTTCTCCTGCCTGGGCAGTGTGTCTGTGAGAGTGTTGCTCTCCTCCATATAATTTTTTGAAAAATAAATCTAGTACCTAATTGGTGTTACATTTTTAAGCTTCTTAATAAACATTCCATTAGCTATATATGAAGAAAAAATTGTGTTTCAAAGTGCTTGAAAACTTTGAATACATATAACTTTTGCAATCTCAGGTGAAGCAATCTGAATTCTTTCTGTTTTATCATTATTGTGCTTTTTCATTTTTTTTTTTTGGTACTGCTTGGTACTGGAACAATCTTTTGACTGTTCTTAATTGATCTACATTTTTTTTTTTTTTTTTGAAGCTTAAAAATGAATCCATTTAAGCTTTTGCAATACTGAGCAGCATGAGAGAGGACCTTCATCTATCCCCTGGGCTGTGTGCCTGACTAAGCATCCTTATATGAGGAATTCCCTCTCTACAACAGCATGACATAGTTGATTTATGTTTGTATCTTATGACCTACTAAAAATACTCTCTTTTCTTCCCACTTACCTTTTAAGATCCTCTTCTGCAGAATTGGTGTATAATCACTTTGCATGCAATTTTTGTATTTTTGCATTGGATGATGCCTGATAGAGTATAGAAATTGTCCAAACTTACAAAAGAAATGTATGTTTTCAGAAAATAGTTTTCTAACTAAATTTTTAAGAATAAATGTTGTTCTTATGTTCTGAAGACACTAATGACACTTTAAGAATGTGTTTTTTTTCCAAAATTTACAGTTGTGTTACTGGGAATGAAGTAGATGTTGTCTAAATTTCAGTAAATGACTGGATACAGCGTCTATGAGGGGTTGTGAAAACTAGTGGGATTAGTAAAGCATGAATTGGATCAGAAGCTGACCAAAGAGAAGACTGCAAATGGCTATACTGTAAGAGCAACTAACAGGATGGAGAGAGATTATTAGTCATGCTCTTCAAAATCAGTCTTGAAACTAATCCTGTCTCATTACATTCATTAATAGCCTTGGTGCAAGAATTATGTCTCTTCTTATTAAAAGCTGCAGATAACATGGTTCAGAAAAATTTTAGTATTCCAGATGACTGGATTATCCTGTAAGGAAAATAAGATAAACTCACAGATTTGAGTACTAAAAGAATCAATACAATTTAATAATATGAAATCAAGTATTTAAGGCATAAGAATATTTCTTTGGTTTTAGGAATCATGAATTGGTAAGTAGGAGACAAATTTGGGAACATTGCTAATAATATAAGTAACAGCTCCCAATATGAAGCACGAGCAAGGCTAACTAGTGGTCTCTTCAGGAGATTTGTGCTGAAACCAGCTGAGGTAGTAAGAGAAATTCTAGTTCTGTCCCCATTTTTCTGAAAAGGAATGCTGCTACTCAGTGTCCTATAAGGACAAACAAAAGGCTGATCAACAGGAACATCTGGATCCAACTGTCCTAGTGTGGCAATACAGCTAATTACAGCTTGCTCTTAACATTTGTGTCCTAGTTCAGATTTACGGCATTTGCAATAATTATCAGTCTGTTATGCTTTTTTTTTTTTTGGTGTTTGGAAAAAAAAATGGGAAGGGGAAAGAAAAAACCTGCATTTGTTTCAGAGCAATTGACGTAAATTTAATAACTGGGAGGAGTAGATAATGTCCTTTAAAGGCTTTAATACCTCTACTCTATGGACTGGTCTGCCTGTCTTAAACACTTTTTTCAGTGCCAACAATGTGCCAGGGTAAGCTGATGATGTGTGTTTTTAAACCTTAAGGATGTTTGGAATGCTTTTGATAGTTTGTATGTCTATATATGTTGTGTGTACCAACAGGATTTCTCATAAAGTATGTTGCATTTTAGTTAAATGCTGATTTGCCTCTCCTTTAGGATTTCTGCTCCAGCTCATGTTTAGTCTCATCTGAGCTTACTTGCATCAGATCTATTATGATATTAAAAAAAAAGTACAGGGTTTGTGTACATAACAATTTCTGCTAACAAGCAAGATCATTATTCCGAGCCTGTTCTTGTGGATGTTCTTATTCCGTATTGAGTGTCTAATTGACTTTGGTTGAATTCTCTTCTGAAGTGAAATAAAGGCAGCCTTAGTGCTGTTTTGGGTTATGTTAGAGAAGGAAAGAAGAAAAGAGAGGTGAAGAAAGAGGTGTCAAATTTTTAGTAAACTGGATTGAATCCTGAACATCTGAAATGATTTGTCTTGAGCTTTTGGGGGAGGCATCTTTTATTTTTTCTTTCTTGAGGAGAAAGGTTTTGTGAAGTCATCCTAAATGTCTTAACTAGCAAAATACATGGAAGCATAAAATATCAATACGTATGGAACATAGAACAGGAAAGTGAATATATTTCACATGGTAGTTCAAAAATTCTGCATTACTTGGACTCCTAAGCACTTACAACAGTTCTGAAAAGTAAATTTAAAGTATTATTTCAATGATTACCTTTGTGTTTGTTTTAGAAAGAAAACTTAGGTTTCTAAATCAGTTAAATGGTTTTGAAGATTCCATTTGCCATCTGAAAGACATCTTACAACTTGTAACCTAAAGCTGACTAAGCTGTCTAGTAGATAGGTGCAGCTAAAAATATGTAGGAATCTTAATACTTCTCCTTTTCCTACGCCCAATTAAACATTGGCTACTGTGTGTAAATATTTTTCTTCTGTAGCAATTACTGTTCCGAGATGTATACCAATGCCTGGTGTAGGTCATTTTCCAGAAGATGTTAACTCAGCTGCACATAGTTAAGCCTATGTACCCTCAACTCTTCTCATTGAGTATAGCAGTAATATATCCCTTGAGCACCATAAACCCTCTGAAGCAAGGTTTTCTATGGCTATACAGGTTCCTAAGCGTATTTTTAAGTGGAATTATTCTAAATGTTATTTATACCTCGTCTTTTCAGAAGAATGTGTACATTCACTGACATCTTGAAGAGTTGTGTTGATACATCAGAACCTTTCTGAACATATTAATATATTAACTCTTTCACTTACAAAGGTTTTGGCCCTTAGCATTGAGAAAAGAAACTTAAGAGCATGTGTATAGGTGATGCAGTTCCGCAAAACTTAAGGGAACCTGCAGCAGTTCCTAGAGGCAGATTGTTTCATCCATTTTTAATTGCCTTTGCCCTTCTAATTCCAATGCCACCGTCTCAGTACTTCTTGTGATCTCCTGCTTAGCCAGTGTGTGATAGAGGTGGCTGGTCATTGCTGGTGTCAGATGATAGGTTTTTGACTAGCATGGTGCAGCAGAAGCGATTGCATGCAGATGTCAATATGTAGGATGCTGCATTGAAATAACCATTAGAAACAGCGATAATGACAGAAGTTTGGAAGGGAAGGAGCACATCCTGCTTTATTTCTTCCTTCTGCTGTTTCTTCTTTTCTGCTTTACCCACAACTGGGCATCCATGCAGGTCTTTGGAGGCCATCCCTGTACAGCTACGTGGTATTTTCAGGTAGAAGATGTATCATCAAGCAGCTACATAATCAACTTGGCCTTGCCCACCCTATCCCCTACTGCCTGAGCTGAAAGTTTTATACCAATTATATTAGATGGCACTGGCATGAAACTCTTCATAGCAGGGCATCTTTAATCTCACTCATATTTTCATACATCAGAATATCATGCTTTGTCTTTCATTGGCAAAAGTGGCAATGATTATTTTCAATATGCATTTATCTATTTGACATCTGCAGGATAAGAAAAAATGATTGTGAATTAAAAGTCTAGACTCCAGCAATATTCTGACAAATAGTAAAAGTGAATACACAATAAGAAACTGAAGTGAAAGTTTCTGCTAGAGAGACTAATTGTAGAAAAGTGTATCAGCACCAATTACAACAAGAAAGTCTGTCTTTCTGGAAAGGTCTGCCAAAGTCATTGATGAAGATAAAATCCAGTCTTTCCTGAGCTGCTTTCTGTGATTGTGTGCCAAAGATGATATACTAAAGGGATCATAGATTTTATGCCAAGTTCTGTGGGATTTAAAGATTGCTTGTTAAACTAGAGGAAATTTTTTCTTTGAGTTGCATAAATTAACCTTTCTTCTAACAATTTATCTTTTGTTTATGTATTGCTGTTCCTTGTTCATTTGTACTGTCATCGTCATTCCCCCCCGCGGTGCACTAGTCACTTTTCGTACCACGGGGAGAAAAATTCTGCATCAAAAGGACTGGCACAGCACACACTGCAAATAAGAACCCAAACGCCGTATTGGATCAGATTCAAGATCCAGAACTCTGTAATCCTGACAGTGATGAATAACAGGGAGAAGTGTAAGACACAAGTCCTGTATGCAATGAACCTTCATTGGTGTAGCCACATATGAACTAGTTATAAATCAGTTTCCTGGTTTTGTATGGTTTTAGCATGTAGGTACTGATGGCTGTAACTTTCATTGTGTAGAAGATGTAACTGTTTTTATATGTTCATGGTAAACCCAAAAGCATTTTTGGTGTCTTTCAGGCAAAGAAATACTGGACTGAAAAGGAAGCTACCAGTGTGTTATCTTTTAAATAGTGTGTTGTATAAGCTTTAGTGTTCATTTTCTTAGCAGAAGAAAGAACAAGCATAAATTGAAATTGTGAGGATCATGTTGTTAATACATATGGCATGTAACTATTATAAAAGACCTTATTCTAATGCCAGTACCTGATAAGAACAGCGAGAGATGCATGACCAGTGTGGGCTGCTGCCACTGACTCACTGTGTAATGACAGGCAAATTACTCAGTTTTCTGCATCTTGATCTACTTTATAAATGAGAAATACTGTTTCCCAGTAAAACTCTTTGAGATCCTTGGATAAAAGGAGATTATTTTTTTGTACGCCTACTGAGTATATAAATTTGAAGTTAGAAAGTGCAGCAAATACCAGGTTCTATGCATGTATTTCACCAGTACACAGTATGATGCATCTTGCTGCTCGTTATGGATTATATTAAAGCACCTTGTACTTCTGAAGACCTCTGTAAAGCACAAGCAAAAAGGTGTTTAGGCCAGACTTGGCACTTGAGACTGTGTTCTGTTCAAGCCTTTTTATAGTTAGTACAGGTTCAATAAAACTTCTCTGACGTGCATTGATAAACTACTATTCAGTTTAATTTGATAGGCCAGACACTGTACCACCTTCAGATGAAATAGTACGGGGAGTCTTTTAGAGCAGTTTTCTGTCAATCTCTATCATCTCTTTCACATTATGTCTTTGGCTGTGTTTTATCACTGAGTTTTCGTAATGTTTTGGGAAACTTGACCTTTCCAGAGTCCTCTGTGTTAACACTACAGTCTTAATCTTTCCCCTGGCACCTCCTGAAACAAAATACAAATTAATGATTCAGGCACCACAAAACAAATCACATGCCACTTGTTTCTTCCCAACTATTCTTCATTGTCATTGTTTGCTGCATTGTATGCAAGTCCTTGTGTATTCTGTGATGAAAGGGACCTAAATAATGCAGGAGGTTTTAAGGGGGGTCAGTAGTAGATAAGTAGAGAAATGATGCAACAGTTTGTTATATACAAAAAATGGTTTGGATGAACATGAAAAGAATGCCATTATTTCAGCACTGATGTGTGGAAGTTAACTTAGATTTGATGTATGGTTTGTTTTTTAATAAATTCAGACTTATTTTGTGATAGTCCATAAATAGCTGTGGAAGTGGTGGAGGGTACATGAAACTTCTGGTCTCTGGTGCTTCAAGGAAGAATGTGCTATTGTCTCTTTTTGTAAATGATTGCCCCTCTGGTTTTGCATCTTTATCTCCTTCCGTTCTGTTTATCATCATTCTTCATCCCTTTTGCTGACTTCCTTAGACTTTTCCTTCACAAGAAGTGCCTGCTTTAGCCTCATCACTTAAAAAAAAAAAAAATTTAATCCCATCAGTTACTCTAGCTATCACGCCATTTCATCCAGTCACTCTCTGCCCCAAGTGCAATAAATACACAATCTAAAACTTCAGTTTTTCATTTCTCTTTTTTTTTTCCCCCGTCACCTTTTCACCATTTTCCACTCTTTTAGTCTTCTTTTGAAATTGTTTTTACCAAAATGAATGATCTTCACTTGGCTGGATGTTAATACCTTTACTCCATTTTCCTTATTTTGACCATGAAAGAAGCAGCTTCCCACTGTTGTGGTTTAACCCCAGTCAGTGACAAAGAACTACATGGCAGCTCGCTCCCCCCACCCCCACTGGAACGAGAAGAGAATCGGAAGAAAAAGGCAAAACTCGTGGGTTGAGATAAAGGCAGTTTAACAGAACAGCCAAGGAAAGAGGAAAACAGCAACAATAATACTGATAGAGGAATACACAAAGCACAATTACTATACCACTGCTCATTCACTGGAGCCCGAAGCCCAGCCTGCTGCCAAGCAGCGATTTCTGTCAGCTACCAATTTCTGCCAGCTCCTGGGCTATAGACTGGGCATGGAATTGCATGGTGTGGAATACCTGTGTCCCATGTTAAATCCTTGTGAAAATTAACCCTATCCCCACTGGAACCAGGACACCCCCTTTGTGGTCACCTGCTGTCCTCCCTGTGCTGCTGTAGTGCTTATGCCACTGCACAGCGAACCACTATGGGGGAATTGGTCTGACTAAGAAAGAATTTTGCCAGGATTGTGTTCTTTCTTAATTCCCCACTCCGGTTTACCATATGGCTGTACAAATGGCTATGTCAGCAGTAGGGAGAAGGTGATGCAAGGCTGGACTCAGGAGTGGGTCGGGAATGCTGCTTTAGCTAGTGTTGCCAGGTTATGTCAAAATAGAGTTCAGCAGAGTAAAGTCAAATTGTGTCTGATGTGATCACAACCTACTTCTGGAAATCCTGATATATGCTGCTTTTGTTCCTTAACCTCTCTTCCTCTCCCTCTTACTGTTTAACATATTTTCCAAAGCTACTTGTTCATCTCTTTCTTGTAATAAGTGATCAATAACAATATCGGTAAAAAGCCTCAATTTCTCAGCGTGCGCGTGAGGTGGAGCCAGTCATCCTCAGGACATGTTGAAAACCTCCTATTTAAATCATTTGGGTGGGCATCATTAGTGAAACCTGTACCATCATTTGGAAATACCTATGAAATAATTACAAGGTTTAGACTGGTAAGTTCATGGAGTTGCATACATAGAAGTTTCAAAAGAATTATTTAAATCAGTATTTTCCAAGGCAGTGCAGTGTGATACCTATTTAGTATGAAATTTAATCCATTTGGTAGAATCATTGGCAACAAAAAAGATGTCATATAACCTTATCTGCTTTCATAGTGTCTTTCCAGCAGGGATGGGATACCTTCACTACAAATAATTTTGTTTTTCCTGTCCCTGAAATCACAAGGTGCTCTTTGTCTCTAAACAAATGTGCTAAATAATCCCACCCTTTTTCTTAGTCTACAGAGATGCACTTTCATTAGTCTGCAATCAAGTTATTAATAGCAGCATAAAACCGTTTGTGTTTTTTTGGGGGGGCTGGGGACAGAGTGGTTTGTTTTACTATACAGATTTTAAACTGATTCTGAAATGGTGAAATATACACCTGAATTTAAGTTACCTGTAAAGCTGGGCATTTTCGAATCTGAGCCTAGGTTAAGGCCCACAAAGAATATAAATTCACATCTAAATCCAGTTTTGCATACTCCCATGGTGCCGTGTAAATAGATTTTCTGGCTCAATCCAAACCTGTATGGAATGGTGCATCTCCGTGTGTTTAAGTCTCAAAAGGTTCAACTAACTTAAGAACATCTTTTTGTTGTTGTTAAAAAAATTTGCGTAAATTATGTTCCCCGTATTCTTTATTTACCTGGAAAAAAGTAATAGGAAAAAGCGGCATTGTTTAACAGTGTGATACACACCATTGAGACAATTTCTGCAGCTTGGCTTTGATATTCAGCTGTGTCCTTTCAGAAAGGAGTGATATTAATTACCCTCTGGTCAACATATAAGCTGTAGTTCATTGTGTTGTCCTTGCCTTCTTTCTGGTCATCATAATCCTGATTATTGACTTTCAAAATTTCCATTTGTTTCTAGGACAAAAGGATCAATCTTTGGTTCTTTCAAAGATCAAACCATGAAGTAAAACAAAAATCGAGCACCGAAACAAACATGAGTTTGCTCAGGCTACAGATGGTCATTCAGTATTAGGTTTTTTTTTTTTTCAATAAATGAGTCATTTTCCAAACTTTAATACCAGGATTTGATGCACTGCCATGATGAAGGTGAACAGTTTATTTCCAATCTCTTGAAGTATAAACCCAAATCAGAAATGAAAAACAGACTGTCCTATGGCATGTAAAATGTAAATAAATATGACTTTTTGTGGTTTTATGTCTCATGATTTCTACACCTTCTCCCAAAATATCCTGAGGCCTTACTATGTGTGCACTTGGGGATCTGATGCCCATGTCATAAGGCTTGCAGCACTCCTCTGCCTGAGAGCTCTTACCATCACCACCTTCCTATTCTCAATAGCTGTATAATGTCTTTTTAGTCCGTATCTGTTCTGTACGGCTGGTACCTGCCGATAATACGGATCCTACCGCCCGCTCTTTCCTGTAAGAGCATTCAAGGGCTTGTCTTTTTCCCTACTGAAAGGAAGGCATGATCTTCGTTCAGGAGTTGCTCTTGGATTTCTGTGGTAATATTTTTCTTGAATTGCTGCGAGTGGAGATAGTGGTTGTGTTCTCTTTACCTAAATGTTGCTGTCAAATAGTTTTCTATTTCTCCCCTGTTGCCTTGCCTAGACTATACATACTTTTCATAGATGTCATATTTTTTATCTGTAAGTGTTTTGAAAACAGGCATTTAATTAAGTCTCTCTGATCTCCCTTAACTCTGGTATAGTTATTCTGGAAAGTGATTTTTGTTTATTCTTAAATTCTCTATCAATCATATTCAGTAGAAAACTGAAAGGAGCTACTTACTGAAGCCAACAAAACAGGAAAACAAGCTAACTACAAAACTTAATTTTAGGTGAATGTTCGAACAACTGTAATTTTAAGACCTTTCCCATCGTTTGTGGTTCAGACTAAAAATTCAACAGTCCATGGAATTGCAAGATGAGATGTAAGAACCAGATTTGCAGTATTATTAAAACTTGCCATGTAATGGTGGCATGGCTACTCCTACTCCAGCTACCAATATCTTCCCATGTCATGTTTCAGAGGAGTGTAACAGTAAGTTCACAAAATGGCTTAATAGAATATATAGTGGCAAAAATATTAGTGGTCATTCATCAATGTAAGTTATTTCGCTCTAGTGACCAGCGTGTGCCAGAAAGATGTACATGTAATAGAGCCTATATATCTGTAAAAAAAAAGCCTACCAGAAAGTATGCATAAGCTGTAGGCTTGGGTATTTGTGCTCTTCAGTTACTTATTTTGGATTTCTTGAGAGCTAGATGAGATTTTTCTGCACTTTCGTGAGCTCTGTCAGCACTTGTTCAGTCTAGTTGGCACCTCTTCATTTCTCTCTGTTTTTTTCAGCAGATTTTCTTAGAGAAAGGCAGATGATCTAACACTGTGAAGAAATTCTAATTTGTGTTTCTCTTTATATACTTCCAGAGGACAGATGGACACGTCTGTTATTTAATAATGCTCATGTTACATCCTTCGTAAAGAATCAGAATAGCTCCTAGCAGTCTGCCTGCCTGTCGGTAGCAGACACAAGCTTCTTGCTAGTTTTGTGTTAAATAGCAGGGATTTCTGCTCTCTGGGCTCCAGCTTTCAGAGTTTGAGAACAGCACATTCTCGGATGGGCTTTGTAGATTCCTCATACTCTTGGCTGCTGAGAAGTTCTCTTTCTTTGAGAGCTTTTTGGGTCACCTTCTAGTAAATAAACATGCTGTGCTGGTTCTTGGAGAGTGGGACCTGCTTTTCAAAAGGATAAGGCAGTAGTGGTAATAAACTGTTTACCCTCTCTCTGAAGCACGTAACATCATGCTGGTTCTTAAGCAATTGCCAGAGCATCCTGACAACAGCTCCTGAATCTGGAAGGGACAAGCTTTTTTTTCATTTCTTTCCTTTGAATAGTCAGAACTGAAGAACACCCAGATATTCCCTGGCTTGCCTTCTGAGCCGCCCCACCGTCAACTAATGCTGAAGCAGTGGCATGGTGCACGGCGCTGGCTACCTGCTGTTTCACGAGTGACAGGTAATGCTCCCGGCAGGTTCAGCTTGGTCATCGACTGATCCAGCTGGAACCACATCTCTTTTGTTCTCTGGCTTCACAGAGTCAAGTTTTGGACCTGCTAGCACTGACTTCAGAGGAGAGGACCTTTTCCAGCATCAGACAAAGCTGAGACTTTTCAAACCTTTACTGGGCTTTAAAGGGACCCATCGATCTGTGTTTCTACTCTGCAACTTCCTGGAGCTGCAGAAATCTTTCCAGTCACAGATCACTGGGGTCTCCTTGCTGTGATCTAGGGAATAAATTGTATGATGTTGTCAAACCTTTCCATGGAAGGTTTTGACAGTTTCATGGTAGACCAGGATGTTACTGGTGTTACTTGGTTTCTTGACAGTTCTGAGACTGTGAGCTTTGATACTGGCAGCCCATTTCGACAACTGCATGGTTGTACCTAGATGACTAGTCACTATTTGCCAGCCCATAGTGACAGATACTTGCCGAAGTGTACTTGTTCTGAAGTCAGTATTGCTAATGCTGGTATGGTGGCTGGGATTCAGAAGGGATAATATGGACTTTGTCAGCTGGAGTGCTCCCGTATAATCATAATGCAAATGTAACATGTTCAGATCTCCTTTGTATGCTATTAAAGAATGCAGTTTTTATATCTGCTCCCAGGTTTATTATTCTGTAATGGGAAAAGGGATCTCTCCATTTCATGGGTTGAAGTTTTTTGCCTCTTTGTAATATGGCAAGCTTGTTCATCTCTGTCACAGATCCACTAATTATATCAGGAAGGACTTAACTGGGAAAACTGAACTAAGTGGCCAGTGGTTTGGTTTTAGCTTGGCACTCTGAATCTGCATAAGCCTTACTATTCCGGGTTCTCTCCTACATCTTTGTTAAGATGAAGCTTGTTGCTAACTCAGTTTCCCATGGCGTTTTTGGAAATACTGAATTTCCTAAAGTCCTCATTTAAAGTACTTGTAGTGAAAGACTTGGTCCCAAGAAGAACTGAATCTGATCTGTGATATTCTGATGAGAGTATCTTGCTATTTAGAAAGAAAGTAATCACAACCTATGAGCAAATACGGCTAGCACTTGTGTGATAGTAGTGTCTTTGTTTTTGGAAAATACTTTTTCTGAATGTTGGTGGGAGCGCGAGGAAGAGCTTTTTGCCCCCATCTGAGTGTGCAGGGAGACTCCGCTCTGCAGAACAACACTCCTGTTGCTTTCACCTGTGGCTCCTGCAACTGCTTCCAGGAGAACTGGGCTGAGCTGCAGAGTTGCCGGCAGGGGAAAATGCATATGAATAGACATTGGAAAACAGAAGAATCCAGTTACTTGGTTTCTTCATTAACGTGCACATTCCATACCCTGCCATATGTCCCTTTTTTTTAGCCTTTTAATTCTGGGACGTTATAGATGCCTTCAGAAGTGCTTCAGTACTGTTAGACGATGTTCCTGTTGTAAAACACCATTAGAACTTATTAACAAAAAATTTTTTTGAATGTTAGGGTAATGTTAGTGTTAACAGCATGGAAAAATTAACCAAAATCAACAACAACAAAAGACCATTTGGTTTTATACTTTATAGTGTTATGAAATAAGATTCCTTGAATTTTCTTATCTAAACCCTGAGAACCTATCTTTACAGCAGTTGGGAGGAATAGTATTTTTCATAGGCCATATAAATAAACTGCACTTATAATACAGTTTAGCTCTTAGCTAAATAGCTTTTTAGCTTAGTGTATTCTTTTTGTAAGGATATGGATTCTAGATAATGAAAAGTGTTGGAATAAACAGTCCAAGGTAGTATTACTGATGCTGCCTTATAATAAAAGAAGCATATTTTTTATGGTATTGTGTCTTTGCCTCCAAGGGAAAAAAACAGTGATTCTCTGTATGAGGTAGGAGTTTCACTTTCTGTCATGTAATGCAGAAGACAGCAAATAGTTTTGGGAAGCCAAGTTTAATTATAAGTCAGTGCCTTAAGAAGAGGGTGTAAGAAAGTGATTGGGCTTGACTGCAGAGGCACATGAATGAAAAGATTTTTTAAACATAATACCCAAGAAAAGCAGTGCAGTCGTGCTGACTTGGAGAGCTTGTCACCTTTTAATGCCATCTTTGTAGATTCATTTGTACATTGTTAGACTGCTCCTTCTCAATACACTTTGTACACTATTTTTGCTTTAAGAAAAAATACCTTCTGCATGTCTCTTCACACTTGATAGAAGCTGTAAGTTTTCCTCTCTTTTTATGTATCAGAAAACTTAGCTACTGGAAAGCTGTATCGTGTCACTGTCAACATGTTTGTGCATGTTGAGAATAGACTTGTACTTAATCAGTTTTCCTGCAGGGATTTCTCTTCTTCTGAAAGTCTGGTTTTGAAGAAGGTCATCCCTAAGCATTACAGGCATTGAATTAATTCTGTTGCTGAAGATGATAGAAAAATGAGGCAGGGCTAAGTTCTGAAACCCGTAATTAACTCAAAATTTGTGTATCTGGGAGACTGTTAGGGGGATTTCACTTGACTATGCAGGTCCTTTACAGATTATTCTGATGGTGTGGGAATCTTTCTGTACCTCATGTTAAAATCTGTGAAATGTAAAAGATTTTTGATGACTTTCGGTAATGCTGTGTAGGTGATGATGTTGCCATCCATCCCTTTCATTTATAACCATGTGGAAAGCGTCTTAGCAGAGTGCATCAGGCACCTTACACCTGTGGTGTTACTCTGACTATAGATGTACCTGGCATCTCTTTTAAGCTTGGGAGCAGACTTGGGCATGTTTCTTGTCCCTTGGCTATAGTTTTTCTTCTTGCCTCCAGGTGGTACATGTTTGGTTTTCTGTGGTTTTGGGGGATGTTTGGGGAATTTCTATTACTGTTCCTTCTTCTGTTAGAAGGGGGATTGTTAGAGCCTTGAGAAGTGAAGAAGGGACATGGAGGAGGTCTGGGATACTTGAAGGAGACGAATGGTGTGCAACTGATGGGTTCACTAATAAATAATTACCTTTGCCCTTTCAGCATGGCTACTGCATCAACCTGTGAATCTGTAGCCATCAGCTTGTGAATTTGACCCGTGTTTGTACCTGCCTTTCCAGGGAAAACAACAGGAACCAGAGCCAGGCTATTTTAAGATTACTTAATTAGTAAATTATTTAAATTGCCTAATGATGCCTAATGACTTTCAAAGCGCTATTAGTAGCCACATTTAAATGTCTGAAAACATAAACTTAATGACCTGTTATCTCCACTATCCACTGTTATCTGTTACTTCTTTGAGGGATGATAATGTGTACTTACTAAGACAAAAAAATCCTGCATTTTGTGTCAAGTATTCGCAGAAGAATGGTTCTCCCAAGAGAGACCGTATCTGTCTTTATAAAATAAGAAAATATAGTCAGAAAATTTCCTTGTTTATATTATCAACTTGATGGGAATTTTTATTGTATATAATGGTATTCGTAAAAGTAACTTAAATATTCATTATTGTAACTTGTTTTCATTTCTCTGCAAGTCTGTGCTGATACCTTTGGCTATAAGAGCCGTAGCCTTTTATTATGACTTAATGAACTCTGAATATAAGCAAGAATTGTAGTGGGAAATTTTAGAACTGCATTTTCTTTTAAATAAAACATAAATGTGTGGAGTAAGCTCTTCTAGAGCTTTTGAGAAACTAAGCTAGATTCTTCATAACACTTTCCTCATTTTTTTTTTTTTTTTTTTGCGGTTTGGTTACTGAATTGATCTTACAGGTACAATTTCTCTTTTGTGCAAGTTAGTGCTAGTGGAGACTAATCACATCTGATCTAGGGGTGAACTTTTTTCTATGGACTGCTCAAAATTTTGGGATGGCTGACACCAGGCTGAATTCTAGATGTTCCTTCTTACTTCTACCATCGACAGTCTCTGCACATGGCAGTATTCAGAGGGAGACACCGCACAGATACTCATTTGTGCTCTGTATTTTGAGAAGGGTTTTTTTTTCGTTTGTTTGTTTTTTTCCCCACAGTAGCTTCTGTTCCCTTTTAGAAGAGGGAAATGAATCTGTCCCAAAATGTTGACCATTTGGCAGTTGAGCAGAAACAAGTGTTCAGTGATGGCCTCAGAGGAAAGGTATTTAAGGAAGGCGATGATTTTACTTGCTGGCAGCTTCTCTTCCACTGCGTTTATAGAAAACAGCAAAGATACTGATTCTCACCTTTACCAAAAGGACAGGAAGCTGGGAAACCTGGGTACATTCTGCAAATCTTTTCCTCATTAGGACACTTAAATTTACCATTTCTGTCAAAAGACTTGAATCTTTTTGCCTCCACAGGCTTGGAGGAATTTCAGAGTTGCTTTGTCAGAGATTCACTTCTCCACATACCAGTGCACACTGGAAGTATGGGGTCACTTAGTACATATGGATCCTTGAGAACTGAAATGCCAGGCAGAAATATGCCTACATATTATGTCCTTTACTGTGTTTGGCATGGACCACAATTACAACTGAGGAAGTAGTACTTCCTAGATTTAACAACTGCAGTATCATTTCCATGGTTAGTTTTGACTGTGAGGAATTATTGCCCTGTGTTTGATAGGTTTTTTTTTTTGGTAAATGTCAGCTATGTACATAATAGCTTGTACTGAGTTTCCAAATACTACTACTATCATAAAAGTACAGTGAGTTGTTGTCTTACTGAGATGCTGGTCAAATAGGTTTGGAGACAGAATTTCACCCCTCATACAGGGGTATGAATATAGAAGCAGGATGAGTTTTATGCTGTGACTGTTCCTTCGTCCATTAGTACAAATCAGCTACTTAAAGTGTGTGTTCCTTACATGCTTTTGGAAATTGTATTGTGGATGGTTTTTTTTTCTTGCAGATTTACATTACCTTTTTGTTTTGACTATGAAATCCCTTTCTGGCATTTTGTAGCATGCCAGCTTTGCTGAAAACATGCTCACTAAGCCTTGTGTTAGGTCTCTGCTGTCAGGTTTTTGTAGACTACCGCATGCTTCAAATGCTTGTTATGAATTTGAAACAGAGAGACATTTAGCATAATCATTCATTATTACTTAAAAGTACTGTTTCAGTAGAGTCAAAGGAGGACTGAGAACACTGAGAGACTTTGTTAAAATCTGTCATTCAGACCTGCTGCATTGCCTAGTCCCTGGCTCAGCAGAGGTGGGGCTTGGGAGCTTAGTGCTTGCGTGGAGGAGCAAAGAGAACTGACTGCAGTAAGATGGAACAGCCTTGCAAACTTCTGGTTTCTAAGGGCCTGTGGATTATAACTGGTTTTGTTCAGTTACAGTAGTATCTGTTAACTGCAATATAGTGGAAGAGACTGTCCAAATGTTTTTTTTGCTAAGCATTTTATAAAGCTGCTGTATGTTGGAAGGTGAATTAGTTTGGGTAGAAGGCTCTTAAATCAGTCTGCCACTTCAGTCATTTGACTTCAAAGAGAAAAATAATGCTATATCCTTTAAAACAGTGGGAAAAGGTTGTTAAAGGCTAGGATGTCCCATTCTCACCAGTATACAGTTGAACAGCAAAATAACATGTTCGTTTTTAACAGTAATGTTTTTTGCACAAGTCGTGAACTTCACTGTTGTATATAAAGCTAGATTAATCATTCAATTAAGGCTTCTTTGGAGAGCAACTTCTACGGTTAGATTATTCTATTGTGAATAAGTAGTTGTCAGTTATAGGCAATGTAGTGGAATAGTTGATTTGTGTTTCACTTACTGAAAGTTTGGTGACTGGATATATAACCACCTCTGTTAGCATGGTTTTCTTAGAATTAGGCTTTGTTTAAAAAAAAAAATAATAAAATTGTCTGATCTTTCATACCCCAGGTTTGAAAAGGTTTGCTGTGATGACGTGTAGGCTTCTGTATCGGGCTGTGGCTACAATCAGTTTGGCATTTATGGTTCCAGTAGGGGGAAAAAGCAAAAATGGAACTTGCTGCCAGCCTCTCAGCTGAGGCGTGGTAACTGGGTGCTTGCAGACTGCAACACAGCGAAGAGGCTTGGGGTGGGGATTTGAACAATCTTACAGTTATAGTGGCAGAGAAGATATTTTAGCAGGATACATCCAGGCCTCCGGTTGTTGAAGAATAAGATGTAATATGATTACTGTCAAGGTATCGTCAGGGCTGATGGGCTGTTCCTGTGTTGGTTTGTGGCAGGAGGTATGTGCTAGCTTCCTATCAGGAAATTGATTTCACCAGATGAAAGTTCTCAGGAGCAGTAAAGACATAAGTAAATGAAATTGAAGACCCTGTGATATGCAGGTGATTAAACTGCATTCAGCGTTTTGTTCTTGCTTAAAAGCGGTAAATATGTGAGAGAAACCCTAAATAGCAGTGTGATAAATAGTAGTGTGACATTAAACTTATAAATAGCCTTTTATAATTTTGTGGTACTTTCTCTTTTTAATAGCCTGTTGGTATTTAACTTCAGCACACTAACTCTGCAGGTGTGGGTTCGTTTGCCCTTCTCGGCAATGTTTTATTCCAGCTGGAGCTGTGATGTTTCTTTTATTGCTTTGGGTTTAGTTGATTAGCTGGCTTGTAACATGGTTATGTGTCTGCCTTTTCAGTGGACATGAAACTTCATACTGAACTGAGCCAATATGATAAAGAAGCGTTAAAGCCTCTGTGTCTTCCTGAACATGCATGCTTTGGAGGAGATTGTAGAAGCTGTTTTCCTACTAAAAATAAATTCAGTAAATTATAGAATAATTAAATTAATTAATCTCAAACCAACAATATTGAAAGTTTCTTGCTGATTCTGAGTGGCAGCTGATTTTAGAAGTTTTCAGCTCCAAGTGAAATGCCCAGATAATCTTTCTTAGTTGGAAGTTTTAACAAATGCAATGACACTAGATGTTTTTATATATAAAAATCTATACCCTGTACCTGGAAAATAACTCACTCTTATGTTAAGAAAAGGAATCTAACTTCTAATTAAAGGTCTGAGACGTGATTGGGTGGGCTGAGATTAACATTATATAGAGTTTGTCACTGAATTTTAGTTTCTCTTGGGTAACATGGTGTGACTTCTTTTTGGTGCTGTAGTGCATTAAAAAAATCCTTCTTTTTAGGTTTTGTGCTTGTTCCAGTTGTGTACCTACAGCTTTGTGCCTTTAATTTTTGGGCATGGGAATGTAGGGGTTTGTTGTTGTTGTTGCAGTATATTCATAGTTAGCCTTGACAGTGTGATGTTGCTTTTCACACCACTAATAACATCTGCTATTTTTGCTAAGTTAATTTTGTGGAAACTTCCAAGTCTTGCTATGTAATTCTGTAAAGAACAAAGCTAAAAGGAAGAAAACAGTCATTTTCAGAAACAAAAAATAAAACTTTAAAGTTATTTCAAAAGTCTACTTTGATGAACCCTGGTAAGAATTACAAGCTTTTTATGCAAGTTTCAATCTTGTTTTTCCTCTTGCATTACGATTTTTTCCAATATTTTTTTAAAGAAGCTTTATATGCTTCTATGAGTTTATCAATTGAGTTTCAAAAGAAGGAAATGCATCACAAAAGGAAAAGCATTTTTAGATAACTCTTAGAAATACGTGTGAAGGTAATTTTTCCTCTTAGATATGTACAAAATTGGTTATAGTTTAACAGCTTACAAAACTCAGAATGCATGAAGAGATGTGCATGGAGCCTGTAGTCTGGCTTTAATGTTTCATCATGTCATAACCCCTGACAGCGTGTGACTGTTGAGGTCAGTATGCCCCAGTTTTGGAAAACTTTTGGTTTGGCTGTGAGTTTCACTTCATAAGAAGCACAGATAGAATTGTCCTGTCATTTTGACAGGACCTTTGACAATTATCCTTTTACAAAGAAAGTTTGTGCAATTTACAGAGCTTAGACCTCTTTAAGTTACTTTGCTAAAGAAACTAAGCACCCAAAACTGCAATTTATTTTTTTAATTTGACTGTACATGAATGGTTATCAGATTTAACTGCTTAATCACTTGAACATGAGTAATATTTTCATTGCCAGATTCACTTCAAAAATTTTGGACTTCTAGTCCTCTTCAGCTGGCTTGAAAATGGAAATTGTTTCCTATAAAGAAAATCTTCGAGAGGAGGCAGAGGCAAGTCAGAAAAATAGTTACCTGAGCTGCACTGAAGTTGTAAAAATGTGAGAGCTCTTAAATAAATAAGAGGAGAATTTAAAATTTATGATGATATGAATAGGATGATTCTTTTGCTACTGGGCAGGTCTGTTAGCAGAGCTGCTCTCGCCCTGTGCAGAGAGCTTTTCGCTCTCATGCCCAGATGTGCTTTGGGGTCTCTCTCTAGTGCACACACCCAAGAGCAACCGAAGAGGTGACCTGCTCCGCTCTCATACCCCAGGGCCAAAAAGCTGGGGAGAGGCTGAGTATCCTGGTGCTCAAGTGCGAGGCAGGGCAGCTGAGACCCAGGGGCATGGATGGAGTGAGGTCACTTCTCTGGGCAGCACTGCTAGAAGACTTCCCTTGGTTTGTTTTCTGTTGGAGGAGGAAGTGGAGTTGACAAGCGTTTTCCAGGCAGGTAGCCAGACGGCATTATTTTAATATTTCCAGCAGAGAATTGGTGGGTTTTGGCAAAACTGAAATTTTCCACATGAAAATTTCTATTTTGTGGAAATGGCATTTCTGATTAAAAATTAATTTTGGTGGAAAGTGTCCAATTGGTTATATTCAGCCTTAGAATTAGCATCTGTCGTGTTTAAGTCTATTGAAGATAATTTGGCTTAGGTTTAGCAACTCTGAACAGAATCTACACAGACAACTTTCCTCCCTCTGTCTAATACTTCAGTTCTAGTGCCAGCCAAAATTCAACTTGAAGTTGGCTACGAGTAGAATAAAAGCTTTTTCCGAATTTTGCCAGTTTGTTTTCCATTCAGACTGCCTTCAGCTTCAAAGGCTTCACAACACATATGCCACGGCTGGAACTAAAGCTGCCAATTCAACTCGCTGCTCTGGACTTGAAGATCCTGCTGCGTGCAGCAGTATTGATCTGTGGGTGCTCAAGTAGCTAATAGATAGCCCGCAGATTTTCTCCATCGGTATGTTTTCTGTTGACGTTGTCTTCAGATAATT
Organism: Ibidorhyncha struthersii; assembly: GCA_013398815.1. Classification (NCBI taxonomy): domain Eukaryota; kingdom Metazoa; phylum Chordata; class Aves; order Charadriiformes; family Charadriidae; genus Ibidorhyncha; species Ibidorhyncha struthersii. The sequence goes on from VZSZ01010128.1 coordinate 31,351, forward strand.
GTGGTTGAGGCTTGTACGGTGAACGGGATGTGGGACTTGTGTTCATTTACAGTCATGCCAAGTTAGAACATATAACTTTTTACCATTTGGTGTTTTGCCTCTGTTTTATCTGTTTAGTTATATGTAACTGTTGAAGACTAGCAGTTGTTATTTACATGTAATTTTTTTCTTTTTTGGCTTCTTAAATTGTGTTAAAAACCTCTCCCATTTGTAGATGGAAAACCTGAAATAAAAACCTTACTCTCACTTGCTACATTTCCTTGACTCAGTGCGTGTAGTCAGGCTGTTGCTCAAGTTTAGAGTAATTACTGTCCTGAAAGGACTGTACTAGGTTATTCTAGCTGTAGGCAATTGTACATTGTTACTAAAGGCTTGAAGATTACCAGGCTTCTTTTAGATACTACAGAGCTTTTGGTTTCTACTAGGCCTGTAGAGGACTGTAAAGTCCTTTTTTAATATGTAAAGAAATCTGGTTTTGGAGTCATATAGCAAAGGGAAATCAAATTTAGTTACTCCTTGATACTTTTGAGGAAAACTGTAAGAAGTTGGTTGTTTTTTTGTTGGGTTTGTTGAGTTTTTTCCCCCCTTTTTTAAGCAAGATATAAACCACTAACTTGTTATTATCACTTGGTGCTTCTGGTTTTAGTTTGTCTGATTTTGCACTAATTTCAACCCTTTATTATTTTGGAGAGTAAATATTTAGGCTTCCTAATGTAAAGTTGTATGGGAGACAATTTTCTTTTAATGAAAGATCTATTTAAATCTATTTAACCTAGTTTAAGAACACATTTAAAAAATTACTGCACATTTATTTTGAGAAGTTTCTATCAAGAAGATATTTTAGTGATGTTTCATTATGGTCTCCATTTATTACATCTTATTGTAGCATTGAGTCATGAAACCAAGAATAAGAGATCCAGCTCTCCAGGAATGGGAAGACTTAGCTGTAGTAATCTTCTGTGTGAGGGTCATGGATTGCCATTTTTAAGGCTATTTTCAAACAAGGGCAGGTTATGGATATAATAATTTTAAAATACTGGAGGTGGAAGTCACTTGAAAACTTTTCTGTTTATTCCTAGTAATCTTTATATATGCTAAGTACCTCCAAATACCATGAGCTGATAGCTGCGTACTAGGAAACAAGGTGGTTTTACGTCTTATGAATTCTTTTTTTTTTTTTTAATATAGAAGGATATAGAAGGATGCTTTAAGTCACAATTTTGTGATATTTAAACAGTATTCCTCTTCCTTGTTCTTTTACCTGGCAGCTTTATCCTTTTCTGACCGCTTCAGCTGTCTGCCCTTCCACACAGTTTGGTGTGCATTACTTATTTATTTATTTATTTAAATAGTTAGATTTAGTTCTTTTTCCCTACTAGCTTTGCCATTTTCCATCCTAAATTGCTTATTCCCAGGAGCGTGGGCTGCTGCTAAATGGGTGCATGTGTTTCTTTGCTGTCCATTGTACTGGCTGAAGTGGTTGTATAGTGGTGCAGTGACCACAGCCATGCACCCAGGGGCTCTTCCTTCTCTGTGCCTTTGCTGGCTCACAAGCTGGCCACTGCTGTAGCTGGTGGTTGCCATCAACTTCTGTCTTCATATTACAGGCCTTGAACTATACCAGTATCTTTACTTAAAGACAATTCTAGCTTCAGCTGCCTAGTCTCTCTTCACACCATGGTATGCCTTTCCTAAACCATTCTGTAAAGCAGTTGCACTATGATCCAGGTGACTCCTGAAGATCAATTATAGTTTATTGCTTAATAGAAGGATAGGTGTTTTTTTCGGGTTCATTGAGGTGCATATGGGTATATTGCTATCATATAGAAACTTTCCAGACTTATGCTCAAAATAATCTCTGAAACCTCACATAAACTTGTTCACATATTTTGTTCAAATCTGTGTGTGACTGTTTTGTAAAACTTCCCTTGCCCCTGAGTATCACCTGCAAATGAAAGGTGTCCAGGTCAGAAACAAAATGACTGCACAAATTCATATAGGACGGATGGGTTTGTATTTGTTGTGAATAACCACAGGTACTTGATATGAAGCCTTTTCCTAAAGGCACATGGACTCTGAACAGGGTTGGTTTTGTTTTGTTTTGTTTTGTTTTGTTTTGTTTTTGGGTTTTTTTTGCATCATTTGGAAGTGATGCAAAAGTCCTGTCTCTTCTGAAGTACTGTTATCATCAGGTCAGTGAGTACTCAGCCTTGAGCTGGCAGAAGCTAGCTGGAAGGAGGTTTTCTGTTGTCTTTGCATTCGTTCACACTCTGACCTGTACAACTGTTGCAGTGAAAAGCGAAATGGGCTGAACCTGCTGAAGTAGGATAGAGTTCTTTTTAAAAAAAAAAAAAGTAGTCCGACTATTTTAATTCTAGATCTTTCTTAGCTGCAGACTTCTACTGTATTGGGTGTATTTATTCCGCCTCCCTGAAGCTCAGTTCCCCATCTAGAAAACTGATCAAAAACTGAAAAAAGAGATCAGATTTACTATGAAAGGATGTGCTATGGAAACCCAGTGCATTTATCAGGCTGGCAGTTATAATGTGGTGTGGACAGGTATTCACTAAGAATAAATTTGAACCTTAAAAATGGGTTTAAAATGAACCATATTGAACTGTTTGCAATCTGTCAGTCCATTTGTCTCTTTTTTTGTGTCTTCTTTTTCCTTCAAAAAAACATTTAATATTTTCTCAGACTGTATCTAATCTACAGTCCTGGATAGTGAAGATGGAAGAGTTACTTTCTTCATGTGAAAAATGACTGGGCATAGAAACAGTGGACATAAAGGGTTTAGGTTCAAAATAATTGGCAGTGTTGATGGCGTGGTTTCTAAGAACTACTTTTTAAATTAATATTACTTCTAAACTGTGCCAGTAAGTATTGTAGACGCAAACTAATGAATTTTATCTTTCTGTTTTTGTGTTTCCTGAAATGTTGTTTACAGGAGTGAAGAAAAGCAGGTACTAGATCTTCCTGCCCTGTCCTACTTCAGACCCAAAGCAGAGAAAAGGAGCAGCTGAATTTGAGAGGGTCTTTTGGGGAGTGTTATGTATACAGTTCAAAGATAATGAGTATTGACATTTAATTAGATACAAGTGTCATTTATAATACGCTTTTCTGTTAGCTATGCTCTGGTTCTTGGGGAAAGGGAGAAGCAAAGGAGGGAATTGTCCAATTATCAAAATAGTTTATTTTTCAGATGAAACACTAGATTGCTACAGTACTACCAAAATAATTTGCTGTGTTCTGGTATATATTCTTCAGCTTTCTCTAACAGATTGGCGGCTATCCTGTGTAGAGCAACAGATCACTTGTTGATTACTATTTTTACGTTGGAAACAATAAAATTCTGCTAGTGACAGAGCAAGGTGTTTCACCGTTAACCTTTGTCTCTGTTAGTAATGATGTGATTGAAACAGTGAAAATATTACTTGATATTACACAACAGTTGTTGAAATCTGAAAACCCTATCTAAAGTACATAAAAAGCATTATCCAAGGAGGTCTTAATTTAAAAAGAAGGCCTTAAATAATTTTTAAATTTAGAGTAATTATTAATTTAGGTGTTGAGCTTGTACTGAAAGCCACAGCCAATCCCATGAAATCCTCATGTTTATAAAACGAGATGAATTAACAGTCTTAGAAACTTATCTGAATAAGTGGTTAGATTATTAATTCTCTGTTACTGGCTCATGTATAGGAGAAGCTGATAATGGAGGAGAGAGGCTAAATTCAACTCCTTTTCTCTCAGCTGTTGAACCAGGCTCAAAATTTTCAGAAACTGTCAGATGTACTTTAAGAATTAATGCTTTTTGTGTTGGATTTGGCTCTTCATGTGTTTGAGGATTGAGGGTGTGGAAAAGGAGGATGTAAGAGTGGCTCATTCATTGAAATGCAGGTGAGATTATGGACATTTTTGTGGCATGTATGTTGCTCTTTATTGCTCTCAAGAGTGAAATACTTGCAGATAGGAACTTCTTTTGCTGTTCTGTACTTCTTGCATCTGTGAGGATTTAGTCAAGCAGCTCAGAGTGCCTGCAGATAATAGAAGTCTTGAGGGAATGTATAAAAGCAGCTGGAGATTAGATAAATTTTGTGTGCCAGTTTTGCATATGAAGCGTGGAGGCTGCTCAGGGACAGGCTGCAGAGAAAGGTGCAGGAAGCCCTGACTGAGGAGTGGGGTGAGCTTGGCATCCCGGAGCCACCAGCCCCATGCGGATGGATACCTGGGCTAACAAGAGCACAATCTGGTTACCCACCAGTGAAGAGAAGTTGCTGAAGTTTTGGAAACTTTACCTTCCTAACTTCCAGTGCCAGTGTCTTCTTGTATCCAGCGTTCAGTTTGACAGCTCTTTGGGAATGTGGCAGCACTGAAGGAATAGTGCTTGTAGTTACATTGTGCAGTCACTGCAACTGTCCCAGTTTGTCAACAGGAAAAATGTGATATCCCTCTTTTCCAGTGGAAGTTTTAGGAAGAGTTTAGTAAGTGGCTATATGATAGTTTTACAGGAGAATGTTATTTTCCTTAAGCAGAATGAATTTCATTAATTTATGTATTAGAGATAGTTTATAAACTTACAAAACAAACAGAAGACTTTGATACAGCCCAGAATCATTAATGATGCTCTTGCCTGGCTAGAAGTCTAGCTTGAACCTTTGTACCTGGTGATGACAAAGTGAAATGGCCCAAAGTTTATGCATATATATATATCAACTTTCAAGAATTATGGATACTCTCAATTTTTTGGTCAGCAGAAAGCAGGAAGAAATGAATGAAGTAGGAGTCGTTGGAATGAGTTCAGGTTTATAGTGCATAGGTCGATTCACTTAAATGAAAACGCATTTCTACTCTGATTTTATTTGTAAGGAATGTCCTGATGCTGTGTGCTGCATCAGAATTGCTGAAAGCTTTCAAAACAAATTTTTGAAAGATAAAGAATTTCAACTTTCATTTGTTGGAATTCCCTCAAAATAGTGCACAATCAACTTATGTTTAGCATTTTCAGACTGGTTTAGGTTAAGACATTTAATGTAGCTTCACTAACATGTTTTCAATAAACATATATGAAGATGGGTTATAGGTATAACTCTGAAGTGCAGTATGTTGTATTACTCTGTTTAAACCTTCAAAATTGTCTTTGTACTTTTAATGGTGTTTTTTTCCCCTCCTAATTTGATTGTCTGGATAATTTTAGTAAACTTGGGGTCTGCAGTGTATTTAATGTATTCATGTATTCAAACTACAGCATATTATAAGGATGTGGGTTTTCTATGAGTCTGGCCCTCTTTTCCACCTCTTGTAACAAATTCGCGTACTGTGTTGGACCCAAATCAGCAGGTGGGCTACAGCAGAAATACATGCCTTCTGGCTTGCTAAAATACCAGCTTTTAAACAAATGGAAATCTGGCAGTGCATTAGCTTCTTAGCTGCTTTAGATTAGCCATGAAAAATGAAATTTCTCATGTCCTTGCATGCACATGTGCATACGGAACTGTGCTAAGGTGGTTGTCTTTGTACTGTACATGATGTGAACTGTCTTTAAAAAGAACTGTTTTACTTCAAGTCAGCAAATCGGATGTGCTCTGGGATAAATTACATTTCAATTAATTACCTTCTTAACCAACTGCTTATTTATTAAGCTGCTCTAAATTGGTTAGTTTATTGTAAGCCCAAGCAAATTGTCGTTTTACTGTATACATTTACATAAAAGAATAGAGGATGCCGAAAATCCACTTGTGAAGCTTCTGTATGCTCTTTAATGCCCTAACCAAGCCAGAATCGCAGGAATGTTCTGCCCTTTGATAGGGAACACTCCCTAGAATTGCTTCATCGCTTGAAACCTGAGCTCAGGCAGGAAATGTTCAACTTACTCCCTCCACAGAGCTGAGAGGTAAGTGGAGTTTCATTGCACAAGTTCTGTCCTTCTCCAGTTGCTGTAGCAGCACATGCTTTGGGTTTTTAATTCAAGTGTCTGAATATTACCTGCTTAGCAGAAGACGCTGAAAAATCATAAGCAGAAACCTTCTTCATATGCAAAGATTAAACCAACTTAAATCCAGTTGCATATATAGAAAGATTTTAGCGTAAGTGGCCATGGTACTGCCCCTGACATGAATATGCAGACACAGTAGTACCTTGCTTAAGTTAAGCTGCTATTTAAACCAGTTGTTCTCAAACTTTTTTTTGGTTGAATCTCACCTTTAGTCTTGACTCCTATTTCTTTTGGGGCTGCAGATTTTACTTTAGAGCTTGAAGTCAATCCTTCATTTGTCCCATGCTAACTTTAGCTATAACAGATTTTCATTGCAGAAATTTGCAACCAGCGTAGCTAAATTTTACCAGTTTTGTCATTTTATATATCAGTATTTGCTGGGAAATCAGATAGTTATGATTTGTAACCTCATAAACCATCTCACTGTTTTGCGAGTATGTTTTCAAAATGTATAGCAAGAATGGCAATACCTGGTCAGGAGAAATGTCTGTCTTCTTGGTGCCTGTATTTCTGTAAGAAAGGAGTAGTAAAGATGTTATGGATACAGTTCGGAGCCAATTACATTGCAAAACAAGTGTGTCACAGTAAAACCAGTAATTGTAGGGTCTGTCAGTGCTTAACAACTGCGTCCTTTTTGTATGTACGTATGCTGATAGAGGTTTAAGTATGGGTTGTGTACACGATTGGCCACAAAGCAGTTACATGTAATAGCTCTGACAGATTGTAAAAGGAGGAATAATTTTGAGAGAGTATGTGGCAGTGAAGGCATTTTAACATAATCCCTTCATACTTGCATAGTTTCTTTGCTGACACATGAGGAAAGAGTAACTTTGAATGTGGTTTGCAGAAAATAGTCTGTCTTTTGTTACCTTCCTCTCTAACTTTCATGGTTGTTATATTTCCATTTTGTAGAAGTATTTCAGGGTTTCAGTTATTATACTCAGTTATAAAACTGTGTTCTGTAGTTGCAAAAACCTCTTAGTTTCATGGAAAAAACTTGTTGACTACAAGATGGCTGTTCAGGGTACTACGTCTTGCATGTGGGACATGGAATATAATGCTTCGTTGCTTAACCTGAAAGTTCAAAACATGGTTTAAGTCCATGAAGAAAACATTCATGAATGACTAATGTACAGCGTAACGTGAATATGAACTCCACACCAGGAAGATGCTAAACTCCACACTGTGGAACACTATGTGAGAAATATCTTTGTGTGTATGTGTCCTATTCATTTCTTCCTTCCTTAAAGAAAGTGAGAAGGTGTTGCCCTTCAGGTCTGTGAGCTAGATGGACTGTTGTTCTGACCCAGTATAGCTGGTCCTGTTTCCTTAGCGAACTCATAATACAGGGCCTTCTTTCTTGACTTTGACCATTTCATTTATGTATATTGAGAAAGACCCGAATCCCTGTCTGCAACTATTCAATGTTTTTGTTTGTTTGGAGTGAGTATCATTTGTGTTACAGCAAAAACCTTGCTGGGTCTGCAGGTTAGGTCTGTCAAAGGATACTGTGAATGGTTGCTTGGTATTAAAGGATTTTCGAGGATCACTGAGGGCAGATTTTCACCTTGCTCACTCTTGTGAATTTGTTGCTCTATTTGACACTCAGAAGTTTTCTGTCTAGTATAAGGCAGTGATGAGGAAGGGAGCAATACTGTCAGTCTTGATCAGCAAATAAGACAAAAATAGGGGAGAGAACAGGAGGCAAAGGTGAGATTTGCATTTTTTTCCCTTAAAGCGTGATTGTTTCTGGCCTTTAACAAGTCTTTTTTTTTTTTTCCTTTCTTCTTCTTTTCTGCTGCAAAAGTGCAGATTGTTGAGTTAGACCGTTCTAGCTCACTACCAAATGGTTTTGTGAGGACTGCAATACTGATTTGGAAGCTAAACAGTCTACTTTGTGCACTGGTGTTTGTATTCGTGGGAAAGGACTCTGAGATAAACCCTCACTGTGTCTTGGTTGATTTATCACTTATTCAAATCCTTGTAAAATATGCCTGTCAAAGGGTTGTTTCTGTCGTATGGATAAACTGTTTTTAATCAAATTGCATGCTTTTCTGAAACCTTCTTTGATTCAGCTCACAGGCAAATACCACTCTGAAGTCTTGGCTGTAGTTACTGGTTGTGTAGCTGCACTGATAAAGATGCTGATCTTTATGCCATTATGGCTAGTAAGGCGATAGACTTTTAGATTGTGTCTACGTGACAGAATATTGTTTGTGAAATGTTATGTTGGCTCAGATTACTGGTATGGAGGTTCAGTTTCTTTTCACCTCTGTTAAAGGTTTTCTTCTGCCTTTTATTTTTGAGACTTGTAGAAGGCACAGCAGAAGCGGTCTCGTCTTGAGGAGTTGTCAGATGTGTACTTTCTTGTTAGGCTTTACTTTGGAGTCTTAATGTTTGCGACACAATTTTTCATTATTTTATCATTAAGAGAAAGTCATGAGTTTAGCTTGCAGCTGGTGGGTTTATCTGGTATCTTTATCTTTTCTCAGTTTGTCATGTTGGTTTAGCAAAACAAAAATAAACTTGCTGTAATTCTACATGAATACAGTTCTGAAGTCAGAGTGACTGAGTAGCCAAAAAAAAAGAAGCTGTCTGGTAAGGAAAGAAGTACCTTTTAATCCGGAAATGCTGGTTAAGTCAAAACTGCAACATTTTGCAAGGATGGATTATCATCAAAACGATTTTTTTTATGTCTGAGATGTGTGGTCATGCTGAAAAAGCTGAAGACGTGCTCTAGAAAAGCAAAATACCTCAGGGATTTCTAGGGCTGTCACTCAGGTGGTTGGCTGCAGGCAGTGGGAAGAAAGTTAAACTGCAGAGTCCCGGCCCTTCCTGATACAGGCGGCTTGGATCTTGGTCTTCCACTTTCCCACAAGGGTCTAAGTGTCTAAGCTATCAACTATTTAGGAAGGGATTGATCTTTTCCTTGCTACCCCTATTCATTTGTGTATATTGGAGCACATATATCTCTTATGATTCAGGCAAGCTCTCTAATCACTGCTGGGATGTTCACTGTCCTCTGCTAAAGTCTCCTTTTTTTATTATGATACACACCCACCCCCCAGAAAATAGGAAGAAAATGTGTAAACGTTCTTGAAGTCTTTATTCTGCAAAAAATTATAAGGAAAATGAGTCATTTTATATTCAGTTTTTAGAATACCTGTTTTCTTTTAGTATTTTTAAGGTGTCTTAATTTTCTATCTCAATATATTATCTACCTAAGTTATGAAACTTTCTGTTTGCTTACGCCCTTGTCACAGGATGTAGAAATAGTTTGCTGAGAGTGTAATTAAGTGAATCACATAGGCCCTGATCCTGTGAGGTACTTAAAGTAACTAGTATCGTTGGATAGGGCTAATAGCATCAGGTGTCTACCTAAGTACGTTGTTGGACTGGCATTGCATGGTAGTCGTTAGAATCTTAGTTTTGAAAAGTGAAAGTCACATTTCAATTTTTGCATTTTATTTATCAGTGCTTAGTGCAGGGTATATAGGCTTGTGTTGGTCATGGGTCCTTATTTGCAGGATAAGAATTGCTTGTGTTTCCAGACTAGATATGTAAAACCAATCAAGTTGACCTAGACAGAAGATTCAGTAGTTTGACAAACCTTTATCTATTCATGTTGTAATTAAAAAAAAAAGGGGCAAAAAAGCAATGCTAATGTTTTTGTTATCCCTGTGTATTCTCGTCTCTAATGATTATACCATGGATGCACAGGCTTTGCAGAATAATGCTTCAAAACATCTGTGTATTTGCTATTTTCTTCATGCTTTTTCTCTATAAAGTTTTTTGGTGTAAGCATTTATTTTTTATTTGCCGTTTTGCACTGAAATTAATTACTTAATTGCCCCTAATATTGGGAGCCGAGAAGCCATGATGCCCAGCAAAACAACCTTAAAATAGGGAGGGAGTGGACAACGGACAGAAAGTAAAGGACTGAGTATTTTGGAATAAGGTTGTGTTGTAATTTGTAAGACATTATTTTATTATTGGGTACCATGAATTCAGTACTCATTTTTCTTTTGTCTGTAATGGAGTTTTTTAACAATGGACTTGCTGTATGTTGACCTTTATTTGAAGTATGACATTTTTGCATTTGCATTTTTTGATCTTTTTAAATTTTATTTTTGTTTTGCCTAAAGACCCTGTGTGGACAGTAATGACCGCACGTTTCCGATTGCCTGCTGGCAGAACCTACAATGTACGAGCATCTGAGCTGGCACGGGACAGGCAGCATACGGAGGTGGTCTGCAACATTCTTCTCCTGGATAACACTGTACAAGCTTTCAGAGTTAATGTAAGTAATTTGCTTGTTGCGAATCAATTATCACTGAGCTTGCTTTCCTTTGCTGGATTTGTATGGCTAGAGTATGACTTTCAAAATAGTGTTAAGTACAGAACAGAAGGGAAAGTTATGTTCAGGCAGGCATGTTTGTACATGTACATACTAAGTCACTGTGAATTTAGTCATTCTGGCATCCTCTGTAGTACTAACACATCTTCATTTCAAAATTGAATATACAAAGCATAATTTATTTCTGGTAATCCTCTTCGTGGACTGAAGTTGTGTGGTGGAAATGGGGGGAAGTTTTGCCACTGAGTTGAATGAGAAGCGAGCTTTTGTTTTGCTCCATTTTGGTTTTTGCGTTTTGAGCATAAGTACGGTGTAATGATAACTTTCCTCATGACTGTCTAGCTAGTTCAATCATATGGATGGCTATATTGCTTATAGGTGTCATCTTAAAGTATCTCTTTGTTTTTTGGTTTTCTCAGATTGTATTCGTGTTTGGTGCTTTTCCTCACTTAAACTCGCCACCTTCTAATGCATTAGTGAGGATGGCAGGAAAGAAAATAAATAGGAAGCTGGCTGCTGAATGCTGAGGGCTGTTACTGGGAAAAGTGAATAAATTTTACCTATAAGCCTGACATGTAAAATAGGTTGTCAGATTTTCTAATCTATAATCCTTGATAAGGATTTAAAATGGAAATGTTCATGATTTTGTGCATATGTTCACACAAGTGCAACCATTTCTTTCAGCTTCTTGATGAAGAAAAACACACAACAGGCAAGGACCTCACAAGAACACATTAAAGCATGTGAAGTGATCTTTGTGTGAGAAGAATGAGAACTCAACAGGAAAGCAGTTGTTGGGTGTCCTGGGGCAGGAGAACTCAGCTTTTACTTTATAAGCTATAGAATTGATGGCTTATCTGGAGAAAGGTTGAATAGTGTGAAGGTGAAAGTTACAGGTGGCATGTTTACAGTTTTTCAAGAGAAAATTGAATTTCAGCAAATGGCGTGAAGGAGTAGCTCACTACCAAATAAGGCTGTGGGACTTCAGATGGGAAGTGAGGGAGAAACTGAAGGGGTTCTCAACTCTATGAGAACAAGTTTAATTTGGGCTATTTGAAAAAGTTCTAATGCTCAGTAATTACATTGAATTCTGATATGCAATGTTCAGTGAGTATATTGATGCATTTGAATGTTTTAGGGAAGATCTGTGCGAGTGATTGCGTTTCTCTCTTCTGTAATCAGGTGGTTAGAGACTGTGCAGCCTGCAGCTGCCTATCAGAGGAGCAAAATCTCTGTTATCTAGCAAAAACTTGCTAGGGTCCAGTATCGAGTGGCTTTAGATTTAGAGGTAGACTTGGTGGTTATTTTTTTAGATACTTCAATCAAGATAGAAGGTTTTAGGATGTTCTCTTAAGGCATTGTTGTAGTTCTATCAGGAGCTCTTTAACTTCTTGGGATTTCTGAGTAGTTAAGGGTGGAAATTTTGGATGATGGAGCTGGGATAAGGATGACCAAAGACTTCAATTTATCAGCGTCAAGCTTCATTTAGTTTCTGGGATAACTCCTCCTATATCCCACTATTCCCCTGCTCTTCTCTCTCTCTTATCTTCTCATCCTTGCTAACAGTTTCCCAGTCTATACTGCCTGTCAAAAAGCAGTATGTGCAGAACGTAGTTGGAGACAAAGCATTAAAAGTGCATGAGAAATTGTAATGTTGTGGGTTTTCCTTTTAGGTGCATGAGTTTTTCACTGAAATACCTGTCTTGCATTTTTTTTGTTTGTTTGTAAGAGTTGGCTGAAATAAGGAATAATTCTTGTACAGTAGGTATGGGAGATGATGCTTCTTTTTGATTTAGGTGTTCAAAAGCTGTTAGAGAGTGCTAGTACCTGTCTAGAGTAGAATCACCAGTTATAAATCCTCATAAGTCTATTCTGTCGCTCCCAAGAAAAAATTATGTAATATGTTCTCGCCACCTTCCTAGTGTAATAAATGTTTTAGTTGCATGGATCATGCTTTACTGCTTACACAGATCAGGTTGCAGGTTTGTCTGTTAAAACTGAGTTTAGGGAATAAAAAGTTCCTTGGTCCTCAACATTTTGATCTTGGATCTTAGCTTCAATTTGTTTTTTTATAAATAGGGAGTAATAAAGTATTCAGTCATAGCAAATGTATGCTAACCTAAATGGTATACAGGTTTTCAGGGTTTATAGCTGTGTTGTACTTTATTGTGGTTGACACAATACTTGGCAATAAATATTTATGGAATTGTTTTCAAAATTGGAAGAACAAAGATAACATCAAATAAATTAGCAAGGTTTTTTCTCCTGATGATTGCTATAGGTATTCTGTATGCTAATGATTGTAAATCTTAATCATCTGGAGTATGCAGTGCTGTATTAATAAAAATGTACTCAAATGCTATTTCTTCTCCAACAGCAAAGTACTGATCACAGACAATGTCTCTTGGTAATTCATGAGACATGTTCTAAGTTCACATTTCAACCAGCTTTTTCCATTGATCTACAAAATAGTCATTCTTTGTGTTAAGCCTTACCTTGTATAGAATGTAACAAATCAAATCAAATAATCCCTGTGGATTGCAGCCAGACAAAGGTTATTTTGGTTGCCGGCGGAAGAATCAGTTGGAACTAACCTGTGCCTCTGAAGAGTAGAAATCATTTCTATAAAATGCTCTGCCTACTAAATGAAGAACTCCTACTTTGACCGTGAAAAAACTTACTTCATAGAACACACAGCTGGAAGAAGTGAGGCTGACTTGAGTTAATAACGAGACCAGGATGATTTGCATTGCCATAAACCTGCTTATTCAAGATCAAATTGTTTTAATTGTTTTTAATTAAGTGTTTAAATCATATCTTTTTCATGCAGGCTGACTTAATTGTATTCCCTAGAAGCCAGTATGTAGATACAGAGCTCACACTAAACTTGAGGGAAAACTAAGTCAAGGTAGATGGGATGAGTTGTTCTGTGAACAAGGCTAGTGTGTTAGTGGTCATGGACAAATGTTTCAGTTTGCAGCCTTTGTTATCTCAGAATTCTCCTCAAAGTTAGTGAATTTACGCTCTAATGGAAGCAAAATCTAAAGATCTGTAAAATAACCCAAACCAAACCAAAAAAATGCCACACCAACCCACCTGTAATTCTAGAAGTGAAAATTTTCAATAATTCAATCTTCAGCATTTCTTAGTTGCTTCCCTTTTTTCTTTGACCAAAAAAAAATAAAAAAAACCTGCTTGGAAACTTTTTAAAAACAAGGTAGCTTTTTGCAAAGCTCATGTAAGCCTTAGAATGAAAAGAGACAGTAGTGCAGTGCTGGCTGTTGGGGGATGTGCTTGCTTGAGTCGTAATGCCAGTATTGTGGTGAGCTGCCAAAGGAGAGGTTCCAGTACTGTCATTAGTGAAGGAGCAGTGCAGCTGCCCACAGACCTGTGAGCTGCAGAGCCGTCTGACCCCCTCCAGGAAAGCCCAGGACCTGTCATCCTATTCCTCTGTCGTCAGAAGTCCAAATTTGTCTGGACTGACATGGCAGCAATATCTCCTGGTGTTTGCTGTAGGTGCGGCCAGTTCTATAGGCCAGCAATGAAACCAGAATGTCAGTAATATAAATTGGGAAGATGGTGATAGCTGGTAGGCAGGCATTAAACCTATGTAATTACAGATCTTTTCCTAAATTTTCAAACATGGGTGTTTGTGAACAGCTAACAGTCATTTTGCAATTAGAAATTAAGGTGTATATATCTAGTGGTATTAGATGTTAGCCACTAGATGATAGATACTTCATAAAGTGGAGTTAGTATATTGATGCCTGATGTTAATGTCATATTTGTGCTGAAAGACCAAAACTTATTAGACATTTTGCCTCCAGCAATGACTAATAAGTATGCATAAGAGTCTAATGTTCCAGTTCAGAAAAAATGTTGATGTGTTTTGTATCTAACTACTGCAGTTTTATGCTAGATAATTCCCATTTTTTCATATATTTTTCCATTATTCTGTTAAGAGGAAATATTAATGTTTGACTTTATCTGTAGGAATAAAGCAAGTTTGTTTTTATGCTAACCCATATTTATTGGTTTTGCTTTTTTATTAAAAAAGAAGCAAAAGTAGAAATGTGTTATCATACTTTTTATAATTTATAGCAGCTATTCAACAGTTATGATAGTATTACAAATATTTTGGACCTTTCACAACAAGCAGGATTGTGACCTTCACCTGCTCTGGCAAGCTGCAACATCATTATATAAATATCAGAGATGGGTTAAACCGAGGTCTGGTTTTACTAGATGCTTATCTTTATTTTGCACTCAGAGTAAAACATTGTGATCAAAACAAATGCTTCATGTTGAAACTAGTCTTCTCTTACCAAATTTGCTGCTCTCTTGCAGGAGAAATACCTTCCTTGCAGTGGTGAAATGACGTTCTATATTACTAAATTCAAACTGATCAGCAAGTTCTAATCTTTTTCATTAGGAAACATCTATTCTGATATTTAAGAAGCAGTATAAATTCTCAGGTTAGATTGGAAAAAAGGAACAGAATTGATATCTGCGTGTTATTTGAAGAAGTAACATGTCAGCTGTGGTAAACGTAAGCCTAAACTTGGGTTACAAACGTCTCCCATTTTCTTATAGTTACTGTCGTAAGTTCTTAGTTTAGGTTCTGATTTAAATCTACATGTGGAAAAATGCCAAGAAGCAATTAGTGTTGCTATGTAATTTTAAAATTAGTTTTATTTGCTGAAAAAATTGTACTGATTACTGGTTTATTTCAAAATATATCAGAAACTCCTAATTTAGTAAAAATGAGTGACTGTTTTTAGATTGTACATAAAAATTGCCTTATGCATTTATACTGTTGCATATTATTATGTTAATATTTTTTTTTTCTTCTTTGTTTTTAGTTATTGGAAAGTAAAATTTTCAGCAGTGAACTTCTTAACAATTGCATACTGGCTGTTCATTTCATTAAACACCAAGAAATTTTCTCTGTATGAAGTTTTTTAAAAAATAAGATCTTCTTTCAAAGTAAATATAGCAATTCTTAGATCACTTTAACTTAGCAAAGTTTATATGGGACCTGAAATATGCCTTTTGTAATTTAAACTAAAGTACGGAGAGCTATGGTTATAATTGTCCTGCTGGGATCGTTTCAAGCGTAATTCATAGATAGCTTTTCTAGTTTTATTATTATTATGAAATAAATTATCAAGCTTCTTGGAGTTTTTAGCCCCCAATAAATGTTTTTGACAGTTTACTCAACTTCAGTGTAATTTCAGCTGAACAAAAAAAAGTTTTACTCTAAGAGGGTGCTCTTAGATGCTAACAAATGTCTGAATGCAATTTATAGATTTTTCCATGTATGGATATTAATGAAATTCTTGCAACCTTCTTTTGACCTTTTAGTTACATACTTTTGTTTTAATGGCTGTAAAAATAAACTGTTGTATAATCTCTATGAGAAGTGAGGTCATTTGGGAGCAGAACAGCAGTTTCTTTCTTTTACAATTTTCAAAATATATTATTGCCTACAGTAAACAAGACAAGATGTATCAAATCCGCTGTGGTATCAATAATACTCAGCACCTAGAAGACTGAAAGAAGCTTCCTTGGTGCCAGAGAAGTAGAAAATCTGAGTGGAAAATGTATCAGTCATCTCTTTCATCATTTTTTTTGTTTGTTTGACAGTTATTCTTGCAGAATTTTTCCTCATCTTTTGTACTTCAAGAGGCTATGACACTTTAACTTCTTTGGGAAACTCCCTTCAGATTTCACCAAGAGTATTTATTGAGTCCTCTCATAATGGCGCACTCAGTGTTTCAGTTACTGTGTTGGCAGTATTTTCAGGTTAGGCAAAAAATTGTGAGGTACCAACAACTACAGATTCTTTTTATATCATTTTGTGGGTAAGATTTGTCCCTGTAGTAGAAATCAAGTTTGTTCACTTGTCTCTGAAAAGCAGTGTTACTGTTATTCACTTCATTTAAATTGGTTCATTTAGAACGAAGTAGTATCTTTGAGAGAATGCATTTAAATGACACTTCTCAGTTAGATATTTGGCTGCTTCATCTGTCTATGCCATTTAACTTTGGAAATATTTTCAATATGCTAGTTCATTTAGATTCAGAAATAGATTTTTCAGATAAAATAAGTAAGAATAACTTGTACAGATGTGTACTTTTAAATTCAGTGATCCAAACAAGGCTATAAAGTTCTTTGTCAAATCCTAACCTTTTTTTCTTTTCTTTTTTTCAATATTCCTTTTAAATATAAAATTTGGCTAATGACTGACTTTCAGGAATAATCACGTAGTTAGCTGAGAAGTGAGAAATTATTACTGTCAGAAAATGACAGGAAAAATAATAATTCCTTACCTATGTTTCAAAAAGAGAGATGAAACTCGTTTAAAAATAGCACTCCTGGGATGCACTTTGTGATGTTTAAAATTTAGGCTGCAAGAGCACACCTGAAAGAAGGAGTATGTCCTCTGCCTGCCTCAAATCTGTGTGTCCAATTATATATTTATTCATGAAACAATTTATGAATTTGTTTTCTGCAGAAACATGATCAGGGACAAGTTCTATTGGATGTAGTCTTCAAGCATCTTGATTTGACAGAGAGAGATTACTTTGGTTTACAGTTGGCTGATGAATCTACTGATAACCCTGTAAGTTTACTCTGTTTTATAAATACGATTTTATAAATCATGATTGCGTTCATCACTATGCTCTGTGTCATTGTAAAGAGAAGTAAATAGAAGCTATTGCAATATTGTGCCATCTTCTCCAACTGTGTTGAGTGGTTCAGTATCACCTTGCAGTTACAATAAAACTAAATGTAAACAGTTACAAGTTTGGAGTAAAATGTTGAAATTGTTCTTATGAAGTAATACCTTAAGAGGCCATTGCTTGTTTTATTGTATCTATTTACTAGACTGTGTGATCATTGTCAGTCGCTATAAGAAATAGTAACTCTTTTTAATTATTTTTTTTATATTTTTTTTCATTAGGACTTACAAAAAATGAGGGTTTTTTAGGTTGTCCTGTACGGTGTTTTTGTTTCTAGTCCAGATACATGGTAGGTCTTTTAATAGTGCTTCGTATAGTCCACTATCTGACAAGGGCTGTCAGCTCATCACCTTAACAGAAAAAAGAAGGGACTCCTTTGAAAATTAGTGTTCATAACAGTTCATGTGCTTTAATTGAAAGGAAATTCCATAGGACTGAAACTTAGTAAATCACTCGATAATTCACCAGCAGAAACAAATAGATCCAGCTGTAATGTTCAGTGGCTGCAGTAGTTATAGCTGTACTGCTGAGATCATGGTTGCTTGCAGAATACTTCTTGAATACTTTCTTTTATAGGCATCAAATGTTCAACACTTGTTTTAAAGTGCAATTTAACTAAGTAGTATTCCTTATAATACAGTTCTTTACCTAATTCCCATTATATGCATGTCACAGTGATGGGGTCTAAATTTTTCTCCCAACTTGTGTGTCAAAAGTAATTTTTGTTCACAAAATGTGCAGAATGTGATCTATAGAGATAAGTGACGCTGTAAAGTGTTAATTGTTCAGGAACTAAGGTGAATTTCAGAAGATAGTGAAAGTTTCTTTGGTAAGTGCATATTTGGTCTACTGTTGTTTTGCCATCAAGAGTGACTGTTTTAAATAGAAGGAATACTTTTTTATCTTACTAAAAGGTTGGGTTCTTTATTATTTTTAATGTCTAATTTAATGTAGAAGAGGAAGAAAGAAGTCACAATACAGCCATAATTTTTCTTCTGCCTGAATAGTTAACTACTTCCACATTTCTTTCTTCTCTAGAGCAAATTATTCTTAATTATATTCCTTTTCTAAATTCTGGTAACATTAAGATTATTAATATGAATAAACCTGTATAGCACAGTTGTAGATATTTAAAAGTTATTTAAAGTTTTCTTTTGTAACTTTGTGGATAGTTAGATACTGGCAAGCTGGCCTCATTTAATCTTTTTATTCTAAACTTTGTCTCCAGGCTGAAAAGATATAGGCATGCTGTAGAAAAGGTTGAATTATTTTTCAGCTTTGTTTAAAAAGTATTTAATTGAGTATCACTGAATATTTTACTTAACGTTCAGAGATTTGTGGTGTTTCTTATTCTCATTTATCTGGCTTTCCAAAGCTTAGACCTCTAAGACCTCTTTTTTTAGTTTATTTATCAGCAGCTGAACACAACACTGTAATAGAAGGATCTGGTTAAGAGTTAGTCCAAAAGAAAAATGACTTCACAGCTATTTGATATAAGCACATGCTTTAAAGGTTTAGTATTCTTTGATTTCTAAATATTTTGGCTTTTCAGCACGTATCTAGTTGCCATGAAAACAGTGTGTCAGAGCTAAATAGAAATGTTACCAATATTAGTCATGTAAGCTTGAAGAATTTATGGGTTTGACTAATTTCAGGTTTTGATATCAGTTTACGTTTACACTCGGTTCATTTGGACAAAGTAACCAAATTGGATTCACAAATATTCTAGTTACTTGTGAAATAACACAGCTGAATATAAGTAAGATATAGTCAATACAGCAGGAGATAAGGGTAATGGGGAAAGGGGGATTCTGCTAATTGAGTGTGAAACCTCTATGATTGTGCCTAAGTGTAGATTTCATAGACTGCACAAGCTTTATGTTTTTCTGTAATACTGATGTCACAGTAAAAGCCAGTGCAAGAAAGCATTGATGCTGTGTACAGCTGAAGTGGTGTATTTGGCTGAGGTCTTGGGCTGTGGGTGCCTGGAGCAATGCTGAGAAGAGGGTAATGGTGCATAGTGGGAGTGAAGGTGCAGTGAATACTGTCAGTGCTGGTGCTGGAGCACCCTTGACAGGAGGGAGAGCCGTGGGGATTGTTGCTGGGGGAGGAGAGAATACAGAAATGGCTCTTCAAGGGACTGGGGTGAAAACTTCACGGGTCCCCAAATCTACCTGCCTCTCAGACTTGTAGGGGTGTAAATGGGATAATACATCTTGCTAGCAGTACCTTGATTCATAAAGTTCTGGTACTTTTGCCTAAATCCTGTCAACTTCAGCTTCTTTACAATATTAAGTGGTTTAACCCTCTGCAGTTTCCCAGAGAGAAAACAATCTTTTGCATTTGGATCCAATGATACCACTTGAAAGCATGGATATTGACTGTTAAATATGGTTCAAAAAAAGTTACACTTATGTGCTTTGAGCTGTGCTAGTACATACCAAATTACAACCAGAAGGGAGTGTAAATACAAGCTTTTCTTCTAGGCATTTAATTTCCAGTTTTTCTGGATTAACTGTAATAGCAAACAGTATTTTCCACAAAACAAACAAACAAACAAACCCCAACATTAAAACACTGGAGGATTATCAGTCAGATCTGTGTATTTATTAGAGATATTGGATCATAACCCCTTGCTTAAAGATACTGAAGTATCTTTCACCATATTTTGAAAGGTTCTTACATAAAATTCATGGGTATCGCTGGCTGGAGTGTTTGTTCTTAAGCCTTTACATTTAGTCTTAAAAGGTAATTGATCCTGTGTGATGTTGTTTGGCGTTTTTTGTTGTTTTTTTTTTAATCACACTCTTTAAGTTGTATCAGACCATTTCTTTAGTTCCTTTTAAGTCATCTACTACAAGAATACAGCATTTAGATGTAGTCATCATTATTTGTTATTCCCAATGAGTTAAATGACTCAGAACTAACTTCAGATCCATAGTGTGTGTCAGGGAGCTTGGGTACCTCTGTGTATTTGTTTCCTCCTCCCTCACATGAAAAAAATAAAAAGCCTTATCATAAATGTGAGGTAGTTACATGCCATGCAGAGTTAGGTCTCTGCCACTTTATAGGAACTGTGGCCATATAACCATTTCCTGAGGCTTGTGGACTTGCATTGCAAGGCAGGATGAGGAATTGAACAGTATTTATAACAAAGGTAGACTTAAGAGTTAACTCATCTACATTGGTATGTGCAGACTCTGCTGGGTTGCTGGCAGGGAGTGGTTTAAACAACTTGTAGGGCTTTCCAGAGAGCCGTACTTCTCTATGAAATTTGCAGTGTTGATTTTTATAAACATCTGTCTGTACTTCCCCACAGCAGTGTTCTCCCATAGACATGATCAAGATTGGGTGCTGTTTGGTAAAACTGTTCTGTAGTCCTTAGTCAATTAGGCTGAGTGTTGAACCTCTGGTTTCCAAAATCCCAATTAGCAACTTCCCAGAGATGACACTCAGGCTGACAATTTGAAGAGAATCTGTGAGCCAGTGGGATCACTCCCTGGATGTGTCAGACCTGCAAAATGCAGAGTCAAAAGTACTGGAACTAGTTTAAGCAAATTAACTTCTGAGTTGAGT
The DNA here is from genome assembly GCA_013398815.1 of Ibidorhyncha struthersii. Lineage (NCBI taxonomy): Eukaryota > Metazoa > Chordata > Aves > Charadriiformes > Charadriidae > Ibidorhyncha > Ibidorhyncha struthersii. The sequence goes on from VZSZ01010128.1 coordinate 52,025, forward strand.
AAATTAGCCTGCTTATAGTTCTTCACTGCCACAGTTAGTGCACCCTAGAAAATCAGTTTAAAGAGTAGCTGAAGATGGTTAAACACACCATGGTTGAGTTCTAACCTCTCTCAGGCTCAGGTGTCAATCACAGAACCAAGTCATAGTTGAATTAGCACTGTAAGAGGCAGATATCTGGACAACAGAGGTTAATCTCTGGGAAAGAAGAACAATAGCAAGTGTTGATGCTAATGTTGGTGTCTTTCCAGAATCAGTAAGAAGACTTTGTATGCCAGTAAGACATTCTGGTAAAAGAACAAGTAAAAAGTAATAGAAAAGCAAGTTACTTGATGTATAAGGCTATAATTTGTACGTTTCTTGTGTCTCTCAAGTTGGTGTTAAAATTTGTGTCTTTCCAGAGGTGGTTGGATCCAAACAAACCTATCAGGAAACAATTAAAAAGTGAGTACATGTATGTATTTGGTCAATTCATATATCATTATTATGCTGTTTTTCCAGGGTACCCTGATTAATTAGAAATAACTTTTCTTGAACATAGGAGGATCGCCTCACAGTTTGAACTTCAGAGTTAAGTTTTTTGTAAGTGACCCAAACAAGCTCCAAGAAGAATATACAAGGTAGGTCTAATTAATTTAACAAGAAAACATTTTTCTAGAAGGCCTATGTTTAAGGGGAAACCTATCATTAATTTTTTTTCAAGGTTTAAAATGGAACTTTTAAATCATTTTTGTGTCGTATCTGCAAGCTTCTAATTTTTGCCTAATAATTACAGATATGAACTATGCAGTTGCACCAAATCAATATAACAAAAAGCCTCCGTGAAATAAATTTGCAAATTTATATGCAAAGTGAAGTAACTACATGAAGAAAATACTACCAAGTAGAAACAGAAAAGGGAAAGTAGAGAAGAGAGGAAAAACTTAATCCCACTATTCACCAATGAGTACAAATTTAATTTTATCCTTACTTGTTTTCTCCTTTGTGATTGAAAAAAAATTCCTGAGCTTTCTGCACTTTTTTCTTGACCCCCCCCAATTTTCTGCTTGGCACTAATAAAATTAATCTCTGTTTGTATGGTTGTAGTTGTAGCTTGAAGCATGTAAGCTTTTTTTTGATAGCGGTGTGTTGAAGTCTGTTGAAGAAAATGTTCAGTGTGAATCAAGTTAGGAGGGTTGTGAGTTGCGATTAGTCCCTGAAGAAACACCTCAAATTTTCACTATTCTTAATTAGTTCTGGTCCTCTACATAACTGGTGTGATTTGACAGATTGGAATTTTTGGATGTCAGCCAGTCTGAAAACAGGTCAGCCCCACTCAAAAAACAGTATCTAAATTATTAAGGATAGCTTTAGAAACGTAAGTACCAAACCAGCGAAAATTTGAGTCCACATTTGTTTATGATTTCTTTTGATTTGTCATATTTTGGACAAAGTTTTAGACACATCTATACAGACAGAATTTACTAAAATGAGTCACAGAGATCCTGGATCCGGCTTTGTTTTACTGAAATACTTACTCTGAGAAAATTTGGCAATTTACTATATCTGAATAATGAAAAACGTGTTATTTGAATTAAAGGGCAATATGCAATATTCCTAAGGAGGTGAGAAAAACAGTAAATGTTGAGCAATATGAAGTAAACAGAAAAGAAAAGAGAGAATTGTTTACTTTAAATGTTATGCTGTAAATGCAAAATGATAAATACAACATCCATATGGATAAGAAATAACGCATGATTGCTGTATCTAGGTCAGCTTTACCTTTTTTGCTAATAGGCCTAATTGCCCCTGAGAAAACTCATTTGTATTTGGAATTATTATAAAGAGAGAGTTATCCATGGGGTTTTGTGGAGTGAAGTTAGGATGCCATGTCAAAATATGGGGTCCTTTCATATAATCAGTATTCGTAAGAAAAGAAAAGAAACAAAGCGCAAAGTTCTGACAATTCCAGCTCAAGCTGAGACTCTTCGAAGATGCTCAGTTTTTATAAATTTCATGAAAACAGAAGAATGAGTTGACATACGAGGCAGTATGAAGAGACGTCAGGGAAAGTTTCAGTGCAAGCTTGTGTCTTACTAGACTTCTGCGAATTTGTGTGAGGGAGGCAAATTATGAATGCCCCAGGTCAGAAGAGGTCAGTGGGAGCTCAGCTTGTGTTGGGAGAGTTTAGCTTTAGGAACTTGTCTTGGTAGGAAATGGAGCTTCATTAGTTCTGCTCATGGCAGAAAGACTTGCTTATTAACATTGACTCCAGCTGGCAATAACTCTGTCTTACCCTTTTCTAGGTGTTTATATATGTATAGATATATATAAGGAAGATGAAAACATTGTAATGCAATGCCACCTTCATTGTTTTAGCTGAATTTGTTATGCGGGCTTTTTCAGAGCTACGTTGCTAAAGCTTCTGTTGATTTCCCATCTTGCTCAATAATGTGTGAGGCTTCTGTGTTCAAACTAGGGTGGTTAGCTAACAAGCAATTAACTTCACTGTTTGCTGAAAACAGTGGATAGAAAACGAACTCTGCTTGGCCTTCTTTAATCATTAGGTCCCTTAAATACCATGGGATATTTCTAATAAAGCATTACACCAAAACCAGTAAAATAAAATGAAGATGCAGCTGCACATAGAGGATGGTTTTGTCCTACGTTTTTGCAGCCATAAATGAAAAACAGGAAAAAAAGGAAAATTTGATTTATTGAATATATTTGTGAAGAGATGCTCAAGCGCTAAGCATGTGAAGCATATTCTTTCAATTTATAAATTTAACTTGTCATTTATCGGTGTTTTAACAAGTAAAGAAATTTTGCTTTATCTATCTCTCTTTTGGTTTCAATATGCATTTTAAGGTGGAAAATGAAAAGGTATTTTGAGGTCCCTGGAGCCTGCCTAATGTCTCAGTTTTGACTTCTTGAGGTTAATACTTTAAACTAAGCTTCTTGCCATCCTGGTCAGTAAAAGAACTTTCAGACGGTTTTGTAGGAGTTGAGCACATGAGCTAACGTCATTGCTTGTCAGTTTGCAATTATTTTCCCTCATTTTCTTTCAAACATGGAATGTTTTACCTTCCCACTATATTTAGCTTGTAAATGATTGGGTTTCTGTGTGTATATTTGTAAATGTTTGTGGAAGTCTTTAAAGTGGTAGTTAATCCACTTTCTGAAGACTACACAATTATGAGAAGTCATAAGTAATAAAGTGTTACATTTTATTTTTAATTTCTTAGTGCAAGTTAATATTGGGAAATGTTGAACATTTGGTTTCAGTCGAACTTGACCTGGGTGTTTCTGATAAGTAACTTTGATGACTGTTAATAATGAATGGCTGTGGCTGACTCTACTTTCAAATCAGAATAACAAGAAGGAAACCAGATGATTTTTGTAATAATAATAATGTAGGAGGTCCCAAAATTGAATAAATTTATAAACAGGAATGATGTTTCCATTTTCCACTCAGTGAAACTTTTTTTTTAAATAAAAAGGCATTAATGCGTAAATTGTAAAGCTGCTTTTGCACCCCGTTATAAGGAGTTTTTGCTGAAAGTTTAAGCTTGTGCTAACATCCTGCCATCTCAGTAAGTCTTGTTTGTTACCCCACTTCAGTCTCTGTGTCAATGGAGGTTTATAGCAGGTGTGATTTGCCACTTGATGTAAACATTTATACTACTTGGAAATGGTCTAAAACCTTTGAGTGAAATATGAAGGGACTAAATTGAATGAACAAAAGATTCATTCTGAGATGTTAACAAAATATTTGGGTTTTGTTGGAGAAACAAAGGAAGTATTTTAGAGGGAAATCTGTTTGCAGTTTCAGGTTTATTGGGGTTTCTGTCATAGTGTTTCTGCTGCTGCCGTTTTAAAGTGTTCATTTGTTCCTTTTGCTGTTTCTGTCTCCTTCCTGACTTGAAAGAGTGGGCATGGGAAGACTAGATGAATTTCTAAACCAAGCTTTTCTCACATCATAATTAAAGAAAACTTTAAAAGTTCCAAGGGAAGTCAGTTCGAAGGTGTTTGGCATGATAGAACCCACAACTTTTTCTTTAAGAATGTAACTCAAAAATACTAAGAGAAATTCTTTTAATTTAAATGAAAACAGAGTAATATCAAATACTCAATTAGAGTAAATTAATTTTATCTACCTGGAGTACAAATCATTCTTTTTAAGGTACCTCCATACACAGATGCAAGCTTCAACTTTTATTTGCCGTATTGAATAGTTCATTCATCATGAAGGCACCATTTCTTCCTTTTTTTTAAACTTTGTTCAAAATAAACATTGGAAAATAAAGCAGGTAGAATGTGAAATTTGCAGCCTTTTAGTGAAATATAATGTATAACTTCATAGCCTGTAACTAGTTTAATTTACAAAGCTGTATTATTATTATTATACTAATCACAGTTTAATTTCTTTCCCATAGGAGTTTAAGAAATAGCATGCAAAATGTTAAGTTTTAGTTTTGCACTAACTGAAAGCAAAATGCATTAAATTGATAAAAAATGATTAAATAATTTTATTTTTAATTATAGTGGTGTTTTTTTTTTTTTTTAATAAGGTACCAGTATTTCTTGCAAATTAAACAGGACATTCTTACTGGAAGGTAAGACGTTTTTGTTGTGTTAAACATGAAATGCAACTTTGGTTGAGAAAAATTTAACGGTGAGGGATTTTACTGGCAAAATTAAAAATATATTTAAAATAAATCACTGTTAATGCAAGTAGAAGTGTTTATAATAGTTATTTGTCCAATTTGTTCATGGACTATGAAAGATTAGGCTTTTTGAAATAACCAAATTCATATGAAATATGTAATTTTGTTTGTTTCTTATTTTAAAAACAAAACAAAACAGATTGCCTTGTCCTTATAATACTGCTGCTCTTCTGGCTTCTTATGCTGTTCAGTGTAAGTATAATTAGTATTCATATACATGTTAGTACTGAAATGTATAAAATGTAGCATTGATTAGTTTCTAAAGAATGCAGTTTGTATAGCATTATATTGTGGTGTTTCTGGACATCATGCTACTTTCCTCATGATTAAGGAAATATGGTTGGTTGGTTTTTCTCCCACAGCATGTTTCGCTGAATTAGATGTGGAAAAAATACTGGTAACGCTTTCCTTCTTTAAACCCCACGCAGTTAAAAAGTCCCCAAACAACCCTCTTGTATTTCTCTGTATTCTGAAGCATAGCGCTGTTTTTTTTTCTTGAGAATTCTACTAAAGCATTTTTTAGACACTTAAACATTTTTAATATACCATACAGTGACCCTCCAAATAGGTGTGGAAAAGAGAATTCTGGTCATATCTCGCAAAAAGTTCACTACCCATGTTGTCAATTTTAAGCCATCCAATGAGTAGATAAGTCTTGAAGACGGAGATGTAGTCTTCTTCCTCTCTCCCCATTTTTCTTCGTAAACTTAAATTTTTCAGTGGAAAAAAAAAACCCGACAACAACCAACCAAGACACTGTTCAGCACTTAGTTCTTGAAATTTGTGATTGTTAGAAATACAGTTTTCTAAGGAATCGTGATATATCCATCTATACTTATGTGGGTTTGTGCTATTAAAGATACTTATATCTACGTTTAGTACTATGTATACTTTGTACATATCAGAGAAACAGTGTCCATGTTAGTATTTTCAGGGAAAAAACGTGTAGTAATGTTAATGTTTTATGCATAGTTTTGATAAGTGGTCACCTTTTTCCAGATCAATCAATAGAGCAATTTCTCTTAAAACTCCCACTATGTGGCAATAGATACGTACTGCAAGTGCTGTCATGTGGTAGGGATTTGCCTTAGAAGAGATGAAGTATTTGATAATGAAGCAGGCACTATGGAAGTTTATAACATTTTAAGCTTTTAAGAATGCAGTATTTTTATTTTACAAGTATTGTAGAAGTGGCGGCTATGGGCAGTGCATTGTAATGACATATATATATATATATATGAGATCACGCTGCCCTTCTTCAGTGTGCAGACCTCTGTCTCATGATTTTCTGTATGTGCCTGTTACTAAACTCTCTCTGGGCTTAGCTCTTGGGATTCTCTATAAATATAGGTAAATAGCAGACGTAGCTCTCAGATAGTCCTGTATTCACTGTAGTGGATTTCAGCAAGGTGTGCACGCCATTATGAAACCTGGTCCCGTTTTCCAATTTTTTAATTATTTAAAATAGGATCTGTTTCTGGCAATGTAAGTGCTCCAGACTTTTCTACCTTCCTTTCCCTTGCTTATCCTCCCACTCCGTAAGTGCCTTCATCTCTCTTGTCAGTTCTTCCATGCCCCATGAAAGTGCCGGTAGACCTGCCCAGGACTCACATCATGCTGTGTTGCTGTGAATTTTCCAGTTTTCACGTTACTTGATCTGTTACATGGATTGCAAATATTTAAATCTGCAATTTTTTTTATTAGGGTTAGAAAGCCTCAAAGCCTGTCTTTTTAGCAAATGTTGTTGTTTGTATGTTTTTTACTCTGACAATAAATGTGATTTTAGTTTATTTCCTATAATTCTAAGAAAGTGTTAGAAATAATGTAAATGTACTTTTTAGTAGTTTCATGTAAAGTAGTTTCAGTGTAGGTGTATGTATGCATACTTTTTTCCATACATACAATTGAACATGCAAAAAAATATTTTTCTAATGCTTCTGTATATATCTTGGTACAGAGTAAGTTGGTGGGTTTTGCAGATCTTAATAATGAAATAGCAGTTATAGTGTTAATATATATATTGTGTAATCACATGAAAGCAAGCAAAAGTAAAATAAAAAAAGAAAAAAATCAAATACCATGAAGTACATTATTTAATGATAGTCATTATGACAGCATTTCTGAATTTGTGTATTAAAAATTAAACACTTTATAAACTTCCTGCATAAGCATCTACTCAAAGCTTTCTTTAAATGTTCTCCACGGTATTCACTGAGAACGTGACTGTTTATTCAAAAGGGAAAAGTGGATTTCAAATGTATTCTCTATTTTTGTTTGCTGTAGATCATAAAGTATGTGGGAGCAGACTCTTGTGAATTTGGGGGCATTGTACAATGCCAAGTACGTTAGTGATAAACAATAACCTCTCTTTTTAATATTTTAGCCGAGCTGGGAGACTACAACCATTCAGAAAACTTGCCAGGCTACCTCTCAGACTATTCTTTCATCCCTAGCCAGCCTCAAGACTTTGAAAAAGAAATAGCAAAATTACATCAGCAGCACATGTAAGGATTTACAGCAGAAGATATTGACTGACTTTGTCAAATCCTGACTGCTGGTGCTGTGCTATTATATTAAAAAAATGAGTATTTTGTCTTAAAGGTTTCTGGGTTTTTTTGTTGTTTTTTTTTTTAATAGTACATTTAATGTGATTTTTTTTTGTAGATTGTATAATAAGTACCATTGATACTCTGCACAGATAGAATATCTATGACAGAATGACAGGGAAAATAAGTGAAAAAATGAACTTGTTAAAGGTACACTCAAACCAGTATTTGTGTGTATTACGTAGAATATTAACTTAGCAGGATATAATTTAAGAGGGTTTTTTCAGTCTTTGAGAATGCTCTGTGCATAAAGGCTTTGTTTTCATGGTGCTCTCACCAGTAAACAAGAGTTAATTTAGAAGTAACAAAGTCCTTTTCTTTGATATCTGCTCTTTCCTGTGTGCAAGTCTGTGACCTTTTACTAAAGAGGAAAAGGCGATGAAGCAATGGAAAATATTTTTTTTTTTTCAGTGTGTAACATTGTGGTACTTTTTCAGTGATGGTTCCTTGGTATTTTAGAACTTAAGTGCTTTTTGTTACAGTTTAAATTTAACGAAAAGTAAGCTATGTTTACAAATACATTTGCTTAATTGGGGTATGTTGTTGGCTTTAGAAAATACTGAATGTTATGTTACATTTCAGTCAATGCTTAGCGAATTCTGTTGGGTGTAGGGTAAAGAAATTAAAGTAATTTAAACTTTAAGGGTGAGCCCTTGGAGAGAAATGGCTGTTATCAATACAAAATACAGGCCTGCAAAAGTAATTTCCAGATTCTAGAGCTCCACAGACATTTTAATGATGCAGTGCATTAGAAATAAAACGTGTGCCTTTGCAAGCTGTGTTGTGTCTCTTGTCAAAACTTTGTCTATGTGGAAGCACAAGTCTCTTTCTGTTAAAATTTTTGGGTTGCAGTCTGTTTATGGTGAGAAAGGAAATTCAGATTTCAGGGTGGGGGTAGAAGTAGTAATATGAATGCAGATTTTCTGTTTGAGCTCACTAGGGAGCCTGATGTGGGGGATTATGTTAGAATGTTTCTGATTTAGCTTGTTTCTTTCAGAGGGTTGTCTCCTGCAGAAGCGGAGTTCAATTATCTCAATACAGCACGTACCTTAGAACTTTATGGAGTTGAATTGCACTATGCAAGAGTAAGTTTGAATGAACTAGCATTGTAATGTAAAAATGGATTCCTCTGAGATTTATGGAAAAATAAATACTTATTTTTAGTAAGCCTTCCTGGCTGCTGCTTACAAGATAAAAAAAAACGAAAATAATATTATCTTATTAGGTGTCTAACTGTGATTTACCAATTTTTGTAGCCACTATTTCACTCTAGTGATGTTATTTCTTCACTTAAATTTGGGCTTAGTTATATGTGTGTTATTCAGGCCTTGTAGGACTGAATGCCAATTCAGTTGACTGCTGGTGAATAAGAAAAATGTACTTGTTGAATATGCTTTTGATACTTAAGGATCTGTCAGCTTAAAAAAGATATTTAATTTGGTTCCCATTAGAACCAAATTCTAAATCATTATCATTATGTAATATGAACAGTTAATGTAAGGTGAGCGTACTATAATTTGATCGCATCAGTTTTATCTGAGCAAGTAGCTCAAGGTCTTGACTCAAACAATCTTAACCTGTTGGTACAGTGCTACCATTTCTGCAAAGCCTCTAAATATAATTATTTTTAGTAACTAAGACCCCTGTGGTTTTCAAATATTCTTGTCCTACTCCCTAAGGTTAGAGAACCTTGCAGTAGAATTTGAAATGTACCCCACTTCACTCCTCTGTATCCTGCAGTTGTTGCATACATGTTGAGAGATCTATAGCAGGTGTTTGATTAGAGTGCAAAGATATTTCAGGAAAAATGTGCTATCTAAATATGCTTACAATATTGTTTGTTTTAGAATCTCTGCTCTCTGTGTTCTGAGATTGCAATTTCCTTTCAGGTAGGAATTTAAGTTGCTGGTTGCTTTTAGTGTAGCAAACGTCAAGCCAGTCTATTAGTGCTGTTATTTGTAATAAACTGCTAGAATACTTTATATTGTATATTTCTTCAAAGTTGGTGGAAGACAGAAGATCTAACTTAAGAAATTAAAATTCTCTGGTAGCTTGTGGAGAACTTGGAGCAAACATTCAGCCTTGTGTGAAACAGGCATGAATAATTTAATTCTCACTTGTCTTACTAAAATCCATTTCCTTCCATGTTAACTGAGATCTGTTTTACTATGGTATTTGTGTTTTTAGAGAGAGTGAGAGAGAGGAGAATGAATATATATGAATGTTCAAAGATATTTATATTGTTCTTCAAGTAATTTTCTCTTTTGTTTTAAAGGATCAGAGTAACAATGAAATAATGATTGGAGTGATGTCAGGTGGAATACTGATTTTTAAGAACAGAGTACGAATTAACACCTTTCAGTGGTAAGGACAGCTGTCTAAGCTAATGTTTTTGTTCAGTATTTCAAAACATATTTTTACCACTAACAGGGTCACATGCTTTGAAAAAGACTGAAACTTAGTTGTAGCATATCAAGATGAAATTATTTACCTCATGTGCTATGGGTAATTTTATGATGGGGTTTTGTCCTGTACTGCATGCTATGCTGTTAAATGATTGTGGTGCAAACTATATTGAATTTTAATACATTTTTTTCTTCAAGAGTTTGTAAGCTTACTTTATGTTTAATTAACTATATAGCCAGGGCCCATGTTATGGTCTAGCTCACAGTCTTTAAAGAGACAGCTGAACATAAAACATTAACCTGGAAAGGAATTGCTCTTATCTGTTTTGTCACATATAACTTAATAGCACTGTGTGTGTTAAATGTAATGAATGTTTGGCACTTGAGGATAACTGAGGTGGAGCACTCGCGATATTGTCATCTCTTCATTCATAGATAACCATTTTCATGATAAGGATCAAAAAAGTGAATTTATTGCAAAATATGCTGCCATTTATTTCTCCTCTTAACTACAATAGTTTTTAAAGCTGTTCTGTAAACATGGAGTTATCCTCATTAAATAAGTTACTCTAGTTATGAGTCTTAAGTTGGGATCTTGTTCATATTTATTCATATAAGAAGGGGAGAGATCGAAGAGAAACCCTGTCCTGCACTATAACTTCTATAGTACTCTATAGAAATGCTCTGTAACTTTTGTAGTACTCTTTTCTTTTTAGAAAAACTTTTTAGAAGTTTCGTTACCTTCCCCAATGCTTTTTTTTTTTTTTTTTAGTTCCCTCAGAAGTAACCTTCCCTTGATTTCCTGACTGGTTGGAATCTGCTTTGGCAGCCTTATTTATTAAATATGTAACTGAGTTTGCTATAACAGCATTCTGAGTGGGCAAAGTCAGCAATATAAAATTATCATAACAGACATTAGTTTACCAGGCACAGAAGCTGTTCACTGTAGAAAAATGATGAAAAGTTTTGAATTTTCCTTTGCTACTGATTTTGAATTTTCATTTGCTGCTGATGCGTGTGCTTGGGCAACGCAGCACTGGACTTCTCTAAACTTCTTGGCTGGTCTGTCATCTTCATATAAACAGATTAAATTGATTGCCACAATGGAAACTGGAAAAGCTTTTCGTAAAAAACATAGAATCATAGAATGGTTAGAGTTGGAAGGGACCTTAAAGATCATCTTCCTAATGGGGATGCTGGTCTGAGAGTAGGGTGCTAGTTAGCCTTCTCAGATGGCCCAGCTGAGGAGGCAACAGCAAAGGAGAGCTTACCCCACAGACCTCATGACTGGTTTCAATGACCAAGTTTGGGAACCTGTGGAGGAGATGCCCAAGCTGTAGGTATCTAGTCTCAATTCAGACTCGTGCAAATAGGCAGGTATGCAGCAGGACCACAGCCCTGCCACACAAATATCTGTTTTGCAATCAGAACATAAGAATAAGTAGTCTATACTGAAATCACAGAATCATAAAACCTTGAAGATCATCAAGTTCCAACTGCCCTGCCGTGGGCAGGGACACCTCCCACTAGACCAGGTTGCTCTAAGTCCCATCCAGCCTGGCCTTGAACACTTCTAGGGATGGGGCATCCACAACTTCTCTGGGCAACCTGTTCCAGTGTCTCTCGCCGCCCTCACAGTAAGGAATTTCTTCCTAATATCTAGTCTAAATCTACTCTCTTTCAGTTTAAAACCATTACCCCTTGTCATATCACTACACTCCCTGATAAAAGAGTCCCTCCCCATCTTTTCTGTAGGCCCCCTTTAAGTACTGGAGGGATCCTATAAGGTCTCCCCAGAGCCTTCTCTTCTCCAGGCTGAACAACCCCAACTCTCTTAGCCTGTCTTCACAGGAGAGGTGATCCAGCCCCCTGATCATCTTCATGGCTCTCCTCTGGATCCGCTCCAACAGGTCCATGTCCTTCTTATGTTGGGGGCCCCAAAGCTGGATGCAGTACTGCAGGTGGGAGAGTGGTGTAGAGGAGCAGAATCACCTTCCTCAACCTGCTGGCCCTGCTTCTTTTGATGCAGCCCAGGATGCAGTTGGCTTTCTGGGCTGTGGGTGCACCTTGCTGGCTCATGTGGAGCTTCTCATCCACCAAAACTCCCAATCCTCCTCCTCAGGGCTGCTCTCAATCCATTCTCTACCCAGCCTGTATTTGTGCTTGGGGTGGCTGCAACCCATGTGCAGGACTCTGCACTTGGCCTTGTTGAACTTCGTGAGGTTCACACAGGCCCACTTCTCAAGCCTATCCAGGTCCTTCTGCATGGCATTCCTTCCCTCCAGCGTGTTGACCACACCACACAGCTTGGTGTTGTCGGCAGACTTGCTGAGGGTGCACTCAATCCCACCATCCATGTTGCCAGCAAAGCAAATAGTACCGGTCCCAGTACCAACCCCTGAGGAGCACCACTTGTCACTGGTTTCCACTTGGACGTGGAGCCGTTGACCGCAACCCTTTGAGCGTGGCCATCCAGCCAATTCCTTATCCAATGAGTGGTCCATCTGTCAAATCTGTGTCTCTCCAGTTGAGAGACAAGGATGTTGTAGGTGACCCTGCTCTGGTGGGGGGGTTGGACTAGATGATCTCCAGAGGTCCCTTCCAACCCTGACTATTCTGTGATTCTGTGTCATGCGGGACAGTGTCAAACGCATTGCACAAGTCCAGCTGGGTGCGGTCAGTTGCTCTTCCCTTATCCACCAATGCTTTAACCCTGTCATAGAAGGCCACCAAATTTGTCAGGCATGATTTACCCTGCGTGAAGCCATATTGGCTGTTACTAATCACCTCCTTATTTTCCATGTGCCTTAGCATAGCTTCCAGGAGGATCTGCTCCATGATCTTGGTGGGTACAGAGGTGGGACTGACTGGCCTGTAGTTCCCTGTGTCTTCCTTTTTTCCCTTTTTGAAAGTGGGGGTTATGTTTCTCCTTTTCCAGTCAGTGGGAACTTTGCTGGACTGCCATGACTTCTCAAATATGATGGATAGTGGCTTGGAAACTTCATCCACCACTTCCCACAGGGCCCGCGGATTAATCTTATCAGGACTTGTGCACCTTCAGGTTCTTGAGATGGTCTTGAACTTGGTCTTCTCCTACAGTGGGCAGTTCTTCATTCTCCCAGTCCCTGCCTTTGCCTTCTGTAACTTGGGTGGTGTGGCCAGAGCACTTGCCAGTGAAGACTGAGGCAAAAAAGTCGTTGAGTACCTCAGCCTTCTCCATATCCCAGGTGACCAGGTCTACCATTTCCTTCCAGAGAAGAAGGCCCGGAGAGGGCCCACATTTTCCCTAGTCTTTCTTTTATCACGGACGTACCTGTAGAAGCTTTTCTTGTTGCCCTTGATGTCACTGGCCAGATTTTGTTCTACCTGGACTTAGTTTTCCTAACCTGATCCCTGACTGCTCGGACAATTTCTCTGTATTCTCCCTAGGGTACCTGTCCTTGCTTCCACCCTCTTCCTTTTTGTGTCTATGAGTTGGTCCAGGAGCCCCTTGTTCATCTATGCAGGCCTCCTGACTTTTTGCTGACTTCCTTTTTTTTGGGATGCATCGCTCCTGAGTTGGAGGAGGTGATCCTTGAATATTAACCAGCTTTCTTGGGCCCCTCTTCCCTCCAGGGCTTTATGCCATGGTACTTGAGCAACCAGATCCCTGAAGAGGCCAAAGACTGCTCCCCTGACGTCCAGGGTAGTGAGCTTGCTGCATGCCCTCCTTGTGCCACCCTGAGGAAATTGAACTCCACCATCTCATAGTCTTTTTTTCTGAATTCAAACTGATATGGGCAGTTGAAATCCCTGGGGTTTTGTTGTTTTCTGTGTTAGCACAGGGTAAGGTCCATTACCTATAATCAGTGACCTGTTTTCTCTTAGTAAGTTCCCTTGCAGAGATTTAAGATGTTAATCACGGTCTTGATCTTCAACCCAATGAATTGTTGAGACATTCTGGTTTTATGTGCTAAGCTTAGTCTGAAGTTTCATTGTAGCATGTTATGTATTCTGTGGTTCACCACGTTGAGAAACAGTGTGAATGGTGAAATTTTAGTAGATTTTCAGAGAGAAAGAAAAAACAAAGTTATGACATAAGTGTTATCCACAGCCAGATACAATTGAACATGGTAAACATTTTGCCTGTAAGCATTCAAAGAAAAGTAAGTCTGAGGCAACTACGGAGCATGTACATTTTCAGTCTCGATGGTTAGTTGGGTAAATTAAAACTGGATCTTGCAATGATAAGTCTGGAACTACTATACTTGTCAGTCAGACCTGCCTTTATAACAGTGTCACATTCTAAGATACCCTTCATCTGGTAAGCGTTTTGAAGTGTTAGAGCCATTTCTGGGTTAAGGCTGCTTTATAGATGCAATGGTGTAATAATCAGGAAGGTTTTAGTTGAGGCTGCTTTTACTGCTGTTATTTTTGGGAAAACAGTAATAGTAGAAAGAGGTTCTGTAAAACACACCAGTAAATTACTGAGTACATACAATGTAAGTCATAATTAAGCTACATGTCCCTGCTGGAAGCTAGAGGTTTCTGTGAGCTCTGCTTCATATTGTTTGCATGCCAGGGATGCTGATCTAAATTCTTAGTGTGGTTTTTGTGTGTGTGTGTGTGTGTGTAATTACCTAAACAGTTCTTTGTATTCGACCATATCAGCTGACATCAGGGATATTAATTTCTTCCTGTGAAGACTATAGTACTAACATAATTGATTTTTAAAAAAATCTCAACACCACCACCACCCCAACACCCCCCCGTTTCATCCTATTATAGGCTTTCTTTTGCTATGAGTAAGGGTCTGAGATGTCATTTCTCACAATACAGCTCACTAGTAGACCTATTACCTTCCTTTTTATCCATAGTCATGCAGCTGCTCCAGTGACACCAGTACTGATACTTTTTCTCCTTGTTACTACTTGTTCTTGCTCCTGTGCAGCTGGAGCTGTGTAATGTCTTCCCAGTGCTTTATGGCTACAGTGAATGTTGGCTGTCCTTTTTTCAGTACTCCTGAGCTGAGTTTTGAGACAAGTGAGAGGATAGACATGCATGTATGTGGGAAGAAATAAAGGTTTAACTGTATTGCTCAGAGGAGAATCAAGTAAAGTGTCTTTGCCCTCTCCCTCTTAATTTGATATTATAACTAAATTGCATATTACGAACCTTACGATCACGGAGAGAAATGAAACAGGAGGGAGACAAGGCAGGAACTGCCTTTTATCCAGTGTGTCCTAACTTGATCTTCCCGTATTGTGGGTAATCCTTCTTTTCCCCAAACGGTGCTGCCAGGCACAGAGACCTGGGAATCCAGGGAGCAGATCTTGCCCTTGAAGACCAAAGGAGAAGAGCATGGAGGACCTCAGGCTTTCCTTTGTTACTGGGTCGCCCATTCAGCTGTGGAGAAATGTTTTCCTTTGCCTTTCTTTCGTGGTTGATGTACCCCTGGAAAGCTTTGTTGCCTTTCCACGTCCATTGCCAGTTGCAACCACAGTTGCACTTTGGATTTCCTAGTTTTATCCCTGAATGCTTAGGTGGTACTTCTGTGTTCCTCCTTGGCCATCTGGTCCTGCTTCCACATCCTGTATGCTCCCTTTTGTGTTTGAGCTCAGTCAGCAGTTCCAAGTTCATCTAAGCTGGCCTCTTCCCATGCTTGTATGTTTTCTTAACACATCGGGATTTTTCTGGACTGAGAAGATTGTCCTTTAAGGTTGGCCACCTCTCCTCAATTCCTGTGCCCCAAAGGACAGCTTCCAAGGGATTTTGCCTACCAGAGCTCTGAGCAAGCTGGAGTTTCTTCTCCTGAACTCCAGGGTTGTTTAGTCTGCTGCATCCCTTCTCACTTCCCTCAGGATCTTTAGCTTCACCATCTCACAGCTGCTGGAGGCAAGTTTGGTTTTGACTGCTAAATCTGGACAGTCCTTCCTTGTTTGTGAGTTGTGCTACCAAGAGCATCTTCCCTAGCTGACAGGTCCAGAACCTGTGTCAAAGAAGTCTTGGTCAAGAAACTTGCTGGATTGCTTGTGTCCTGCCTTATCACCGTCCTGGCGAAGGGTTGGGGTGGTAAAGTCCTTAGTGAGAACCAGTGCTATATATCGTGAGACTCCCTTCCACATGTTTGAGTACAGTCCTGACTTTAGACGAGGACTTTTAAATATCTCTTCATTTTAAAAGATACATCTTATGATTTAGGACATCTGAGATGACTGGAGACTGGAAAAATCGTACTATTAAAATATTGTTGATGCCTGCCTGTTCTTACCGTTCTCCTTGGATATGCACCATGGCCTACAGTCAGAGAAAGGAAACATAGGCAGACAGGCCTTTTGCCTTGGCCGAGTATGGCTATTCTTATTTAATGACTAGCAGGGTATTAGCAGTGCATATGAACTCTCTCTTATCTGCTGTATTTGTTGAAAATAGCTGAGATTCAGTTTTGCTGAGTCATTTCTTTGTACTTGAATGGTGACTCTTACAGGTTGAGTTAGACCTTAATGGCTAACGTTATAGCTTTGAGTGTCTTCCAGATGGTTTCAAGTTTAAGAGGCAGCTGACCTCAGTCTGCCTATATTATGGGGTGAGATTAAAAAAACAGTATGTACAGCTTTCATCCTTATCATTCTCCTTGAGTCTGTAAATCACCAAAGGCAGTGATTTCTTTAGCAGAGGGAGGGAAAAAAAGAATAAAAGGTAGTAGAATGTTTTTATTAATGAAATAATTTTTATTTATTTTCAGGTTTTCGGTTGGCATGCTAAGCAAATCTGATATGTTGTAGAGTGTGTGCAGTTCTGTTTTTAGAAAAGGTTTACATTAAAATATTCTTTTAATTTCCCAGATTTTAGAAAATTAATCATAACATACTTCTGGTTAACTGCAGCCTAAGTAGTGTAATAAAACTTTTTTTCTGTTTTTTCCACAGTCAGACTGCTATAATCACTAGTGTGTAGCCCATCCAGAAAATTTAGGACCCATCCCTAATTATTCTTAACGATTGTTTATCACAGGAGGTGCTAAGAAAATGGCTGCATTGCCAATAGAATAACATGATTTCAGTAAATAAGTTGGAGCCCCCTTTATAGTTTCTAATCCTTGAGAAACTAACTTCAATGGCAACAAATTGTTAAGAATTAAAAAAAAAAAAGATGCTGCTTTTTTTTTTTAACTGATGGCAAAGCTAGGAGAGAAAACAGAAATGGCAAAAGATTTAAGTAAGCATAATTTAAAGGCTAATATTCACAGACTGCCTTTATGTTATTTGAGATAGAAACTATTTCAGCAAATTAGGACATCCAAGTTAGGTTCCTGTTCTACATCGTCCCCTGGAGAAAAATGTCTCCATTTGATTTAGTTAAGAAGATAATTTCTATATAAAGATAGCCAACTGAGGTGTCTTAATGTTTTGCTTCTCATCCTTCCCAGTCTCGAGGGTTTTTTATTCAACAAGGTGCAAGTAGTAATTCCAGTCACTATTTAGGTCCCTGTATGTTCTTCGTGAATAAGTTTATCTGAAAAATTGTAACACAGTCTTCATTGACATGTTTTTTTTTGTTTGGGTTGGTGTTGTTTTTTTGTTTGTTTGTTTGGGTTTTTTTCTTTCTTTTGTAGCTTTACCAAGCCAATATAATAACTTGGAGTACAGGGACCATCAGAGATGACAGTTCAGATTAGTAAGGGTGCTCTGTATAAACATGCTGTGTAAAAGGTTGACTGTAACCACTGAAGAGTTTGCTGTGTAATTTCCTGCAAGTTAACGGTGTGGTCTAAGTTCCCCTTTTGCTTTGAGTTTCATGATATTTGTCAGTGAAATCTACTTTGAGTGAGATAGTATTTGAATTTAGTAGTTTGCAGTATTGTATTAGTTGTTCTTTTTCAAAGTCATAGAAGTTACTCCATTTTTTCTTGTTACAATTGTAACCTTGCTTTTATTCATGACGACAATAATGCTCTTGTATTTAATATTTAATAAAGGACGTGTACTATCCTAATATTGCATTTATTTGAAAAAGTATATAATTAGATTGGAATGGAAAAATGGCCTGCCTTTTCCTATTTAGCGTAATTAGCATTGCAGTGACCACGCAAAATTGTCTGGAATTACTGTCAGCATCTCATATGTTTATAGATAACCTGCAAGGTAAAAAGATCTGTAAGCTGATTTTTTTTTTTCCTGTCATGTGATATTTTAAATGCTTTTTTCCTCCTCATAGTGATTTCTCTGGTTGGAATGACCTCGGGATACAATAGCTCTTTGGACTTTGGAACTGGGAAAAGATACTTCAACTAGCAACTTCCTGGGGTTTAGGATGGAAACAAGTGAATTTGATAGATAACTTAAGTGTATGGCTCATAAATTTCAAATTATACAAGCTATTTTATATTAACTTTGATTTCTTATTTTTT
Organism: Ibidorhyncha struthersii; assembly: GCA_013398815.1. Classification (NCBI taxonomy): domain Eukaryota; kingdom Metazoa; phylum Chordata; class Aves; order Charadriiformes; family Charadriidae; genus Ibidorhyncha; species Ibidorhyncha struthersii. The sequence goes on from VZSZ01010128.1 coordinate 70,128, forward strand.
GTCTATGGAAATTTCCTGGAAATTAAATTAAATCTGTTTTCTCTAGAAAGTATATTTTCAGTAGGTGTTTTTAAGGCTTTAACCATGATTCAGTATACTAAGTGTTTAAATACTGTGTTTTTATTTTTCATTTAGGTTGAAGATTGTAAAAATTTCTTTTAAGTGCAAACAGTTTTTTATTCAACTTAGGAAAGAATTGGTGAGTACTGTCCTAAATTTCATCTCAAAAAATGAGAACAATGAAAATTTCTCCATATTGCACGTCTGAATTATACTGACTGATGTTCTCTTGATTCTTGCCTTTATTTGCAATTAAAAGTCTGGTTTCACCAACATTCTGGCTATTTCAATTCTCAAATGGGCCATTACAATGCTTTATAAGACATTTTTCATTTGATTTGCCTTATATTTTAGATACATTTAGTTTTACATTTGTATGCAGGAAATATAACTTGCTTATATAAGATGAATGTTGAAAATGTTGCAAGTAAATCAATATTAAACTTAAATTTTAGAAGAAACCAAATTAAAGGTAATGCTTAATGCTGCTTTAGTTGTATATGTGCTTGTAAGTAAATGTTTGGTTAAAACACGCTGATTTGTATTATTCGGATTTAGTAATACAAGTTGGCTTTATTACTTACGGTTAAACAGAAGAGATAAGAATGTCTTTGCAGTTTTAAATTACATATGGTAATTTTTTATGCCTACTTCTAAATTTGTTGGGCAAAAAGTTGGAAGTTTTCTGTGAAGGATCTGTGGATTTCGCTGCTTGTGGTGTGTGTTTGCTGTGCTCTAAAGCACCACAGGACCACTGCGTGTTGAATTCAGCAAGAAATGGATTGTTCCACACCTCCAAGAGACTAGTCTAAACCCATCACAGACATATCACTGGGGAAAGATGGAGGAATTAATTAAAAATATGACTGTGATTTAACTGATCAGATTAGTTTAAAGGTTTTGTGCATTCTTACAGCTGAAAGGATTTGAAGACCTGAAATACAGAGTTACTGACTAGATAAAAAAGATGGATTCTAGGCAGAAAAGCATCCTGAGTACTGTAGGACTACTCTAGATTTAGAGACAATGTAGTTAGACAAGAAAAATATGAGGAGGAAACACCAGTTGCATCAGATCAGGCCAATGGCTGGTGACTAGTACTAGTACTGAAAATAGGTGTCAACCTGTATATCTTAAAAGCAGATCGTTTAAAATGAGGCCCAGGAGTTTGCAGTTTTCACAGATGGAACTACCTGACCGCATGCAGACACTTTGTTGTGTATTAATTGACAGGAGAAGTTTAACCTGTCTGCTTGGAGCAGTGTGAGTAGCTATCGGTTCAGAAGTAGGGATTAGGTTTTTGGAGTAATTATGTGTAGAAATAAATTAACTTTGGCTATTAAGTGAAATAAACAGGAGTATCTGTCAACTTGAGCAGTCATCATGCACTGTGAGCAGAAAAATTATAATAATACAAAAAAGGAGAGGGGAATATTTCTTCCTGGTGACACAGCTATTTCTTAGTACCCTGCAGGGGCTATAGGCTAGTTCTCAAAGGCAAACTGATCTCTGACAGGCCCAGAGGTCAAATTTTATCCTCATACCGGTGTAAGTTCCATTACAGTTGCAGGCATGTTGTATTTATATCTAAGATGAGAATTTGGGTTTTTATTTGGAATTCAGAAATTACGAACTGTAGTTGTTTTCTAAATCAGAATTTGAGGAAAAGACTGTAATAGCAGAGTTTGGGAGCTTGAAGATTGAGATACCTAGATATAAAATTGGATTGGGTACTGTACTTGAGTGTTTTCTCTATTTTCTGCAGAAAAAATATCCACATATAATTGAAAGTAATATAAAGATAGCTTTCTCATCTTGTTTTTTCTGTTGCTTTTTAATACTCTGCATATTGTTACTTGCACCGGAATGTAGGATACGTAACTAATGTAATTTCTCTTCTAAGACATCTTATCCAAGCCAACAGATTAAAAAGTCTCGTACTGTTTTTCTTTAAACTCTATGTATCAGATGAAAACTGGTGGTAAGAACTTAATTTTCATTCATTCCAACTCATTAATATCTTAAGATCAAAGCTCAAATTTGGCTTCCAAAGAAGGCATACTTAAACTAATTTTTTAATCAAACCTAATATTAAAATTGTTTCCAGAGTTACTTTCCCTGAGTAGACTCATAGGGTAAGATTCATCTCACTTATATTCAGCTTCGGTTAGGTTAAAAGAACATATATTCTGTTTCATGATGATTAGCTAACTAAAGCTAATCATTAGACTTCCTCTATAGTAACCAGACACATGCAAAGGGTGAAACATCTTGCATGAATTGGAAGTACATTTTAGAATGCATTAAGTTGCTCTTTGGTGGTATATGCTTACTTTTGCTTTCACTCCCATTAACAGTAAGGGGAGCCTAAATGGCTCTTTATAGGCAGCAGAAACTAGGTGAAGTGACTCAGTGATTGCACATTTTGTATGTAAAATACCTCTGGTCTAGTGCTTTGAGTGTATATTTAAAAGCACCAATTTATGATATGGCAGTGAAAATACATTCATGGTATGCTGATGATGTGTTTCAAAGTTGTGGGTAAATATATAACAAACTGTACAGTTGAGTAGCCATATTTATTTGGATGCAAAGCTGAGGTGCTATAGGATATTAAATCAGTGGACTTGGGAGAGGAATTTTCCAGTGTATTTATTTTTTCCAAACTGGGCTGTATATGCTTTTAAGTAGTCCTAAACAGATATTTTTCAAATACTGCTAATGAGTGTTGAGAGCTTTTAATTGCAGCTGTCTTCAAATGTGCAAGTGCCTTATCTTTTAATCGTCTATTAAATTTATTCCCTGACTTGGCATTGCTTAGAGGCATCAACATAAGTAAAGAATTATTTGCCTACTTTCAATAGATTATATCTGTGTTTAAATAAATCACTTACAGGAAGTCAGATGAAGCAGTTAAATGTCAAAGTCATTTTCCACTGGTAGCATAATATAGTCTTGAATGGAAGCTGGTTGTATATTCTGACAATTACATAGCTGGAGCACGCACCCACTGGAGTAGATTTTCTTGCCGTTGTTTCTTTATGATTTTCTGGGGGGAAAATAATGTTATATGTATGACTTCTTCATCCGATGTTAGAAGCCCCCCGAGCTGTAACTTCAATGGCAATTTTTTTCACCGTATTTTGTATTCTGCCTGTTCCATATGCCGGTTCCCTTACATGCTTTGAAGCTGTTTGAGAATAATTCAGTAGTTTTATTTTTCTACATGTTTCCCTAAGCTACTCTGTTTTTAGTTAGTTGGCTGTTGTAATGTCAATAGCATCAAACTCTTAATGCTGTCCAGCATACTTTAGTGATCTTGATTCTTTGACAGGCAAATAACCTGTTCAGCATGTTCTTTTGCTCTTTTAGAGCCCAGATGTCCACTAAAAAATTACTTGAGTTGGTAACAAAACAATATAATAGGTTTTGTCCATGACCAAGACCTGGTTTCAGTGAGTGGCCAAAATTTATTTTTTTTTTTAAATTATAAATTATATATCTGAAGTTTGTGCTTTGAATTTTTTCTTCTTACTGACTTTTGGAAAGAACTTGGGCTAGAATCAGAAGGTGATACACGTGCTTATCTGCCTGAGTACATACGTGATCTTAAGTAATACTGGCATCCATTAGATGCCTAGTTGATTGTTGCCTAATCCTATCAAAGTTTCTGCTGTTGTGTTTTTGTGGGAAGAGCAGATACTGTTGACACAATCTGTGTTGCATTTAAGTTTTCACAGGACTTTTGTCTACTATTTGTGGAATATCTTGAGTCTCTGGAGCATCTGCCACTTACAAAGCGCAAGTCTGTCTCTCTCAGGGATGGGGGTAGGGAATTTTTGCTTTATTCTAGGATTTTTCTCCATTTAGGAAAAGTGAGAGAGACCCACTGGAGAAGATGTTTTTCAACCCAGTTTCTCTAGGAGCAAGAGGTCTGCTCCAAAGTCCCTGTTTCAAATCAGGCAGAGGTGGGTTTGAATGAATGTCCCCACCCAAGGTGAATGTTCAAAGGCTGAGCTGTATGTGAGAGGACCACCAATATCCATTCTGCTTTTTTTGTTTGTGTTTTGTCCTTTTAATAAAAGGAACCACAAACATGAATTAGACTTTACTTTGCCCTATCCCTACAGTGTTTCTTCTTGGATTCTGTAGGTAGCCTGCCACATAGTGTACGTTTATAAGGTTAGGATTTAAATTAACTTACATGGTGGTATTTGGCTTACCTGTAGTTTCGCACTTGGGCCCTGAGCATCATCACCAGTATCGTGTTCCAGCTGTTTCACTCTTCTCCTGCTCCATAGCAAGCAGACTGTTTTCCTCTCTCTAGTAGGAACCGTGGACACAATTAGTAAGATCGTCATTTCAGAGCAGAATCCAACTGTGACTCCTGAGGTGGTCTTCTAACACTGCCTCAACAGACCTAAAACCCTGAAATACCTGTCATACCATTCAGCATCTTCCTGAAGCTTTGTGCTGTAAAAACATTCTCATAGGCTGCAGTATAGCTGTCCGGTTATTTTATGTGCTTTTGGCTGAAGTACTATGGACATTATAAATGTTGCCTTGGGGTCTTATGCTGAGCCCACATTGATTCAAGCCTACGATTTTCAGGGAAAACAGGGGCAATCTTATTCTAAATCCAGCTACCGGACAGCAGTAGAACCAGGGTTTGCACCCCAGAGTCATCAGCAAAGGTGAATTTCACGTTCCCACCTTATGTTTGGATATTGCAGAACCTGCAAGGGTGGATAGGAAAAGGATGGGTGCAGTTAGGAGCCAATATCTTATACATTTCTTTACTTTAAAGATTGATTCCTATCTGTAATTAAGATGAAGGGTAGAGTTTGAGAATTGGTTCTCTCTGCACTGCAATGAAAGCCTTAAAAGCTATGAATAGAACTATTGTTAAGGTACCTTTAAAGCTCTAACACACCAAGTTCCTGTGAAAGTGCTGTTCCGCATTACAATTAAGCTGATCTAGCTGTAGCTCCTTCTCATCACACGGTACCAGCTCCTCCTTCATGCTTCATGCCTGATCTAGTGATCAGATGATGGCATGAGAATCAGATCAGCTCATTCTCTGGAATACACACAAGGGGAAACAGCGGGATATTCCCCCCCACCCCCAACCCATAATTATAATGCTTTGAGTGACATGAAAATGCGTGATCATCAGCTCATACTACTTGTCAAATTGTCTTTTCCAACAGTGTAGAAGGCTGACAGAGTATTAGAATTTGCTACATCAAGAGAACTTCTTGTTGGAATTTAAAATCTTAGCTGGTTCATCCTTTACTGGATCCAGATGAGGCAGTCCATAATTTTATGATTGCTCTCTTGCAGAATAGTAATGTGTCTTGTTTATATTACTGTACACTTACATTCCTGATAAAGCCTTTTTTAACTGAATAGGTAATAGACTGAATTTCTGTTACTTTGTTTGTGACTTTTAATTTTTAAGTACTTCTTTTAACATGTCTAGAAAATACAGGGAACAGTTGGCAATACTTGGAAATTAAGAAGAGAGATAAGTAATTTTTGTAAATTGAAGTAAGACATCAGGTTTTAGTTTCTTGCATATAATTTACTGAATTTCATCAATGGATACTCAGAATTTGCTGTTTACTTTTAAATCCATTTTATTCCTTACCCAAAATTCATCTTGTGGCTGAAAATACAGTGTCGTTCTTAGCCAATAGTCACAATGACTTCCCAAATATAACACCGAGAGAAGAGTTGCAGGTCTGTGCCCCAGTATCTCAGCAGATGTAAAGATAAGCAGGCCAGCAAAAACTTAACTTGGAAAAGGAGTTTTCTGCTAAGTGAAAACACTTAAGGTGTGCTAAGTGCTAAATGTTGTGGAGGATTTAGTACTGTGAAGAACAAGCAGAGAGCTGCTGATGTTTTCTGACCTACAAAGGTTGTAATCAAGCTCCCTCAACAGGCAGAATAGCTTAGCTTGCTCTGCAATTTTGCGTCTTTCCTTTACCAGAAACCTAATTAATCATTTAGAAGTAGGTACATCAGTTGCTCTTGAGATCAGTACCCCTTCCCAATTTCTAATTGGCACATGTGCATGACAATTCCTTGTCATAATTCTTGTAATCTTGAAACAGGGAGGCATGTTGCCTTTGAGTTCTCAAATCACAGAAATTTCTTAAAGTAGTTTGGGTTCTACCTTTTGGGACCATTTCTTCCCATCTAAACTTGTTTCAATATCACTAAACAGACTGTTAACCTTTGAGCAGGCTCAGAAAAAGGAAAAAAAACCCTGTTAAATAAAATTTAGAGGTATTTTAAAGGGGTTTATAATGCATAAATTTAACATAAAATTAGAGAACCACTTCTAAAAATATAATTTAAAAAAATACTAACCCCAAAGCTAACAGTATTTATGTTAATTTCAGAAGTAACTGGGAATAATTTTTATCTGAAATAAATTTTTCTCATTTTTAGCATGAATCTAGAGAAACGTTACTGGGATTCAATATGGTGAATTACCGAGCATGTAAGAATTTGTGGAAAGCTTGTGTTGAACATCACACATTCTTCCGTTTGGACAGACCGCTACCCCCTCAGAAGAACTTTTTTGCACATTATTTCACTTTGGGTTCCAAGTTCCGGTACTGGTAAGTGCTGATTTGAAATGTATGGGAAAGAACATAAGAGAACAGGCAACTCATCAATAAACATAGGGAATTATTTAGACTCTATATTAAAAGGTGCCATAATTCAAGTAGCTTTTGAATCCTGCAACTGTTTTCACCTCCCCTGTTGACCTAAGTTTCAAATGCTGTCAGTAATTTTTTAGGATATCTTGAACATATAATTAATGTATTGTTAGCGGTCATTATTGAGCTAGTACTCTGAGATTATCTCACGGGCTGCATTTCTTCATCTGTTTACCTGCTGCATTATGTTTATCTTAAAAATGTTGTCTCAGAACTTCAAAGTCTTTGGCCTGGTGTTTTTGAAAACTGATGGATCTCGGATCTTGTGTGCAGCTACAGCAACAAACCAGGCTTAAATAAAGATCAAACAAATCAATGAAAAGAAGCTTGTACAAGTAAAGCCCACTTAAGCTAGATGCATACAAATAGGCAACTGGGTGAAGACAAAAGAAATGTGTTCTGCATCAAAACCAGAAGTTTAGAAAATAAGGATAAAATTAAGTCCATAACTTCTAAGAGTGAACTTGACATAATAGGCAAAAATCTTGGAGGTGCAAAGAATGACTGTGGAATAACTATAATCCCCAAGTATAATTTCTGTTCTAATGGTGGAGTGGGTGGTGTTGGTTTTTAAAGTGTTTTAATGTTTTTTATAAAAAAACCCAACTTCTCAGTTAAGTAACTGAGTTAACTGTCTCTGCAAGTAATGCTGAATGCTGATGGTTTAAATTGTGCCTGGAGTAGAGAATAATGGAGCTACTACTAATCATCCATCTAGAATGGCAACAGTGTCTGTGACGTACAAAGGGAGATGATGAAAAGCTAGAAAACACAATAACAGACTATTTCTGTTACACTTGTGAATTGCATAAATGTATGAAGAGGAAAAGTAATTCAGTGGCTAAATTTTTCTACCATCTGCTTTTTTTGACCAGCATGCACAGCACACATTTGAGAAACAGCCTTCTTGAACAGTGTTTGAGACTTGGTTCAATGTTACTGTAGTGAGTTTGAGGGAGCTTTTTCATTTCTGTAAAGATTTTGAATTTGAATCATTGCGGTTACTATTACAGAATAGCTGTTTGATGATGACATTCAACTTATGTTAATGTAAGATGAAAAAGGGAAACTGCATAAAAATGAACAAGGTCATTAAAGTTAATGAAGCAGCCAAAAGGCTAGAATTTCTGCAAGTAGTTTGAGTTGTTTAGAGGCAGCATGATAGTAGTAACATGACACACAAGGAGAGGGTAAGGGCACTGGGCTTGTTTAATCTGGTGAAGAGGAAGCTGGGGGGGAATTTAGTAGCAAGCCTAAAGCTACTTCAAAGGCAGTTTCAAAAATGATGGAGCCAAACTTGTGCTGGTAATGGCAGGTGATAGAACAAGGGGCAACAGCCACAAATGTCACCTTGAAGATTCTAGCTGGACATTAAGAGAACGTTTTGTTTTTCTACGAGGGTAGTGCACTACTGGAACAAGTTACCCAGAGAGGTTGTGGTATCTCTATTTTTGGAGGCTTTCAAAAGTTGGTTGGACAAAGCCATGGACAGACGTGACCTAGTGTTAGCAGAAGACTGGACTAGAGACTTCTAGCCAACATTTCTATGACTAAAATGAACTAATAAAACAGTAAACTGCCAGGGCTAGACAGAATTATCTCCAGTTCTGAAAGAAATCAGAGACATGAAATTAAACTGTTAATTGTGATGTGTAATCTGTTACTCCGTTGGACTAAAAGATTCTAATGCAGCAAATTTTAAAGCAAGTTTTTTAAAAAAAAAAAAAAAAAAGCAGCTTCCAGGAGGGATCAAGAAGACTGTTCATGAGAAAATCTGACTTCTGTACACTGTCCTTGGATTTTCAAAGTAGTTCTAATAGTCTTCCTCACCAGATGCTAATTAAAGAAGTCAAACTGCCAAATATGAAGAGTTTTACTGTATATTATCAACTAGTTTAACCAGATGGGAAACAAGTAGGTCCCTTCTTCACAACGAAGGGAAGTCACCACTGAAGTGATACAGGTTTTTGTACTAAAAGCTGAAGTTGACTATAGAAAGTTCCGGTGGAATGTCGCAATTATGGGTTAGTAGGCAATAAAATGGTAGATCAAGTTCCGTGTCCAGAAATGCAAAATAATCTGCCCAGGGAGAGAAAAGAGGAGGAACGTAAATAAGCTGTTACTGTCTTGGAGCTTTGTAGTTAGTTCTCTGAAAATGTTAAATCAATTATTAGTAGCTGTTAGAAAAAGGCAAATACAATGTCAGAGTTACTGGAAAGGCATAGAGGAAAATATAGACGGCTTACTGCTTGTCGGAGTTAAAAACGTATAACTCCAGGAAGTTAGCAGGCAGCAGGTTTGAAAGGAGAGATTTCTGAGAATTGCAGCATGGCAGAAGTTGGAAGGCAGCTCTGGACACTTGTCTAGTCCAACGCCCTGTTCAAAAAGGGTCCACTATAACAGGTTGCCTAGGACTGTGTCCAGCCAGGTTTTGAATGTCCCCAAGGATGGAAACTCTGCGCCATCTCTGAGCAACCTGATCCAGCGTTTGACCACCTTCACACTAAAAAAGTTTTCTTGTTTTGTGGGTTTTTTGTTGTTGTTCTTTCTCCCCCTCTCTGTTTAAGCAGGATATCTCATGTTTCAATTTGTGCCCATTGCCTCTTGTCCCGTCTCTGGACTCCCTTGAGAAGAGTCTGGCTGTCTTTTTGTACTTCCCCCTTCAGTCATTCATACGTGCTCATTTGATCCCCCTGAGCCTTCCCTTCCTAAGGCTGAATAGTCCCAGCTCTCTCAGTCTCTCCTTGTATGCCAGATGCTCCAGACCCTTAATTGCCTTCATGGCCCTTTGCTTGACTTGGGGGACCCTAGAATTCCACACAGCACTGCAGATCTGGTCTCACCAGTGTTGTAAAACCTGCTTTCCAACCAGTTGGCCCTCAGCCTGTGCCTGGGGTTATTCCTCCCCAGGTCTGGGTCTTTGCATTTCCCTTCACTGAATTTTGTGATTCTGGTTGGCCCATTTCTCCAGCCTTCACACATCCAGTAGTTCTGTAATATGAATGTGAAAATAGGGAAGTATTTTTTGATTTCATAGTGTAAATGTCCCTGTACGTGTTGTGGTTTGGGCTGGGCTGGCCACCAAACGAACGACAGATTTGTAATTTCAGAGAATGCAGTTAGTTAGAAGAGACTTAGCTGAAAAGTAAAATTACTGAAAAGAAAATTGGTTCTGTTTTACCTCAAACCAGGACAGTAAGGGACAGAAAAGAGCGGAGTTTTAAGTATCAGTATCCTTTTAGGACATGTATACTGTGACTCTGTGCCTTGGTATGAAGTTATAAATGGGGAAGTGGCTGCAAGAGGGAGTTTTGCTGGTATCTTGCCACCAGTTCTTAACAGCTGATAGACATTCAAAAAAAAAAGAAGGTGTTTTTTTTTAAAAAAAAGAAATTATGAAATATTATAAAGAATCTTTGATTTGACACAAGACATCTGGTCTTATGTGAAAAGTCAGCAAGTTCCAAGTTCTAATCTTGGTTTTGACAAGTTGCGTAGAAGAATACAATCCTGATGTGCTTATCATCTAATTTCTTCACGATATTTTGCTGAACTAAGTAGCAACTGAGTTATTAGCAATTCAGGGAATAGTTTAGGAGGAGTACGGAAGAGATGCTGTAACCTTTGATTGTGGCTATGACAGGGAAGATTATAGTGTTAAGTATTATCTAAAGATCCAAGCAGAACTTTGTTACTGCTTTGGATAAGAAGAAAAACGAAGAGAAGAGAAAGCTTTATGTTATGCCTAAAATTAATTGGTCTTTGTTACAGTTAGACTCTAATGGGAAAGATGACCTACACTTACCCAAATGTTGTCTAAAGTTATGTTGTACTGAAGCTAGGACAATTGCTCCAGCGTGACTGAAAATAGAATTTAGGGGTTTTGTTGAGATGGTTGAATTTTAAGCAAAAAATTATTATCCTAAGTTCGTTGCATTTAGTGATTTGGTTTTGTTTTGTTTTGCAGTGGGAGAACAGAGGTCCAGTCTGTGCAGTATGGTAAAGAAAGAGCAAACAAAGACAGGGTATTTGCAAGGTAAGCAACTTACATTCGTACAGGATCAGTGAGTCTTCTGTTTGTGTCTTTTAAGATGTTATGGGATCATTGTTTTCTGTTTGCAGAAATGTAAAATAAAGAGCAGTTGTTGTCGACTGTTGCTGGTGGCTTGACAACCATATTAAGGAGTTTAATTTTGATATGGGAGGGTGTCTCTTTGAGGCAGCCAGAAATGGGGGAGAATCTTATGACAGTAAAGTTAATAAGGGTATTCTTTAATATTTCCCCCTTTATGTATTTTAAAAAATCTGAGTTGTCTTCCGTTTGTGCTGTTTGTTGTTACATGTACTAGTAGCCCTCTTTGTGCTGTCTTTATTGCAAGGAATGGTCTCTTTCATTATTCCTTTAAAATATTGAGTTATTGAGTATGTTTTATCCTTGATAACGTGCAGCTGTACACACATATTTCCTTTAGAATAAGGTACTGTGAATGTCTGGTTTGGTGAGAACAGTTTTATCACTATAGTCCCAGTGAAGTACTTTACTATGAAAAATTTGCCTGGGAGTGAGCTGCTTCTGAAGGTAATCTGTGACAGAGTAGTTGGCTAATCATAGAATCTATTACTTAATTGTGTTTCAGACTCCTGAGGGGTTTAGTGATTACAGAAAACAGTCAAGACAGATTTCGTTTTTCATTCAGATGTTATCATATGGTATTCAAAAGTAAAACTGCTGCTGCATCCGTTTAGATCATTAATAGAAAGGATCCGAATAAGCAGGGAGCGTGCTCCATGCTCTTTTTATGCTTATGCTTTTATTGAGATCGGGAATGTCTTTTAGCATAGTTACCCCTTAAGAAACTCTGGAGTTCAAATTTATGCTCGCAGACTTTTAGTAACAAGCCCAGCAACCTTTCTCAAGTTACCTGCAAACACTGTTTTTCAGAGCATTGATGAATTCTGCCTTGATTTCCTCCTCCTCCTCTGCCCCCCCGCCTTCTTTTCCCCCCCCTGTTCAATATAACATAATTAGAGTTTTTAGCTGGGCACACTGTAGGTACACAGCTCCATATTAGAAGGATTTGCAGGCAGAAGTGCTGTTCAACAGGTAGATTTTTGTAAGACCAATTTGTTCTGTGTACTGTAGAATTGTTTTTTACACTATTTAATTTACTTTGGGAGTCTGGTTAGATTTTTTACTTGGGGCAACTTTTTTAGTACTGAAAAGACTTTAACACTGTGACAGCAGAGTTTTATTTGTTTAAATAACAGTTACGAATCAGTTAAAAGCTGTTTTTCCTTGTTGCACTCTGAACTTGGCAATTGCCCACGAGTAAGTATGGAGGAGGGGAGAACTGATTTTTGGTTTTGAGGAGTATATTTATTGTTTTGGAAACCCTTATTCAGTAGATGGCACTCTTCCCTTTGCATCAAAACTGAACAAGTGGTGCTGGGGTCACTTGTATTTTGTAATGTATACTCTGGATAAAACTAAAACCCATGGTTAGATGTTTTCTCAAGTCTTTTTGGCTTTTTTTAGTTAATAAAATACCTGGCTCTTCTGTCCTCAGTAATTTTATTTTCCACTGTTGCTTTTCGAATAAGGAATACAGCATAGATCCTCACCTTTTGAGTTGTTTAGTAATGTTGGTGACAGATAAATGCCTGAGGCATATAAGCGTACATCAGTAAACTGAAATTAATGGCAGATTGTAACAAATACACCTCAAAAGGCTTTTAATAGATCATCTGTTTCTTCCTCTGTCCTCCCCATCACAGTGTACAATTACTGCATTTTCATTTTTTAGTATTTTTGAGGGTGAAAAAACTTGAAATATAAGAGATTTCTAGAACACCGTATGGTTTAAGAAGCTTAATCTGAGAACCTTGTCTCCTAAACATTTCACATTTCAAGTTGAAATACTGAGTAGATGTTACCCTTTTGTATTCATACAGAGGATAAATGTTTCTTTTTAAGGTTTTACAGGTATAATGTGGTTTTTGTTCCTGGAACCTGCCTTTCTCAGTGTGCTTTTCTCAGACAAAGTCATTGTGTTGAACAGCTTTTTAGGCTGTCGAGCAGCAGGCTTGTTTCAGCTGCTTTTGAAAGTTCTGCTAGGTATCGGTTGCCTTTTGCTACAAAACCAGGAGCATGCTAGCATTACAGTCAGGTCTTTCTTGAGAATTAAGTGGACACATAAACGACCTTAAATAATTACTGTTGCTTTTATTATTACCACATCAGAAGACTTATTCAAGATCAGTTTAAAAAAGAAAAAAGATGTTTTCAGCTATCCAGATTTACCCACTGCCTTATTTGAGCTAATACTGGCCAAGCAAATTTTGAATCACTTCATTGTAAGAAAATAACACCAATAGTTACATTGAGATGTTTTGACTGATCTATTTATTCTAAGTTGGGAAATGGTGATTGCGACAAGGCATGGAAATAGAATTTCTTAACAGCCATTTGAATAAAACAAGCAGCCTGCAATTAGCAGGCTTAACTGTTTGTCCTCAGGTTTTTACTTCAAAATTAGCTGAAGCGTTGGATTATTGGATATGGATTATTTTTCTCCAAATCATAAAAATATTTAAAAATAATTTTAAAAAATGGAACCTATTACTGTGGAGGAGATAGTCTGTAATAAATTTGATACATTTTCTAGATGCTGTTTTCTTAATCTTCATGCAGCACTCACTTCAGCATTCAGAAGACTGTTGCTGCGGTTGTTGAGATGCTGGGGTTTTTTTAATCTTCATTATAGCTATTCTCTTGACCTTATTTGTTGCAGCATACTTACAACCCAAGAAAACCCATAAGAATTCCCAGGAGCATAATAAAAGTGAAAAAAGTTTGACTGAGTCATCAATTGAGAGATTTCTTAAAGAGCACTGTTCTCTCTTAGAGTCCTTGCAAAATATTCTAATTCTGTTCAGTTCTGATGGTGTGTACTGGAGCTGAGACAAGGTAGTTTATGTGCATTGTGTGATAGCGAGTGGGTATCTCAGTCAGTCATTTGTATTTGCAAACTCATTATCATTAAGTTCCAGTCTCTGTTTCCAAAAATCCAATTTTGTTTTGACCATGCATTAATTCAGGTTAATTAAATAATTCCTCAGTTGCTTTAAATTGCATATGTAATTTGTGGTGTAGCTGCAGATTTGTGTACAGTTTCAGTCTCTGGGTCTGAAGCAGTAGTTGCCAGTTTTGCTGAGAAACGCATTCCCTTCAAATTCCTTGTCAAAATACAAAGCAGGGCTGCAGCTCCAGGTTATATGTCTTTTGGGGACAGAAATGATTTAAAAGACTCCCACCTGTATTCCCAAACAATATCCTCTTTCTTTCCCAGTTCCTGTGAGAATTTAGCACTTCAGCTGTGGGACGCAAAACAAATTCTGTCTTTGAAAGCTTTTGTGTATTCTAGCTGAGCTAATATAATTGGTCATGCCTTTTTTTAGTTGCATTATGTAATTTCATCCCTGCTACTTGTTGTTTTTTTTTTTTTATTTGACATAGTATTGCAGCTCGTAAGACTGTTCTTGATTCTGGGGGCACATAAAGTTTTCAGTCTCTTTCCCTGCTCAGATGGATAGGACTTCCAACTTTTTTAGAAATGTCTCTGCAGATACACTAAAAATTAAATTTGAAAATAGTTTAGTCTGTTAACTAGCAGTGCCTAGTGCTGGGGTGGTGCAACAGAAGCATCCAGACTGAGCAAACACGGAATTTAGAATTTCAAAGTTTATCAAAGCATTTCAAAAGTTTTTTACAGCTTACTTCCCCCCTCCCATCTCCAGCTGCACTCTGGCATGAGAAAGTTATTTGAATATTGTAAGGAAACAGTGATACAGGAAAAATTTGCAGGAATATTTCAGAACATATCTTAAGTGTTAATAAAAAAAATAACTTATTGTTAGATTTACAAGTGTTGGTAGGAGAGCTAGTATGAAAAAGCCACAGCACTGAGAAGTTCAGTGCTGCAGTGTGGTAATTTTTTCTTTGAAATTTCTGCAAAGACAGGAAATGGAGGCAACAAACATGAGTGGGTGGGACTCTGAGGTTAGAGCTGTTAATAAAATAATTGAAACGAACCTTTGCTGATAAACGCTGCAGCTGTTTATGATGGTAGTAAGGTATTATTTCTGAAAGATCAGACCCTATCCACAGTAAAAGGTGAGTTTTCTTAACATTGGCATTTTTTTTAATAGGGAAAAAGGTGGTGCTTTTCTCATTTTAGAGTTATGTTCATCTGTTTCATAGATTGAGGAAGTTTTCAAAAATGTAGTTACAAACTATGACTTAAGATACAATGCAGTGGGTGTTTTTTGAAGCAGTCAAAAATGTAAGATTTTGAAAAACTTGTTTTTTCCCTTCCCTATATACTTTTGTGTCTCTCTTTATAATTTAATTTGTTTTATACATGCTAGGATAGTGCCTTTTCACTGTTGTTGCACATTAAAAAAAAAAAAAAAACACAACCAAAAAACTAAAACCAACCACCAACTTTCCTATATTCCATTTGTTGCTTTTTCACTGAAGGTAAATAAGGTTCAATAGCTGCCTTTGCATGTGTGTCAGAAAATACTGTATCTGCAGTCCTGTGTTTACCTAATTCAGCATTGAATATATTACGTTCCTCTGCATTTTTCCCTCAGCCTGTTCTTTGGTTAGTAGAAACAACCTCTTGACAGAGCTGGCTCTTGGTGCTGATCTGCTGGCCGCAAGCATGCTGTCAGCAAAATCTAGCTAATAATAGCTTTGATTAATAAAAGAATAATGAACGGATAACATTAGACATGCATTTCAGTTCTGCTGGTTTCTTGTTATTTTACCTGTTCAGAACCGCTCAATTTTGTGATGTTTGTGAAGAAAAATATCTAAGTGGTTTGACTTGCTCACTGTTGAAGCAAATCACAGAAATTGAAATGTTGGTTTAAATTGACATGATGTCAAGCTATTTAGTTTTTGAATCAAATTAATACTGCATAAATACATGCTAAGAAACTGGATGTGTTTTTCCTCAGGATTTACATGATTGATATGTTCTCTGTTTTCAAATATCAATATAGTATTAGATTTTTTTCACAGGTGGAATAAGACCTGAGACCTGAGCATTTAGAATAGCCCATATCGCTTAACTGTCTGAAATTTGTCACCTGTTGTTCAGTAAGTCTTTAGAGCAGCAAAACAGCATGCAGTACATGTTCAGAACTGCTTGGGGTGTAAAAACAAAAATAAACCCTTCACACAGAGATCACCACTCCTTTGGTATCAAACAAACACTGTTGACACCAGTAGGACTTAAGTATTTCTGCGTGTGAAGATAGATTATTTCATATGACACTTGGTTTGTTATTTTAGACTTTTGTTGATAATATTGAGGACAGGCTGCTTAAGGTGGTGGCTTGCATTGGGTTTTAAGTTCCATGAGAAGCAAAAATGTATTTGTAACTAAGGTTCTCATTTTCAGAAGGATGTAATTTGTGTGCGGGTAGTTCCTTAATTTCTCAAAGTTCCTTTTTTCTGGACTTGCACTTTCAGTAAATCAGTAGGGTGATAATGATGAAGATAAAGAACAGTTACCATGTGTCCCAAGAACGGCAAAGGCAGAAG
Organism: Ibidorhyncha struthersii; assembly: GCA_013398815.1. Classification (NCBI taxonomy): domain Eukaryota; kingdom Metazoa; phylum Chordata; class Aves; order Charadriiformes; family Charadriidae; genus Ibidorhyncha; species Ibidorhyncha struthersii. The sequence continues at coordinate 86,532 of VZSZ01010128.1, forward strand.
TTTATGATACGGGTGTATGGAGCTGGGGAAAGAAATGGAGGAGTTACCCTGACACATTAATATGTGGTCACCTCATTGTGCAAAACTGGAAAGTAGAGAATAGTGGTAGAATATAAAGGCAAATGGGAATTAAATAATCGTGGCACAGAAGACTGATGGAATTGAGGTATCACTGGAACAAGAGAGGGTTGAGTAATGGTAGAGGAGAAATCTGAATTATATAGCACCATCAAAGTAGTCGAAGTAAAGTAAAAACTTGGTAACGCAGAATACACAGGACATATATTTAAGGATTGTTTAAAATAATTTTTGTTGTTGGCGAAAAATTTTTCAGTTGAAAACAACAAACAGCAGTAGTCTGGGTATGTTTAGTCGCAGGATGACTGAACCATCTCGTGTGATGCTGAGAAAAAAGCAACCATAATTCTTGGATGATTCATTTGATGATTTCCAGTATAAAAGGGAAATACACTATTTCATGAGAGACTGCAAGTATAGTCTCAATTTGTGTTTAAGAAATAGGTGAAAGAAACAGCAGAAGGGGATTGTAGGTATCCTGGGATGACTGGAGAATGAGAAGAAAAAGTTTCCTCAATATTGAGAAAGGGCAACAAATAGAAAATACAATTCCTTCTGTATAAAAACACTGGTAATAACAACCTTTAACCTGAAGGACGTTTCTGGCACAAAAACAAATGAAGTTTGGTTACCCACAAAGAAGCTTAGATAGGATGATTGCATCTGCCTTATAGGTGACAAAACATGTTCTGGAAGAAAGCATGTCACCTTGATGGAAATCCCTGATGAGTAAACAAAACCCAGCAGCTCTGTTGCCACGTTGATGATTACCCCACTTTCAGTTCTTCATAGTCTTTGGGAGGGGGTTTTTGTGCTGCTGTTTCCACTGCTTTATTTTTCCTGAGATGGCTGAATAAACTTAAGAATTTATTTTTTATTTTAAGTCCAGACCTCTCTGACTTCTTCTTTTGGAGTCAGATTCTCTTTGAGGCATTAGAAACGCCTACTGAAGCTTAGTGAGTTTCTCTTCCATCTTGCCTGTCTCCCTCCCAGCCAACAGTATTTCATGATTGTATTTCATTGATGTTGTTTTACAAAATACAGAAGATGAAGTACAATATATTGAGAAAAGACATGACTGCCCATGTAAATATAGTTTTGCATTATTACATTTTCTTACCTCCATATAATTTGGTTTCCTATGGTAGAACATCCACAGTTTCATTGTGGTGAATTTTATGTAATTTTGTTCATACCTCATAATTTTTGGTTAGTCATTTTACTTTCTTCTTCTAGATCCCCCAGTAAACCCTTGGCACGGAAATTAATGAGTGGAATGGACTGGGAAGTAGTGAGTAGGAACTCACTGTCTGATGATAGGTTGGAAACACAGAGCCTACCATCACGGTCTCCACCTGGAACCCCAAATCAGTAAGTAGCATCGAATCTTCTCTTCCTTAGAAGTGGCTGTCTGCCTCTAGTGTAAGTGACCCACTTGTGTAATAAAAGGATTAATGCATTACAGAGACAAAAAAACTTCACAAATTATGTGCTGAGTGATTCTCTGGAATGTTTAGCTCCAGATACGAGAAACTATTTGGGGGTGAATTTTAGGTGCTTCTTACTCGACCTGTAAAAAGTGTAAGATGTAGCATGCTATGGAGAGCTTGAGTTTTTCAAGCACAGTTAAAACTACGTTATTCATTTGGCTAAGAAAAATACTGGTAATAAAACCTGTGTGGTATTTTAGAAATAATTGATTCTGGTTAATACTACTTAAAACATTGGGGAAAATTTCTTAATCAGAAATCCTTGCATGTTTATTCTCCTCAGTTTTTCTCCATTTCCTTTCAAAGCTCACTCTTTTCACATGATAGAGCTTTCTAGTTTGTTTACAGTTAGTGAAAAAATCATTCCTGATTTCTTTTAGAATATAACCAGTTTTCTCAGTATACTGAAACTGGCTTAAGAATCGGTATTATCCAATGTTGTATTGCATAAACCAGAAGTTTTAAGATTCTTTGGCATCACAGCATATTATTCAAAAGTCTGTTATTATAAATATCTGTAGCATTTAAAAGTGATTGCAAAAATTGTGTAATAATGATGCTTATAGCATTATGCATGTTTCAAAGCATTTTAAGAAAAATGCCTATGTCACTATGCTGGTTTTCAAATGGGAAAGTTTTGGGTCACAGAAATGATAAAGAGTCTCAGTGTAAAGCTTATGATTCTTCTGTGAGAAGGGGATAAAATGTTTATTGTAATGATTTCAGGTTAAGTTCTGCCATGAACAGAGCCAGGATTTTTCTTCTTGGGGACTCATTTTTCCTCTAATTGACTGGACTGTTCATTGAACCATAATACTTTCAGGCTTCTTTAATTAAAAAAAGTAAGAAAAATATTAGCCATTTAGCATTAATGAAAGTATTTTTGAACACTTTTGAAAAGAAAATTATGAAATATAGCATGTTGATCTGACAACATAATTGTTTTTTTAAACCTTAAATTATTTAATAAAAATATGTATATAAACATACGCTTACACTGAGAAGAAATAATTATTTTAGCATTCCTTTGTAGTGGTGTAAGAAATGTAGATTATTAATAATATTCTTTTCACATTGCACTGATATGCTTTCCTTCTTAGTCGCAACTCTGCCTTCACTCAAGAAGGAGCCCGGTTACGGCCCTCATCAGTTGGACATTTAGTGGACCACGTAGTTCACACTTCCCCAAGTGAAGTATTTGTAAATCACAGATCTCCATCTTCCACCCAGGCTAATAGCATCATACTGGAATCATCACCGTAAGTTCGGTTGGTTGTTACTGTGTGGTAGCATGCAGGGCTTCTGAAAATAAGTCATAAATCTTTGCCATTAAGAATTTCGTGTTAAATGTTTGGGTTGGGGAAAGCCAGAAAACCTAATAAAAAGGTAACTGTTGTTTAGGGAGTATTAGTATAGGTCTTACTGAAAATTAAATGATACAGAACTAATATCTATATCTGTCATGTTCCGGGTGCAGGATCACAATACCTTCCCCACCCACACACCCAAAATGTGAGTTTGCTGTAATGTGACCATCAGTGTCTGGATGTGGAAACAAAAATTATTTTTTTGGTAGAACTGAAGTATGTTGTTTTGTGATAGGAGTTTTTAATTTCCATGAGTTTGGAAATTTGGGGTTTTGTCAAGGCACAGAAGTATGAGTGAGCAAAATACTTCCTTAGCACCCCAGCGTTCTGAGGTTCCTAGTATGTTTTTTATATTGTTATAGAGTATATTTTAATTTTTTTAAGATAGCGCTCTCAGGCTTTTTTTTCTGTTATGCCAAATATTCTTGATACTGTAAGTTTACTGTGCTATGGTGGGGGAAATAACTATTATTGTGTATTAAGTCCAGAAGGATGACAAACAAAAAAAAGTTGAGTTATTCAAAGATTTTGATAACTTGTGGTGAGAGTGCAGATTAATCGGGGGAAAAGGGTGCACAGTATACTTATTAACAGTGTCACTGTACCTTCTCATATGTAGCTAAACATGTAATGCTAAACTTGCCTTCATAATTTTGTATAATCTCTGTTAGCAAGGAAATTGTGCAAATGGTTTCAAAACCATTTGAAAACTATAAAATAGCACATACATAATTACATGTTTATAAACAAATTGTGAGTCTCGGGAAAATCTGGGAAGGTGTTTGAACACAATTTTAAAAACTTACTTGGGCTGTACCTCCAGTTTTAACAACTGTGCATAACTTTGGGGAGGGACATAGAATACAAAAGTTTTAAAGTTTTGTAAAATAACATAAGATGCTTTTTATGATAGGTACAATAGTCATAATTTGACTATCAGATAGTTATTTAGCTTTCAGAGTTTTAAAATAGTAATTTGGCCTAATAATATAAAATCCACCCTTGTAGGTAGGCTTTTGTAACCTATTCACGGGGCAAGGGAGCCTCAAAACTGGAACACTTGTGAGTCTTTTCTCATATTAGAGTTTTGCTGTACAAAGGCCACACAGGGTCAGGTTCCTTCTGTTCCAAGACTTCTAACTGAAGTCAGTTATGAGAAACACTTACTTGAATGGTAGAGTGATACAGTGAAGTAAGCGCAATTCTTAAATACTCTCTTTTATTCATGTGCCTTTACACTAAGTTGTAAAAGTTGTTCCTGAGTGTGCTTGGGATTTGTTTATTTAATACCTGATTTCTTGTGTAAGTCACCATAGATATTAGTCTTAAAAAGAGAGGAAGTGGTTTTGTAAATTAGTTATGCAACTATGGCTGTTCTTTTTCATGATTTTGCACTTTTTATGCACAAGCAGGTAATTATTGCTCTTCCATCACTAAGTTTTGGGGTTTTGTTTTTTCCCTTGTTGGAAGCTTACAAGTGGAATTTAATCTCCCAATGCAGATATCTAGCATAAGGTATTTTTAAGAATGAGGATGTTGACTGTCAAAAATACATGAACCCCATTAGGGTCATCTTAAAGTTTCAGGTGATGTTACTGATTCAAGATTGGAGATTTACAAAAGAAAGTAGTAGTCATGAAGTTCATATTAGCTATATAATTTAAAAAGATACTGTTTTACAGTCCAAAAAGCTATTTCTTAAACAATTTGACCTTTCTGGGTGAAAAGATTTGAGTAGTCCATCTGCTGATTTGTTGGGAATTTTTATTTATTGATCAAATTTACATATGTAAGAAGGTCAGAGGGGATAACTTGACAGGCAGTAGGTTTAGTGATCTCCTTGAGTTTGGAGTCACCATAGCAAAAGAAATTAGAGTTTCAGTGCAGTTTAGAGGGTTATTATATCTTAGCTAATATGACCTTTAATTCTATGTTTTTTTCTCTTCATCTGCATGTGCTATTTAGAACTAAATTGAGAGATTTCTGCTTGTAGTTCCCTGAGGTAATTATAGCCTTAAATTCCAAAAGCATGTGATACATGTTTAGTTTAATATATTTATGGGGGTGTGTATGAAACTTTTGCTTAGTATATTAAAAGGTCAGACCGGATATCTGTAACAAAAATACCCAAAGCTTGTCAGTGCCAGGGTTTGTGTGTTATTTTATTGTTATGTAAATTGCTGAATGCAGTAACAGAGAGCTGCTTTGCCTGCAAAATAGGCTGCTTTCACTGCCATTGTCTACGCATTCATAAGGAAATTCAAAGCTGACTGGGCAAATATAAAGCGATGAAGTTTTTGCCCAAGGCTTGATTGTTAGTTCTCACAACTCATTATGCTAATATATTACAGTACTTGCATTGCTGCTTCTAAAATGCTCTTTTAAGTAACTTTTCAAATCTTTTCTGTAAGTTTGTATGTTTGATAGGAATTTAGTTGAGTTTGTTTATGCGTATGGAGAAACATCTAGTCAAACATAAGATCCCATCTTTTTCTTCTATTGGAATGATTTATTTTGTGTCTCTACTTATGTTTTCTCTTCCTTTTTTATTCAGTTTAAAACTTTCGGGACTAATTTTTTGCAGGAAAATACATAACTATGTTGCTCTTTGCTTAAAAGGCTGAATAATCTGTGCTGGCCAGATTTGAATGAATAAGTACATAGGTAATTAAAAAGCTCTGGGTGACCTTTGTAAGTCAATGTCTAAATAATTTATAGCTGCCTTGCAAATTCATTTTGCAAATGTTGACAATCATAATATTTTTCTCACAAAAAAGGATTTAGAAAATCTGCTTATCCTGAAAAATAAAATATAAGGATGATATGCTCTCTTTTACTGTCACTTACATTGAAAAGTGTTAAGAAATGTTATTTTTATTCCCTAGTGTGTTTTGAACATGAGATTCTTCAGACATCAGATATTGAATAATTAGTACTTTTTTTTCTTTTAACACTGCATGAAAAAAAATTAGTTTCTGAAAGTCAAAATTAAGCAAAAACATACAGAATAAATATGGTTAGGATCTTTTCCAATGTACTGTTTTCATACATTGATAGAAAAATGTTATCAATGTTTTGTTTTCTAAGAAAATTGACTGATTTTTTAAAAACTGAAATGGAAAACGTGTGGTTTTTCAAAGTGAAGTGTTCCGTTTCCCATTCAATTTGTCACGCTATTTGAAAAAGGTTCATCCTTTATTTGAAATCACTGTAGACAGTGGTGATCTGATTTTTTGTTTTTATTTGAAAACATGTATCTGGGATCTGCCTTTCTTTAATTGCATAGAAACAAATTATATGCTAGGGAATTTGATGTGTGCCTTAGGTTTTCTAACTTGCAGCAACTTGAAATGTTATGCAGTCTCATAATGAGAGTCTTACTCTGCTCACAGCTTACTGTGGCTGGACTGGTTAAATACAGTAGGACTACTCACGTGGTTACCCGTGCTTTTTAGAGGGATGTTATGCTATGATTTACCGCTACAGCTTGCTGATAACGAAAGGGGCAATGTCCTATTTCTGGCTTCTGGGAGCATGCTTCCCTCCCCGTGCTGTGCTGTGTTTGACCCAGTGATGACCCAGTTCACCTTGTTGAAGCAGCAGAGAGCTACTCAGGCTGGCCCAAAAAGTTAATGTATTTTTGCTTGCTTGGTAAGCTGCCTTACCCAAGGGAGGAGCACCGGAGAGCTTCAAGGAAGGGGTCATGGGTGTGGGTGAAAAAAAGAACGGAGGCACCTATTTCTGGTGGTAGCGTTCTCTTTAGATTGAGTTGCAACCTGTAACTTCATTCTTGGTGGTTTTTGGATTTGCCACTAGTATCAGTGGGCTGTTGTCCTAAGTTGTTAAACTACTTAATAGTACCTTTTAATGTGGTTCACAGGGAGGAAGGCAAGTATCCTCGCTGGTATTTAGAAACTGGCATTCAAACTAAGTTAATGGGAACTATGTGCTAACTGCCCTTTTAGGCCTCTCAAAATGTTCTTCTTAATTCTTAAATATAAAGCCATATAATGAAAGATGAATCATGCATTTATGTAATACAAATTACACAGTTAAGCTTTTATTCCAAAAGGACTAATGAAGGAAATTATCCATATTATACATAAACACAGAGAACGTTTTTATTAATCTGCAGTAGAGTGCTTGCAGATCTAAAACAGAAATAGAAATTTCTGCTATTTCATCTTCAGTAACGGTGCTATAACTCAACTAAAATATGCATGCGACGAATGCCTTTTTAACAAATGTTTCAAAGCTGCACATTTCAAAGGGGAATATGTTCAAGAGGGGGAAAGAACAAAGTTCTCTTGAAATGTATACATACACTTTTAAATTGAAAATTGAAAATTTAACACTATGATCTCCAATGAGCTTTTCAAATAAAAGCAGGGAGACAGTTGAGTTGTCTTCAACTTGCACTCCTCCTATTTTTAGATCAAAAGCCAGAAACTAGTGTGGGAGCACTTTATTATGCTGCTTGTGGCTGGTTTTAGGATTTAAATCGCAGGCGTTAAATTAAGATGCAAACCAATTGATTTTCTTACTGAGGAAAACATTAAGTTACGTATCTATTTTAGAAATATTTTTTTAGCAAGAGTGCAGAGTATAAATAAAAAGGATTTTATAATATTCTAGTATAAAGTGGGTTGAGTGCTAAAACCATTTTTTTTAATAAAACCTATGTGAAATAGGTGAACTTACTGGTTCTGTGTACAGTTGCTTGTCAAGAAAAAAAGCAGTAACCTATCCAAACATACACTTCCAATATATTCCACCACAGTACATTTTTGAGATTCTGAAAATATGTACAGATACTCAGCTCTCAAACTCTTTTTTCTAGCATTTTCAGTTTGTTTGGAACCCTGAAAAAACTGTCAATATCTCATGATCCACTTCATACTTCTATTTTGGTATTTAGATCTCAAGAGACTCCTATAGATGGGCAGCCTCCTGCGTTACCACCCAAACAATTTAAAAAGAACAGTTGGAACCAAATTCATCCTTCACACTCACAGCAAGAACTGGATAACCATATTAATGAAACATTTGATGTTCCTGCATCACCTGAAAAATCCACAGTAAGTTTTTTGGATCCAGTTTGACCATTTTGCTTTTTATCAGAATGATAGTCCTACTTTTCCTGAGCTTGGTTCTGATGCATTTCCAAGAGTTGTTGCGTTTGTGCATTGCATTGTAGCATTTCCGTGACACATACCGTCTCTTTGCTAGCTCCCACTATTTTTTGACACCTGCTGGGATAGTCTTCAAATGTCAGTTGTCATCAAATGGCTACACTGGGATGGATATGCAAACATTTCGAACATTAGCTTTTCAGCATATGCAGAAATTTCTAACTAACCTCTTCTTTGAGAGGTCATTTACCATCGGGTTAAAAGAAGACATTGCAGACGCTACAACTGGTGTTTAATCTAGCTTTTATCAAAAAGCTGAAACTAAAAGTGCCTACCAGCTTCTAGAGCAGTTTTGTCAGGAGAGGCTTCTTGAATCCGTGGTTCCTTTTCTCATCGTAATTTCCAAGAAAGAGACACTACCAAGAGACCTGTGACAAGGAATGTAAAAGTGTGAGCAAAAGTTCTTTATCCACACTTAAGCGCATGCTAGATGAGTAACCTGGTCAGTTGATTATTGTCTGACTGAGATGACATCTCACTGACCGTTTTTGTGATTTTTTTTTTTTTTTTTTCTTCCAGAAGTTTTCAGATGGTTCTTGGTTTTATACTGGTGTGGGACAAGAAACGTTTTGCAGGATAGGAAACCTGTTTAACATCCAGATGTAGCAAATACTGTATAAACAGTTTTGCCAACCTCAGACATTCAAAATTATGAGTCAGCTCCCAAAATTGATATTTTAGAACTGCCTTTGGTTTATTTTTATTTGCATTCTGAACTCTTAAGTCTAGGGTGGTCTCTCAGGCCTCATTACAAAGTTAAGACTCCCATAAAACCTGTATTTAGTTTCATAGCTGGGGTTTTCATAAAACACACAAAATTGAAACTTGTACATTTATGAGCATTTTGGGAATGTTGTAAAAAATTTTGCTTTAATTAAATAATGACACAGAATTTATAACAGCTTTGTCTTCTGTCAGTGGTTACCTGGGTCATAGTAAAGTACTATTCTGTTTTGAAAGATAACACTACTTCACTCGTCGAGTTTTTCCACTCTGTATTCAGTTATCTTTACCAAATTGACAAAAATAACTTTCAGTTGTTTTTTTAGCTCCTTTTAGTTCTGCAAAACCAACACAGCTGCCTGAGAATGAGATTCTTCTTTCTCTGTGTGTTGTTAATGTGATTGTTTGCTGTGCTACGATGGGCCACATTTATGCAGCCTTGCTTAAGGCAGTACACTGTTGTAACTGAAGATCTAATTTGGTCTGCTGGTGGCTTTTTATTTGGGGTATTAGAGAAGAAGGAACACAGCTTGACTCTGAAATTTTGTGAAATTGTAAATTTAGGATTTAGTATGTGGGGTCTTTTTCCAAAGTTGCTTTTCTGACCAGAATGGACTTCAGGTTCCTGCACAACTAAAGTCTCTTTCTGCTGCTCCATCTCAAATATTTTAAGGAAAACCCCTCACCATTTTGACTTCATTTTAGCTATTGAATTTCCTTCATCTGTTGTATGTATGGAGAGTCTATTTAGAAAGGTAGTAGGACATGTATGGGAATGACAACTTTTTACTCTATCTGCAATTCCTAAGTATTCAGTCTGAGATCTCCAGAAGTATAAGTATTTGAAAACAGGTGTGGCCAGGAGTTCCTCCAGTCAAACAGGTTAATGATGATACACAGTGCTCTCTTCAGGTTTTTCATAGAAACTGCTGCTCGAAATAGCCCGTTAAAGGAGAAAATTATTATTCCCTTTTTGTCTGGGGAATGCAATGGCACAAAAGTTGCCAAACGCTGCAGGTGAGTACTTGGTTGTCTTTCATTCTGCCCAGGAACTCGAGTCTGGTCTCCCGTAGGCTAAAATGATTTGCATATGATTAGGCTTGCTAAGCACCCTTCCTTCTCATTAACATATTTTACACTGTTGCTTTCCTCCCCTTCCCCAAATTTTTCATCTTTTCATTACTATGAATGTGTTGGGGGGGTTCTCTTTTGTTTTAACCAAGAGCTTAAACCACCTGGAATTGAGTTAACTTTTTATGAGACAAGTTGAGTAGACTTCTTTTACCTATTGAACCTGCAGGTTTTGAACTTTCTTACATACAGAAATGTTTGCTTTAATAAGTGTTTTCATTTTCTTCCTTTCTGAACATGAGTCTTACACTTTGGCTGTAATTGGTAACATTGAAAACTTCCTTGAAACAGATTTCATTAATAATACTTCATATCCTCGCCATAGAAACCATACAAATACTAGCTAATGTTCAGTCTGTGAAATACATATTGATGGGAACAAACTAAAAATCACTTCAATGGCACTAAGCTGATTTTTCTAGATTAAAAAAGTATCCTTCGGTTTATTGGTAGCTCCTTTAACAGTGGTGTGATCAGAACGTAACCAGAAAGAAAACAGCTAAAATTGTCAGAGCTTGATCAGTGCAAAGCATGTGTCACACCTCATGGTCCACTACACTGGAAGTGGAGTAGGGGTTACGTAACCAAGATTTTGTTGCCAAACTTGTCCATTCTTACTACCATCATATTGCTGTTAATAGAAACAAAAGTATACCTTCAATTACCTTATTTTTCATCATAGTACGTTCTTACTGCAGGCTTTTCACTGTGGTCTTAATTAAAACAAATTTAAGGAGTTTCCCTTTAGTAAACTGTTTTTCTTAAGACTGCTTGAAGCCAGTTAGTCTCTTCTAATACTGTTTCTTACTTTGAGCTTGATTTGACAGAACACACTTTTGACTTAGTTATGTCCAAGACTTTTAAATGTGTAACATCTCCTTTCTATGCAAAACTCAAGATAAGGCATTTGCACTATTACTTGATGTTTTCTCAAGTGTCCAGGAGCAATTACTTGATGAGGAAACTGCAAAATCATTACATAAAATATCCTCAAAGTCTAACTATGAACAAAATATATGTTAATATAATGTAATTTTTGTTTACTAGCCCAATGGTGGTGTCCCCCACGACAATCTTGTTATGATCAGAATGAAACCAGATGAAAATGGAAGGTTTGGCTTCAATGTAAAGGTACAGTACATCTATTCCCTTCATGTCTATTAAGATTATTTTCTAACATTTGTGATTTATTACTAATTTAATTTGTTTTTAAAGGGTGGATATGATCAGAAGATGCCGGTAATAGTGTCCAGGGTAGCTCCAGGAACACCTGTAAGTTATCAAAAAAAACCCCAAACTTGGTAGGAATATCTGTGTATCTTGAAGTATTCAAAACTGTAAATTATTTCATGGCTGCCTATGAAAATTAGTTTGTGCTATAACATTATCCTAACAAAGCAAATTATGTGCAGTAAGAATTTGATGGGGCTACATATAGTATTTTTGAAAGTTCTTCAGTCCTCAAAAATACATTTTTCTTACTGAAACAAAATCTAGTTCCTGAAAATTACAGGGTTATAGATGTTCAGTATGCACTGTTTCTTGAGCTGTGTTATCCTAAAAATACATTTACTTTATTGCTTTTTTAAAATACAGGGATTCATATAATTTCACATAAATTATATATTGAAAGAGTCTTTTAGTATGTTAAAAATAACTAAAATAGCAAATCTATCTAATTTTAGTGACAGATGTAGCTGAATAAAGCCAAGGTTTAGATTAAATTTAGACATCATGAATCATTCATCAGGTCTGATTGTCTGTTGTTGCTGGTGTTTAGGGACTATCAATAGTGTCTTCAAACTAGGCACAATATTTTGTCAGTTGATTGCAAAACATACTGACCTGGTATTCAGCTGACTGGAGTCAGCACTGTTTGTACCTTTAAGAGTAGAGTGAACTGTTTATTTGCTAACATTCAAGGAGTACAGCTTTCTTTTTTTTTTTTGGCTATTTGAATCTATTAAAATGTTTGCCAAGAACATTGTTCTGGTCCCTGTTAATTATTATCTCTGAAATATTTAATTTACATAAGTAATTTTGGCTTAATGCTTTAAAAATCCACTACCTAAGCAGAAGATATTTGGTGATCGCATGTGCTCGCTCTTTTCTGCAATGATGCGTATAATAAGATTATAATAATGATTTTTTATTACCTGATTCCTCTCACTGGGATTGCTGGGATGTGTGCGTTGTCTTCGATCCTTGTCTTATTGCAACTGTAATGGCAGGAGTATTTCACACCTGAAGCATTTAAGCCTGTGAAATTGATTTGGACAAGGCTTTGCTGTGTTACTCCCTTGCCTTCAAAGATAAGAACATCCTGCTTTTTAATTGCCTATACAAAATGTGATTGAAACAAAGGAGCTTTCTACTTCAACCAGAGGAGTGGAGTAACAGCTGCCGAAAGACATATTACAATGACAATCACCTCCCAGTTGCAAACTGATTTGTTCATGTGAATGGCACTGTCTTATGTACTGTGTAACACTTAAATTTGTCATTTGGATACAGTGCAGCAACCATAGCAACTAGGCTGGTAGGATTCAAGTCCCCAAGTATAGTTACTTTAAGTTGCTATTTTAAGGTGAGAAATTGGAAATGGTTTGTTTTATTCTTTTTTTTTTTTTTTTTGCCTTGCAGGCTGATCTCTGTGTCCCTCGTTTGAATGAAGGGGACCAGGTTGTACTGATTAATGGCAGGGATATAGCAGAACATACCCATGATCAAGTTGTTATGTTTATTAAAGCTAGCTGTGAGAGACACTCAGGGGAACTTGTGCTCCTAGTTCGACCCAATGGTGAGTGTTTTTTTCCATAATAATAATTAAAAATAAATAAATAAATCCACACCTTTCTTTCATTTTCTAACCTCCATTTTGAGTCCTGAGCTGGAATGCTTAACACCGCCGTAAGAACAAACTCCTTTGCTTGAAAAGGAATTGCAACAACACGATGTATTGTACATATCGTACTCTAAGGAGCTGTGCATAACTAAGTGTTGAAAATGAATGGGAAAGTCAGATCAAATATTTCTAGCAGAGAGCTAATTTAAATTTTGTTCTCACTCTAATTGATAAAAATGTCCAGAAACCTATATGGATATTCAATGCAGTTTCTGAGGTTGCTGTTACTCCCTTAAGGAAAATAAAACACAAACAAACAAAACCCACCTGACTCAACACCCAGTGTTTGGATGACTTCGGAGGTCGATGTATGCAAAATTCTTCCACGTGTTTTTAAAACAATCCAGAATGACTGGTAACATTTCTACTTGAGGAGGCTTAATAGAAGAGAGTACTAAAAATGCAGTCTAAATAACAGCTTGTGCAATATAGTCATGAAGTACACTGTTGAAGCATTGCTAGCAGATGGTCACTGGATTTAATTCTGCTGCACATGCCAATTATAATACAGTTGCAGAGGAAAAAGCAAAATGAGAAATAAGAATGTTTAATCGGAATAGTTGAAATTACTTCAGGGAGGGTACTTCGGCCATCTCATAAACAATTTTTCCTTTATTCACTTACTTGCACTACTCACTTGTGCTCTCATTTGGTAAGTTCTCTTGCAGCTTTTGTGTGCTTACTTACTTTTTCAGATAAAATCGTTAGCTTTGTTTACAAATTTACTAAAACAGTTTCCCATTGTGTGTTGATTATCTTTGTATTCTGGATAAAAACATTTGAGTCGTGGAAGTGAGGAGTTGGCCATTTCTTCCTTCGTGGTCATGGGATATTTAAAAGCAGGCTTTCAAACAGCATATGTCTCTATTATGTATAGTAGAAGATGCATATTATTTTTCCATTTATTTATAGGCAGGACATGAGATTAGGGAGTTACATTAGACAAGATATAGTATAACATGAGTTTTGAACAAAATTTTAGCAGTCAGTGATGTGCTTTCACTTAAAATTACTATTAAACAACAAAAAAAATTTGGCATGGATTATAGTGGTCAGTAAAGGCTATTTGCCCTTGCTTATCAGGACTAAAATCAGTGTGTTAATAAACGTGGGGTTTTCTGCAGGAGAAACACTTGTCGTTTTTGCTGTTTTAAATAAATGACTTACAGTTAACTTCACTTGCCAAACAGCCTATTCAGTCAGAGCATTCACACCTTTATTTGTTATAGCTGTCTATGATGTTGTGGAAGAGAAGCTGGAGAGCGAGCCTGACTTCCAGTACATCCCTGAGAAATCTCCACTTGATGGTGTCCATCAAGATGATAATGCTCTGAGGGAATCCATGATTCAGCTAGCAGAGGGGCTTATCACTGGAACTGTTTTGGCTCAGTTTGATGTGAGTACTGTCGCCTGTAGCTGTGTGCAGGTTCCAAGTCTTTTGGGATAGTAATTATTTTAAGCAGAGCAGATTTCAGTTGAATTTCAGTAGAGTCAGCGTTTTTTAGCAAAGCAATTGTCTCACACTCTCAAAAGAAAAATAATAAAAAAAATTCCCATCTTGTATGTGCATAGAATAATCCTAATACTAGTTTTTAGTGTCATTTGTTATAAAGTGCTTTATTGATTACTTAGAGCTTTTTGTGGTTTTCTGGGACCTGTGCTAATAAATTACTTTCATGGAGATGACGACTAAAAAATGTATACCAAAATATGTGTTCTGTGCTCAGACCTTCTTTCCGTATCTAAGTTACTGTAGAAAGGGTATGACAGCTGAGCTGTTGACATTTTATGGACAGCCTCAATGAGGGAAGATAAAATTACCAATGGAAACCGCAACCCTAATCTTAAGGGTTAACGTAACAATGTCTTTTATAAATAGTTGATTTTTTTTAATGATATATTTCAAAAGAACAGTGCACTTCCTCTGGGGTACTAAGGTGCTGATAGCTATAGTTTTTCTTCCAGTTGTGCCTCGATCATATTCCATCTTTTATGCATGAGATCAAGTGACTCAAGCAGGAAGCAGTAGGTTTGTAAAACACAGCAGCGTGAATTCTGTGAATTCCTCACTAAATGGAGACCTAGTATTATGTATTACAACATATATTTATAAAATGTATTTATGTACTGTTCTTTAAGAACTTTGGTAAAATTTACTTTTATATGTAGAAAGAAAATATTTTCTCAAAGTGATTTAAAATCCTTCCTTAGCCATACATTTTCAATCTCCCAAACAGGTTCAATATTTAAAAGTTTTTAAAGTGCCTTTTATTGAACCTGGATCATTTCACTGATACAGCATTGCAGCACAAGTGTTGTGGCAGTGCATGGCTAAGGCATGAGAAGGCAGGAACCTCTTAAAGGTGACTTTGTGCAGGAAAAGCTTGAGGTAGCCCAGGATTCGCTCTAGTTATTGAAATGCAGAAGGACATCTGAAAAATAAAAAAAAATGAAACAACTGCAATGTAGGTAGATGCCTACATACAATGCAATCTGCTAGCCCCAAATCACCATGGGGAGTGTCAGTCAATTCCTTTACCAGTGTAGAAGATTGACTTTTCTCTGGATAAGTGTCCAGTGATATATATATAATATACTAACATGTCTTTTGCATCTATTATGGTTTGACCATCAGTTTTGTCTTTTAGCAATTGTATAGGAAAAAGCCTGGAATGACAATGTCTTGTGCCAGATTACCTCAAAACATTTCCAAAAATAGATACAGAGACATTTCGCCTTGTAAGTATGTGTGCTTGTATATGTGTTCTAAAAGTATTTTACTGTGGTTAGTAAATAAGTAACATCTTTCTAAATTTTTTTTCAGATGATGCTACACGGGTTATTTTAAAAAGTAATGAAGATTACATCAATGCAAATTATATAAATGTGAGTAGTATTTTTCAAAAGAGCTTCTGACATTAAGTAATTTTGCAGTTTTTCAATGGACAAGTTGGTTGAAAAAAGAAAAAATTTCATTAATCTAGTTCAGACTAGAATGGCTGATAAACCTTTAGACAGATGGTTTTGAAATTTACTGTAGATATACTTATTTGCTAATGCTTTCCGGCAGGTGCTTTTATAAATCAAACCAAGAAAAAGAAGACCCGCTAAGAGAAGCTATCCCTCTACCAGAGGAATTAATTCTTCTTTTCTGCTTACTAATGTAGCAGGAGTGTTCAACGTCAGTAAAGTTTAATCTGGCAGCACTTTCTCTTACTTCCCCCCCACCCCCCACCCCTTCCCGTTGTCAGTAATGACAAAATTAGAGCTACTTACTTTTCCTTTCAGGAAAAAAGAACAGAGATGAAATTAAATTCCAAGATCAGTGTTTTTAAAGCTAGTGTGAGAAACCCATAGAGCGTCAAATGTTTGCATCTCAGTTATTTGCCAACTGATCTATCATTTCTTTTTTCAACCATTAATCTTGATTATGGCAACTACATAACTGTCAGTTAATAAGTGAAGTGTACTTGGATCTTTGTAATAATTTTGCACGTGAAACACTTGGAAGAATTTTTATCTGTGCCAATCCATATTTACTAACTTAGAATTAATGTAGTTGATGCTTTTTTAATATATTAGTTACTAAACAGTAAATGTCTGGTGCCTGGCTTACATTTTCTGTAAGAATTAAAATAATGACTTTGTCTTCTCTTAGATGGAAATCCCTTCTTCCACAATAATAAACCAGTACATTGCTTGTCAAGGTCCGTTACCGAACACTTGTCCTGATTTTTGGCAGATGACTTGGGAACAAGGCTCGTCTATGGTTGTAATGTTAACGACTCAAGTTGAACGGGGCAGAGTAAGTAAAAGATTTCCTTAAATACTGCTTGCATAATCTTTTAAAAATCTGTTGGTGATTAGCCTTTAAAAGATTAGAGGAATATACTGTTATCACATATAATATCACAAGGGGTAATGGTTTTAAACTAGAAAGAGACTAGCTATAAGGAAGAAATTTTTTACAATGAGGGTGGTAAAACACTGGCACAGGTTGCCCAGAGAGGTGGTAGATGCCCCATCCCTGGAAACATTCAAGGTCAGGTTGGACAGGGCTCTGAGCAACCTGATCTAGTGGAAAGTGTCCCTGCTCATTGCAGGGGAGATTGGACTAGATGACCCTTAAAGGTCCCTTCCAACCCAAACTATTCTATGATTCTGTGACTTTTTCATAAGCGCAGTACAATCCTAGTACTGTTGCAATGATGATGGTTACATTATAAACCTTCTGATACTGTTAACATATCTAATATTTAAACTTTGTTAAGTTCTGAAATACACTGAAGTCTTCGTGTATGTCTTTAAATATTTTTAGGCTCCTTTGTTTGATTTTTATTATAAAGTAAAAAGCAACTAGAATTTAACTTCATAGGATTTTTTTTCTCCAAACTTCAAATGAATGATCTCCAAGAAGCGTCATCAGTTTTGGTAGATTAGTTCTTCGATATGTAGAGAGATTAATTTTTTTAACGCAGCTTTGTAGTGTTACGATCCCATGCCTGGATGGCTGTCTTTAATAGAATCCTTGGTAAGCTTGAAATCTAAAATTTTTCATAAAATGTTCTTTTATGGCTGTAAACATTTGTTTAATCGTATGAAAGAATCTTTGTCCTTTAACTCATTTCCGTACAGAAATGTGTAAAAATAGACTACTAGTAATAAAGTAATCGGAGTTATAAATTACTAAATATAATTGTGTATGGCGCTGCATATTTTGTGGTTTGTTTGTTTTGGGGTTTGTTTGTTTTTTTTTAAGCTGTAGTTTCTCATCAATAGCTTTGTTTGTTATGCAAATTTGTCCTTTGGAGACAGGCAGAACAATCAAATCTGGTCATACACACAATGTAATTCCAGAGTTACTGACTTTATAGTCTGGAGCGTTCACAGTAGCACTGGCTGGATGGGTGCGTGGACAGAAGTGACAGTTTGGAATAATAGTTCGGTGGAATTTCTCCACAATCAGGATTTCTTTTGGAGATGGATTTATAGTAGGTTGTGGGTGTTCTGGTCAACTCAGACTGTACTTCAGCTGTCTGTATATATTCTAACTTTTTAATAACCATATGTTTGCTGGGAGGTCAGGCCTCTAAATATAATTAAAATAATTGAAGGGGAGTTGCAGCGTTTTTAAAGCATTTTTCAGTGACTCAATGTTAGCATGATGCTGCCTGCTCCCAAATAAACATGATTAGAGGGAATTTCAGTACAAGTGCCCTTTTAATTTGAGTTTTCTTTGCAGATCTGCTAAGGACAGACTTGCAATAGCAGTTCTCTGAGGTTCCCCCACCACTTCAATAATGATATTTGTGGAGTTCTTTGGAGAGCTGCTTAATAATGAAATAAAAGGACTTATCTGTCTTATACCCATAGGCAGACTCCCTGCTCTAAAGCTGATCATGAGGCTACTGACATCACTATCCCCCTGCATGACGGGATGTCTCAGTGGAGCAGGAAGTCTGCAAATCTGGCTGCTCTTAAAGAATCGCCAGGTGGGTTGGAAAAACAAAAGTACACTTGAGCTGAAATGACCTCCGTAATTAGGCATTTAAGCTATATACCTGAAAATCTTAGTATTTGAAGTTTTCATTCGCATTTGATGACTTGATCAAGAGTCTTTCAAGACCACCATCTGCATCCCCCTAATTTCTGCATTAATTTAGCAACTCTTTTGTTGCTTATTGCCTTTTTTTTCATTTGTTCTTTTGCCATATAAACGTGCTTTGAGATTAGATGAGGATTTTGGAGTTCAGAAATGTTTATAAAGCAGCACCTTTGTCACTCAAGTGTTAAGATGGAATATTTATAGGTACACTTTTTTTAAATTGTAATGAAAGTTAAAGGCATCTATCTTCAGTTAAACTAACCTCAAGAGCTGGTGCATATGTCCTCTTGAAAAAAGAACCAAGAAATCTCTGCGATACCTTATTTTGTGAACAATAAGTAACACAGTCCATTTGGTAAGTAAATTAATAGTGATTACAAAATGATCAAAATTAGACTTTAATGAACAAAGGTGTAAGGAACTAGAGAGAATGAAAATACTACTCTGTGAATTTAAACACAGGCATCTTTAAAACTGTGTTGACCTTAGGTTAAATGCCATCAGTACTGGCCAGAGCCATCAGGAAGCTCATCTTACGGGAATTTCCAGATTACCTGCCATTCAGAAGAAGGAAATCCTGCTTACGTCTTTCGAGAAATGACATTGACTAATCTGGAGGTAAAATCATAATATATATTTTTAAGTATTAATCTGTGGAATCCTCACAGACTAGCTAAAACTTACTTAATCAGACTTTCTTTTCAACTTGGTGGCATATCCACATGAATGTTTATTTCTAGAAGCCTTTAGAAAACTACTTATATTGCCATGTATAAACTCTGCTCTTAGAATAACAAACCTTTAACTAACAAAATATCACAAAGATTCAGTTTCCATAATCATATTATTTGGTTTTAAATCACATAAAAGATGTATTATTTGTCTTAAAAGTCTTTACTGGTGTCTTTTATGCCCTAGCCAAAGAAAAAGAGAAATTAAAGAAGTTGAGAAACTTCTTATTTCCTTGATGTTTTCAAAACATGACACACTAGAGGTATTTCATTACTGCAACTGAAAATCTGTCTTTGTAGAGGCAAACAGTTATTAATAATTCCATCTTGGAGAATATGTGGAAGTAGGTGGAAGATAAATCCTGTTGAGAGAAAGATGAATTGGGATTGGCGACTACATGTAAACAAGGACCTTCTTGAACATGCATTGCATAATTTTCAGGGCGTGTGTAGTTTTCAGAGCCTCCCCAGTTTGCATTTCAGTCTCAGTAATGTTTGGAAATTAGTATCTGGAATTTAGTTCACGTACTTATTTCTTGCTGCTTGGGTTGCCAGATGAGATGCCAGTTTTATAGAGCTTCCTTTTAGTCAATTTGCAGTTAAAATTCCTTCCCTGTGACCTGTTGAGACAATTGCTCATTTGTTATCTGCAGTCAAACCTCTAAATTATTCTCTGCCTAAAGGTTATTTAAGGTACTGTACCTCCTGTTCTTTGAAATGCTGCTGGTTGTATCGCCTGTCCCCTCCACTAACCAGGGGCAGATCACGTTTGTGGTATTAGGGCAAGGGACAGGAGGGAGTGGAAAACAAAGTCGTTCTGCATCTTGTGTGTAGTACGCTGGATAAAATTAAGAGGTGCAGATAAAGGCAAAACAATGCTGCCGTTCATACGGAGTCTGAAGGAAAGCTTTTATGGCTGAAAGCCCTGCCTCTCCCCTCCTAAACCGCTCCTGTCATTTGACCTAGCAAGGTAGCACCTCTTTCTGTTAAATTTGTTTGCTAAAAATGTGATCACCTTTTTGTACATCTAGTGTTCAGATAGATCACTGGTATCCTTGAACTGTTTGCTGTTACATGGCATGTGATTTTTTTAACCTATTGAAGATGTAAACATTTGTGGATTGCTTTTTTCTGTTTTTAAGGGAAAAAGTAATTATAAAATCCAGGATGAGCAATGATTAACACTAATAAAGTGCTGCTAGTTGCCTCAAGCCACTTTCATTACAGATACAAGTTGCTGTAAATGTACCGGGGATTTTTTTATTATTACTTGTTCTGGTTTGGTTTATTTTGTTTTATTTTATTTTGTTTTGTTTTATTTGGCGTGGGCTTGGTTTGGTTTTTTAATGGGACCTGAATTACCCTTGAATAAACTTTCATGTTTCTGATTAGAAAGAGGAAAGCCGCCAACTAACCCAAATCCAGTATATAGCATGGCCTGATCATGGGGTTCCTGATGATTCCAGTGATTTCCTAGATTTTGTGTGTCTTGTGCGAAAGAAGAGGGCTGGCAGAGAAGAACCTGTTGTTGTTCATTGCAGGTATAGATTTTTTTTCCAACTTTATTACATCATCAAACTGAACTTATTTATCATCAAATAGCTTTTCTGTGCTTCATTGTGTAAATAAACATGTAATTGTATCTGCTTTGGGGATTACGGAACTCAACATTTAAATTAAACGGTTACTTAAAATTGTATTCATGTTTCAATAAGCAAAATTTTGAGTATCTACACGCATTGATCTGTGCAGGGATTTTGTCGGTTTGGGGGTTTTTTGTTCTTTACAGTTTAAATGCTTGTGCTAACAGTCTATATAATAATTCAGGGAAATGGCAAAAGATACTTAAGAACATTTTCGTCATAGTGACTGTTCTACAAAACTCCATACATGGGTGGTATGTGCAATGATCAAATAAGAGACACTTTCTCTCAAGTCCGCAGTCTTAGGCTACACGATATTTTGATACGTACTTTAAGATGACACATTTTTCTCAACAATTTACTTTTGTCATGAATTAAAATAACTGTTACTCAGATTTTTATGTACACATGAAATGTTTTTCTTGTTTTTCTTGTGCAATACTTTTTAATAGCATTCTACATTCCTATAGTAAATTTCAAAATCTTAATCCTTTAAAATACCTAATTAGTAAGCTGTAATAATGCATAATGCCAGATGACTTCAAATGGACATGTGCCATACCAATTCTTGGTGAGCACTTCTGTGAATAAAATTTGACCTCTAAATTCCTAAATACTCCCCAGAGAGTCAGTGTTCCTGAGTCAGGTGTGCATTGTTCCCGTTTCAGAGAGATGCTGAGAGATTTAAGGGATAAAATCAATTTAAAGACTATCTAATCACCAAGTGAACTAGACGTTTATTGAAGAAGATAAAAATAAATTTTTTTCTCTAACACTTTGTGTATCAGAAATTGTATTTAATTGGTTGTGCTCTCTCTTCTGTTCAGTATAACAGGGCAAGGCATTAGTGCAAAAAAACGGTAAAACTTGTTTTCAGAACTAAGCCACCAGCTTTACTATGGGGAATCCAAGTAGCTAGTACAGCAGACGTTTCTTTTGTACAATAGTAATTTAAAAACAAACCCCCCAAAAACTGAGAGATTATAAAGCAACAAAAACCTTAAGAAATTGGGAAGCTTTTTGTTATGTTAAAGTACTTAAAATGCTAATTTCCAAGCTTGTGTTCATGTGTTCATTTTTATTTTTACAAGGCTTGTACTAGTTAAGTCAAACAGTTTCTAATTCTTGTTCTAGATGAGATGGTGAGCCACCATCCTGTCCATGCCCTTCATGGTTTTCATGTCCTGTCTCAGTGTTCTGCTCCATCAGTCAATGATTTCTTTTTCCAAGCTGAAGAGTCCTAGCCTACCTTACGTTTATCATATGGAAACTATCACACTTTCCATCATTGTTGTTGCCCTTCTCTGAATCTCTTGAAGTTGTAAAATGAGTCATTAGGTTCTTTCACAGATACTGTTCCTGTTTGGATTTGATAAAAAATTCTGCATATAAATCCTATACATATAAATTCTAGAAATACAAAATGCTATTGAATTATGTTATATAACCAGCACATTTACATCTTGTCATAAAATTTTCAGGACATCACTGAAATATATAGTAGCTTTAATGCCACCTTCTGGGCAAAGATTTAAATTAGTGGTTTGGCCAGACTTAATTTGAAGTTACCCTTCAAAATCAGAACAAGTAAGTTTCAAAGTCTGGAATGTTTATATTACCTAATTTAGAAGAAAACACTTTCATTTATTGACTGAAATACTAGTTGTATGAGTTGAGATAATGCTGGCATTTGAAAATATGGATTGGTCATGTATTCATATATGGAGAAACATGGGGGGTTTATTTCAAAAGTCCAGCATAATTGTCTGGAATATGAAAAATTTGAATTTGAAACCGATTATCAAGTTCAAGGTTAAATATTCAGTCTTTGGGGATTGCTACTTGTGGAAAACTGTATGTATATGAAAACAAGGCAGATAAATCTTTAGATTTGTTTTATTTTTAAGCTAAAGATGATTCATGTAAGGTCTCTTAAAAATTTTGCCATTCTGAGATGTGTATGTTATGTTTCTTCCTTGTCTTGAAAGGATTGCTGGTACGTATTCCTTTTCAATCTATACAAGTTCGATCTCTCTTGTACTTTTTAATACTGAGAAAATTATTATTATTGTCATCCTCCAAAGGTTTCTAGTAACTGTTCTATTCCGTATTCTGAAATATGAAGCTATGGATCACTTCAAGAACATACACATAATTTTATCAAATCAGCCCAACATTCCAGTGACGGTCATTCCAGTAATGGTCAAATTGATACAAAGTGCACAGTGTACGCTAGGTATCTCTGTGTTTTGTTATTGTCTAGATATTAGTATGATTTATAATATGATCTGGATAAATATGCATTGGTAAATTCTGCTCAAGTGAATGGCTGGGTTAAGACAGTCCCTCTTCCAAGGGATTGACAATTCTGCACTGATTGCTTTTCGCTCTGTTTAGGCAGGATGGAGGCTTCCAGTGACACAGACACAATCTGTCTTAACCCCTGCCCTAATAGTATGGGAATCATAATGATCAGTCGTGAGAATCCTTGAGAAGGAAGGTCTTTACGTATGAACTATATTCCAGATGCTTTGTTTCATTTTTCATTTTGGGTTTTTGGTTGGTTTTTTTCAGTGCTGGGATTGGACGGACAGGAGTTCTTATCACTATGGAGACAGCTATGTGTCTCATTGAGTGCAATCAGCCTGTTTATCCATTAGATATTGTAAGAACCATGAGAGATCAAAGAGCTATGATGATCCAAACACCTGTGAGTATCATGCTTGCTGTTCTATGCTGCAGAAGAGTAATTTCCTATTACCTAGTCACATTATTAGACAGTTTTTAATATACTTGCTGTTGATCATATTGCAAAGAGGTCACCTTTACCCAGTGTAGCTGCAGCCTTGGCTTCAGGCAGGAGTAAATTGCTGAAGCTATTGGAAAGGAGCAATTCTTTAAATTTCTACAAAGAAAACTTGAAAAAAGCAGTAGTGGTTTCAGGGATACCTGGAAGTTAATGTTAAAAAGGGCCAATTTTAAGTGTAGAAATGACTCAGTGGAGAAAGCAGAAGGCTAATTCCAGGTGTTCAGAATGGGGGTTGTATAAAAGGTAAACACAGAAGGATTCAAGACATGCAAGAAAAACCTTCAGTGATGCAATTCAGTGATTTTGTTGCCTTAGTCATAGTGAAAATAAGCCTTAACTTTGCCCTGTAGTGACTCAATTAAAGGGAAATAATCAGAGAAAGAATATGTTTAAAAATCAGTGTAATTACATCTAATGCAATACATAACAAAGTATTTTTAAGTGTATTTAGTCTAAAAAAAAAAAACTTGCTACCAGGATTCTTTTGGTGCTCTCTTCACATTTGATGTATCTGAAGAGGCTAGAATTTTTCCTGGATCTATAATGTTTGGGATTTTTTGAGATATTTGTGATGTTGTGTTAATGTATTGTTTCAGAATTGAAAAAGTTTTAGAACAGATTTAGAAACCTTTTATTTATATCAGTCAGTGTTGCATATGTCTAAGAGCAGTTTGTGTTTTCATTTTTAGAAAATAAGTAAACAGAGTCAAAGATTGAGCTGTGTTGTCTTTAAAAAAAAAAAAAAAAGCTTGGAGGCTTGGACTCTTGGTTGTTCCAAGCTTTGACCAGTTCCACTTTGTGTGGGTTTTGTTTATTTTGTTTTGAATCAGTAATCAGTTGTATAGTTTTACTCGTAGTATATAGCATTTAAAGAGAAAGTATTTTGAAGGTGAAAAGGCACTAGATCCAGAATCAAATCTGTCCCACAAGTACCTGAAGGTAGTTACTCATTGTAGTAATCTTAGTGTCCCTGGTGCTGTTCCTCTAATCAAATCTGAAGAAACCTTTTCTGTTCTTCAGAGAGTATTCAGACTGACAAAAAATATATATGGGCCTCCATTTCTAGGTCATCTGTCATTCAGTGCTGCTGCCCAGTGTTCGTATTCCACTAAAAATAGTTGTATTACTCAGCTAGCACAGTAAGAATGAGGAAGATGATGGTACATTAAAATATAATAAAGGATGGTTCTTGCTGTTTGTGATGAATATACAGCATGAATAGCCTATCTCTCTAGATACATACATAGAGAGGAAGAGAGTTTTATTAGTAAAGGTAGGAGGTGCAGTGGTAAGGGTTGGTGGAGCACTGGAACAGGCTGCCCAGAGAGGTTGTGGAGTCTCCCACTCTGGAGACATTCAAAACCCGCCTGGACGCTGTCCTGTGCAACCTGTTGTAGGTGACCCTGCTCTGGCGGGGGGGTTGGACTAGATGATCTCCAGAGGTGCCTTCCAACCCTGACTATTCTGTGATTCTGTGTGATTCTGTTTTAACTGTATTTTTTCACAGCATCTGCTAAATATCTCCTGGTCTTCTCATTTTTCTAAGAGAAACAAGAATTTTCAAGCTTCAGTGAAAGGCAGGTGTTTACTGCATCAGAGGGAGAAGGGATAGTAAAAGACTTGAAGTGTGGGGTTTTTAAGGTTTCATAAACATTAGCTATTATTATTTCTCCTTTGGCACTCTCTTCCTGATTTTGTATATCCTGAAAGATTCACTCAGTGTCCACAAGATGGCCCTATACACGGGTGCTGCGTGTAAATCCGAGGAGAGTTCAGAGTCTCCTTCAGGGAGCACTGGAGACAAAACAAGTATTTTACACAAATATGTATAAATTTAACTATTTTAATATACATGCAACAATACAGTAAATAGTGATTCTATTACTAAATCTGTTACTGTGCCCATTTAAGATCTGACATCACTAATTACTGCGTATTCCACGGCACTGACAAGGCAGGTGTGCTGGCTTTCTGACCAGCATGTACACCATTATGTAGTATTCAGTGTTACTTGTGGTGATTTACAGGTGCTTGATTTTATTTCATTTTATTTTCATTATATTCTAATTTTGTTGGGGTTTTTAACTGTTATTTGTTTAAAACAAAATATTAGTGGCCTCTATGCATGCAGGTGTTAGACTTGAATACATTGCAGAGGTAGATATGATATAATGTTGAGAAACTGGAGTTCTGGCTTTGTAAAACATGAAACAATTTTCTTTTTATCAAATTCTGAGATGGAGGTGCCAGTAAACATGCCAGAATTAAAGTATGAAAAAGTGCTTTGAAACTATAGCTTCTAAATCCAAGTTTATGGAAAACTCAGGTCAGTGAAACTTCGGCAATGAAATGAAGAGCAGAAAATTACTAACTAGGTGATGTTGTGTTAACAGTACCAGTTTCGCGGCTATGACTTTTGGTATATATTTCAAAGTGCCATTCATCCCATTATTCTGTTGAGAAACAAGGTGCTCCAATATAAAGTTCCTGTTGGTTTGTGTTTCCTGAACTAACTTTGAAGCACAGTTCTTGACCTGTCAAGAGAACAGGATGGGGAAATCTTAGAGGCCTTTTCTGCTTCCAAATGATGTGGTTCAATTACGTTTCTTTTCAATTTACTGAACCTACTTTCCTTTTCAGAGTCAATACAGATTTGTATGTGAAGCTATTTTGAAGGTGTATGAAGAAGGATTTATTAAACCTTTACAAGCATCACTGCAGAAGTAAAGAGCTAAAAACCTAGGATATCAACTGAGGAATCCTGTCCTCTATAATGAACTGGCAGCATTCTTTGTGCCATAATACTGCTTGCAGGAAATGATAGTGAAGTACAGTAAAGAATTGACAAAGGACTTTGAAAACTTCAGCACTGTTGCACTTTACGTTGAAACAAAATCAGTCTCTGAAACTCTTCTAACCTTCATCTGTTTGAAGACTTTATTTTTGTGCTTTGCTCCGAACAAACCATAAACTGAAAGAACTAATTGTGTTCAGGGTAATCTACGATATTTCAATTGTAGTGCCATATACTGCGCTTCTGGTCGAATTGCTACAAACAAGGCTTGGAATTATTTCACTCTGTTTTACACCCATGTCTCTTAAAACGAAAAACAAATGAAAAAATACACTAAGCCATGGTCTTTTTCCAGTGCTAGGTTTATTTACTATGTACAGACTCTTCACTGTTTTGTTTTTTACAACATTAGCAATATTGCCGATACTAGATAGATACACACTGCCTACTGATGCAGCACACTTTGTCCTCCACCCTTACTAGAGACCAGCTGGTTGTTAGAGGAAGGCTGGCGTCTGTGTTAACCCAGCGGTAGCTGCATAACGCCCACTTACCAGCATCTTGTACAAAATAATAATAAAAATTTAAAAAAATAATAAAAAATAAACAGCATTTCTTTGACACAGCTTGTGTGTCATACACTGGTGTATTCTGATTCGTGTGACTTAAGATTACATGATGGGAACTAGTGCATGCATTATGTCTTAACCCCTTAAGTGCCTTGAGACTTACAGCGTACATCCAGTGAAAGGCACTCATGATTCTGTGGGGGTGGTATTGTCCTGTCATATTTATCTCAATGGGTTCAGATTTTAAAAACGGCCCTTGGTGCTTGGAATGTGTTACTGCAAGGGGTCATGGAAATACCGTTCCCTCTTTCCTTATACAAGTACCTGAGTGCTATTCTCGGTAGCAAAAGCACCTCTGCCAACTTAATGAATGAGCATTGTATGCTGCTGTATTGTAATTATGTGAAAAATCTGACACATTCCTTCATTCCTTCCAACTAGTAACTTACTAGCAGCTTACTATGAAATGCTGGTAGGTCATTAGAAGCTGATACTTTGTTTTATCCTTTTATTGAGAATAGCTGTCTTACTTGATTAGAACATAACTCTTTAATAGCACTGATAATTAAGTTGAATTTACAATCAGATGTTATTTAATTCCATTATCTGCTAACCAATTACTTCTTAAGTCCTCATAGTTGATTTCAAGCCATGTTCGTACAGGTCTGCCTTCTTTTTTTGGTTTTTTTTTTCTAATTGTTGGGGGCGGGTGGGGGGAAGAACACTATGAAGTTGTCCCAGAACTTTAATTCCATAGTGACTCCAGTCACCTTCTGTTATGCTTGTGTAAAATTGTTCCAGTTGGTATGGGTTGATTCTTATTTTAGTAGGTAGAAGATTTGTAAGAAACGTCTGTCTGATGCAGTATCTGAGCTCATTCTAAAGATATGTAAATGTCCCAGTTTTTTAATATTTTTCCAGTACAGGAGAAACCAAGTCAGAAGCAAGGTGTCCAGTGTACTATACTGTAAGAAAAAGATCAGTCACTTCTTTGACTGCCCTGTGACAACATAACTTTGTGCCCTCTATTTAAAAGTTTTAATTTATTGTATTGGTTTCCTGAAAATGTTTATCCGGTAAATTTTGTTGTAAGCTATATAGAGCATAGAATTAAAATGGAAAGTTCTACACTAAATAATTTTTAACTATTGAAGAATTATATAATATAATATACTGTGTTCTATGGACATTTGAAAGAGATCAGCTATGAACTATTAAGTGAAAAGGGATTCAGGCAAAGTGAAATCCTGGCTTATGACTTAGTAATAAACGTGAACCACAATGCCAAATGGAAGATAGAGTTTTAAATATTTTTAGAAAAAATAGTATTAGGAGGCCTGTGGCCCCATTACCTATATTTCTAGATTTGATGCATAAATCAATATTATCCCTCAGTGAAAAATGAATCTCACAAGAATCTCGGGATCTGATGAACTGAAAAAGAATAATAAGGTAGCTTTAATCTCAGTTTTATTTTAAGCCATTTGCAACAAAAGAAAATTCTTCTTTAGGAAAGTATAAGCTTTAACTTCCACGTGATGACATTGTTAGCTGAGATGCTGGCTAGTTGGAAGGTTATTTTAAACTCAGCACTTAACGTCTAAAAATTAAAATAATTCACCCATTATATTGAAATAAACTTTCTTCATAGTCAAGTTGTAAATGAAAATAGCATTTGCCCTTTTTTTCTGAGGGAAATCAGAAATTGAGTTTATAGCAACATTATATAGTGTTGGTATGTCACATATTTAAATATTCTTATGTAAAGTTGCCAAAGCAGTTTGAGTTCAAAAGACCCATTTATACCACAATTAAGAGTGGGATATTTGTTGGTAATCTGTCATTACTGTTTTGATTACAAACACAGGCGAGAATAATAGGTCTCTTCAAAATCTTCCTCTGCGCTGACTTAAGCTGATTTGTGGTGTCTTAACTAGTTGCACTGGGGAAAAAATTGGAACAAAGTAACTATTGTTCGATCATTCACCATCAGCAACTCAGTGGCTTTTTGGCTTCTCCAAAGTCAGGGTAGTGGTAACCAAAAACTGATTGGGAAAGAGGACAGCACTGAAGCTTTTTTTCTGCACCGTAAGTCATTCATTCAAATGTTTCTACCTGTTGTGGTATAAACGGTCTTTAAAATATTTTTATATGGCCAAAAAAAGCAAAACTGCTAAATAGTTTACTTTGGGTTATGAAGATCTGTATCATCCTTAAGAGTTTTTTAAAGAAGTTTTTGTATGTTTCATGCTGTACAAAACATGAATGTATCTTTCAGGCATAATGACCTATAGACCTATATGTGATTGGTGTTATGACTGTTGGATTTTATGAATAATTATTTTCATACCATTTGATTAGGAAAAGTGTTGGCTGGGTGTGGGAAAGAGTATGTTTGTAACACTTCCATGATACAAATCCAGTTTAAAAAAAAAAAGTTTTCATTGTAAATAAGAGCAATATTATGACAACTTTGTGCCAATGTATAACGTTAAGACTTTTGTTTTCCTTTTAGGTTTGGATTGAAAACTACCACTACTATCTCTTGTTTAAAGTGGATTTGAAGGGGTTTTTTAGTAGAAGGACATGGGGCACTAGTGGGGGCTTTGAGTGTTTGGGGGGCATTTTTTATATTTGCTAAATATGAACTAAGATGCAGGTATTGTTTAATAAACCAGCTACAGATTGTCAGCCAATCCACTTTTGAGAAATACTGCTTTAGATAGACCAGATAACTGAAAGCTGAAGAATTCATTTATCCTGAATTTGGAAGCATTTGGTATTTTAAATAACTTATTTTTATATATTGTCTCCAAGTTATGAAAAAGAGAAAGCCTGATTTTTTTTTCTTCTCTCTACATTTAATGCTAGCTGATGTTTCTTCCACATTTCTCTGTTAAATCTTGAAAGTTATGTCCCATATAGATAAAGCAGTAACACTTCTTCTAGAATATCTGATCGCAGTCTGGCACACCGTCTATTAGAGAAAGGGTGAGAAGGCAGTTGGGAGATCAGGGAACATGAGGAGTTTGTTATGGAAGCCGTGTAGCCGGCAACTTTCCCTGGAGACCTTCCAGAAAGTTTTGTGGTACCCGTGGAAGGGCCAAAATGCAGCAGACATGCTGCAGTTGCACTGCCCAGGGAGACGGGAAGTTGGGAAGGTCCAGCATAGGGATACTGGAGCTCCAGGTGTGCTGTGGAGCTGAATTACGTGATATTTTTATGCTTCTGCAGTGTGTGTGCAGGTGTGTGGGTGACGTTTGATGGCTCAGGGAGTTAGCATGAGCATGAAAAACTCTACAGATCCACCGATTGCCAAGCGAAAGCAGGTTGTCTGATACGTATGCTGTAGTTTTGACTGTAGAGCCACTGTGCTGGCAATCTTCAAGACCCTCAGTCCTGAGGATAAGGGATGGATTGAGTTATGTTCCAGATTAAAATTTTACATATTTGGTCTTCTACAAAGTACAGGAATGGTGCCCTCTGATGTCACCTGTAGTCTTTTTGTAGCTCGCATCTCAGGTCCCAGGTTGGCTGTGTGTATTTGCTAATTTAAGTACCCACCTTTTGTCTTGAGACTCGAAAAGCTCTTTTCCATCACTACTTTTAGTGCTAGGATCCAATATCAAAATCTGGTATAAACGTATTCATTGATTAGATGTGGATCTTGCATGGAATTGTAGGGATTATAATTAGTGGTGACTGGGGAGCTGTTACAAGGGGAAAATGGTTGGTTTGTTTCAGTATAACTGTTTAGTCCAGTCTTTATTATCCCACTGCAGTTATAAATTGAAACTGATATTTGTTTGTTTGTTTAGCAGTCTGCAAAGGAGACCAGTTTGTTATCACTGGATTTTATTGCTGTGCTGGTTGCTATCACAAGTGTGCATCTTTTCAGTTCATAGGGCTTCTCCAAGTTTTTAACTGGTGCATCAGCTGTAAGCTCTGGCTGTTGGCTTTGGCATGTTTTGCTCCTTGAGAGCGCAATGGTAAAAATTTGAGATGAGTCACTTTTTAAAAAAAAAAAGCTGACTTTTTCAATTTAAAAATGTGGACTTTTTGATTTCTTTGAACTAGTAGCCTCATTTAAAAAAAAAAAAGTTGCCACTAAAATATCTACCATTCTAGCCTGCTAGTTATGGTTTCACAGACTGGCTGACAATTTGTTCATTGTGTTATTTCATATTTAGCAAGCTTACACATTTTAAAGGGTGATTTTTTAATTTTTTAAAAAATGTTTTGATGTTTGAATAGTAGCACTTTATCTCATGCTTACTACTGACTGAACTATTGGACAAAATAAATTGGGTTTGGAGAGAGATGCTTAATGGGTTTCTGTACAGAGATGATTTGGATTACACCCTGGTATGAATGCTTTCTATTGTTCCAACCATTTCTGGTTTATTGTGCATGTGTTTCTGAGGGACTTTCAGAAAATAGATATTAAGAAGATATTAATAATTTATCATCTTAATTTTTCTGTCTTAAAGAGAATATAAAGCTTGCATTTAAAAAAAAAGGTGCAAATAGAAACTACAGGGTACTTGTAAATTTATCTCTGTGATCTCTCAGCTAGCTGCAAATTAGCTATGTTTACTGTAAATCTTTCTGCTAAGCATTATTTTTAACATTAGATCAATTACCTGGAAATCAGTATTTTTTTTTTACTTAACTTATTTGAATTTTGATAACTAAAGATAATGCACAACAAAGTTTAAAGAAGTTGTCACCCTTTTACTCCTAGGCCAGGGGCCTAAGACATGAGTGAAAGGGTTAAACAGTTTACATTAAGCTGTTGCTTTCTTTAACTAGAATATATCCACAAAGACTAGACTATAAACGATCCAGTGCAATTATCTCAGTACATTGGGGCACCACACTAACAACCCATAATAATTTTACAGCAAAATTAAGGTAAGAAAACGAAGGTTTTGTTTTATCCAGATTTGTTTTCCATTTGGTTTGGTTCGTTTCCCAGTGATCCCATTTTAACCAGTCAATTTGGCAGGGCTGTTTGTGTAAGGTTTAGGGGGTTTCTGTAACAGGTGCTATACTACGTGTAAATACAAAGGGAAGGATATTATTTAGATCATTATTAACAATCAGAATTGGTGG
This sequence comes from Ibidorhyncha struthersii, assembly GCA_013398815.1. Taxonomy (NCBI): domain Eukaryota; kingdom Metazoa; phylum Chordata; class Aves; order Charadriiformes; family Charadriidae; genus Ibidorhyncha; species Ibidorhyncha struthersii. Next base: position 118,684 of record VZSZ01010128.1, read on the forward strand.
CAATATTTTTTGCTAGTTACTTCTGGTAATTAATTTGCATTTCCAGCTGTGGCTTTCAATTGTCAAATTTCATCTCAGTTTCATAATGCTGAATGATGGACTGCAAGTGTGAAGTAAATCATCTCGGAGTTGAATAGCTCTTTTGTTGTTTAGACTAACTCTTGTGTATCTTTATTAATGTTGGGGGGGGATGGGAAGGTTCTTCCCAGAAGTAGACTTTTGCCTATAAATTTGTTTAAAAGCACATGAGGGGGAGTTAAAAAAAAAAAAAAAAAAACAAACAAAAAAAAAACAAAACTGAAATGCAACATCTTGGCTAAACAGCCAGGGTGGTTGATTGAAAATGATGAAAACTTGAAATTGGTCAACACTGGACAATGTGAAAATAAATTCAGCTTTTGTCACTGCAGCTACTGTATGCTTTAAAGGGCCTTATGTATTTGTCCTCATTTTGATAAAATGAAATTTCTTGCCATTAAAATGATACACTAACTTCTACCGAAAACCAGCAGTTCCCAGAATAAATATGCTAATTAACATTTAACAAGTCTTGTTTTAGTCTTAAGTAAAATTTCATTCTATTATGTGAAAAAATGCTGTTATGCATATTTTGTGGATATATTTAATTTCAGTTGACAAATAGTTGTCTAGGTACAGACTTGAAAATATATATATAGTTTACTTGTGGATCTTAATTGTTTAATTGCAAAATAAAGATGTGCTTTAGTAATTTAAAGTTTAAATTTTTTTGCGATTTTGTTGCTACTGTACACACAGTTTTGCTGTTCTACTTTTAATACACTTCTGATGCCAGATAACGTTCATCTTGTGTTTTACTTTTTGATGCTTTATGCCATAAATACAGCCCTATGGATTGAGCGCTAGAAGAGGATGCTAAATTATCAGGAGTGAAATTGCTTGGTTACAGAAGCAGCATGACAGTATCAGCCAAAGTTTTTTTGTCTGAAAATACATACTGCAGTTTTTGCTCTAATGGAAGAACAACTCTTTATTTATCTTTTATACCGTGAGTGCTTTGGAGACAGTGTTCAATAGATCATAGTCTGATCACAAAACTGAGGGCATGAGGAATACCAATGTGAAGAACAGAAATTCCAGATGGAAGCTTGTGATTAAATATTTGCTGCCAAAAAGTGAGGAGACGTTCAAAGCAAAAGTAGGAAAAGAAGATGAAAGGACTCAGGAGGAAAGACACAAATCTCAGGAGGGATAGGAGTTTAAGAAAAGAGAGAGACCCGTATGTTCTTAATTTGACTGATTAATTTAGGACTTCAAAGTGAGGACAAAGTGTTTGGATTTCAAGTACAAAAAGATAATCTACTGGGAAAGCATGCAAGGAGAGAAATAGAAGTAAGAAGAGATATTAAGTAGGAAGAGATCTGTTTAAACTGGAATAGGAAGACTGGATAGAAGACAAGTCACAGATACCAGTTTCATGTGCATATACTTGGACTGTATCTGAGTAGCAAATAGAGAGGAAGGAGTAGACCATAATTACACGAAGAGTAGCAAGAGGCTGGTGTGAAGGAGAAAGAGGAAAAATGAGCAAAAATGTGTCACTGAAGCTACAGAAAGGAAGCTGGAAATAATGGAGTTATTGGTGGCAACAAGGGAGCTTGTAAGTGACAAAATGAAAAGCTCAATTTGAGGAAAGCATTGAAGATGGGCAGAAAATTCAGGGACAACTTCTTAAGAATCAGGTAATTTATTCTCCAGAAAACTCTGTCTGAAATATGAAAAATGTTGAACTGCTGTAGACTTAATGGCAAGGAGACTAGCATTTATGTGACACAGATCTCTGCTAAAATCTAAGCATCCTTGTTATGCAAATGACCAGTTAATTAATCTGCGTGGAGAATTCATAAGAGATGTAAAAACCTTCAAGATACTTTTTTTTCCTCTTTAAATATAAGATTTTGTATGTTTCCTCTGGGAACTTTATTGCAAGCTCCCACACGTATTTCCCGACAGAGTAGTGGGAGTAAGCATAATCCCTGCTCCTCTGATAAAAAAAATATCTAAATTCCCCCATTTTGTAATTTGTGTTCCTGAGTAAAAAAACAGACACGAACCTGAATCCCACCTTTCCTCAAGCCTGTCTTGTTCCTTCTGCCTGTGGCAGGATTGGCCTGTTGTCAACACCGGGGTGCTAAAATAACGGGCATTTAACGTTAAAATCAGCCTGTTGCTTCATCAGCAAATACTGGGCAATTACCTGGCAGCTTTTTTTACCATTTCAGCAAATTACATCGCAGTAACTCGATGTATATTCGGGCACTGGAGCCGATTCTGCCGTATGGGTGTACTAAGGGGTGTTTCATTATGCCCGTTCCTCTGCATGGCAGGTGAGTGACCGGTTATCTCACCCCAGGTCTCATAGCCCAGGGCAGAAAATCATAGAATGGTTTAGGTTGGAAGGGACCTTGAAGATCATCTAGTTCCAACCCCCCTGCCATGGCCAGGGACACCTCCCACCAGACCAGGTTGCTCAAAGTCCCATCCAGCCTGGCCTTGAACACCTCCAGGGATGGGGCATCCACAACTTCTCTGGGCAACCTGTTCCAGTGTCTCTCACCACCTTCACAGTACAGAATTTCTTCCTAATATCTAATCTAAATCTATCCTCTTTCAGTTTAAAACTGTTATCCCTCGTCCTATTGCTACACTCCCTGATAAAAGAGTCCCTCCCCATCTTTCCTTTGGGCCCCCTTTAAGTACTGGAAGACTGCTATGAGGTCTCCCCAGAGTCTTCTCTTCTCCAGGCTGAACAATCCCAACTCTCTCAGCCTGTCCTCACAGGAGCGGTGCTCCAGCCCTCTGATCATCTTCATGGCCCTCCTCTGGATCCGCTCCAACAGGTTCATGGCCTTCTTATGTTGGGGGCCCCAAAGCTGGACGCAGTACTGCAGGTGAGGTCTCACCAGAGTAGAGGGGCAGAATCACCTCCCTAAATGTTGCACCACTGTTAGCAAAAGCGCTCCCAGTAACAAGCCACAGTCCCCGCTTTCCCAGGCCGTCAGACAGGCCCGATTCCCAGCTGTCCTGGGATTGTGACGGAGCCTGGAGCTCGTTCACCCGGAGCAGTGTCTGTGCTTTGCAGGCAGAGTTTATGTTGTCGTTGGTGAGGTTTGCTGTTTGGAGATCTCAGGTACTAGTTTGAACACAAGTATTTACGGGCTCAAAACCCCACAGTGGTGCAGCCCTTTGCAACGGCTGCGCCAATGCCAGGGAGCAGGGATCCTCCCCTTAGACTGCACCAACAACTAAGAAAAACTACGAAAGCGTCAATCACTGGGACTAACTGCTTGTATTTCCAAAGGACTTCGGATTAGACTGCGTTTTGTCATCGTGGTCTGCCCTGATAATCTCATTCCAGTCTGTTAATACCACCAGCGCTAGTTTGGGCACGGTTCTGCTTTATTTAGTACGTTGCCACACTTAGCCTTTCAGGCAGTGTTTAAACACACGCTTTTCTTCTAAACTTCACGGTTTAAGATCCTGCGGCCCCTCGTCACTGCTGGCCAGCTGAGGGCACCGCACAGAGCTTCTGACGGAACCGCTGAGGGAAATCTTCCACTGCCTGTTAGCAAAACCTCCAGAAATTTTGCCCAACAATGTGAAAGCCGCCCCGACGGCTCGCACCGAAGTGCCGCCTCGTCAGCGGGTTCCCCGGTCGCCACCGCCCCTGTTGTCCCCCTCGGGCCGCTCTCCAGCCGACAGCCCCCCACGTCGCGCTGCGCACCCCCCACCCCCCCCCGGCAGCACGTGGGCCGCGCCGCCCCCCCGGCAGCGGCCC